>JAPTGZ010000028.1:35701276-35712724 GCA_029814645.1 Fowleria isostigma
GTCTGAGTATCATAATCCAAATACTTGGATTACTTTTACATTTTCTTGAACTTTAATACCATATGAATGTAATAAATCCCACCATGTTCACCCCATTGTAAACAGAATGATTGCTGTGTGTTCTGTTTTAGAGTTGGATGAATGTATTCGGTCTAAGCTTCATAAACACATATGAACATGTGATGGACTAGTACAACCCAAAGGAACTTAGTAGTGTTTTGTCTGGTTATAGAAAAAGAGACAAGAAAAAAGTCCCAATATTCAAATATTCACATTTTTCTTCTTGTTGTACTCTATGGTAATATGTGGTTCTCCTTCCTCATCTCTCTTTAAGGTGAAGTACTACTTGTATTTCTTAAGGTATGTGTTCTCCTTTCCCTTGTTCTGATCTGACAGCTCTGGCCCCGCCTCTGAGTCTGACTCCGCCTCCATTATTTTGACCTGGACTTGATGGACTGACTCGTTCCTACAAATTGCACTCAACACTAATCATCAGAATATTTGCATTACATATTGTATCAAGAGATTATGTAAAAATGTGTGGGAAACTGGATTTGTGAAATGATAGAAATAACAGAAAGTAATCCATTAATTTTAAAAAAAGTAACTGTATTCTGATTACCACATACTAAAATTGTAACTGTAACAGAATACAATCACTCATATTTTGCATTCTAAATATGTAATCCAGTTACATGTATTCTGTTACTCCCCAACACTGACAAATACACATACGAGCCAGATGGTGGCACAATTAAAAGGTCAGTAGCTTTTCATTTGCACACAATACTATGACTGCACTAGATTTTACACTCCACATACTTCCACTCCCCACATCATGGGTTTTACATGACTATTTGGCCCAGAGGAAAACCAGACGAAGCTGACAGCAAATGTTAGAGCTATAAAAAAAAATATTCAGGAATTCGCTGGCTTGTGTGAGATTACAGTTTGTTCTGCTGCTATGACTGTAAAGTGGCAGATTATAGTATCTCAGTTGTGCATGTGTAGTCCACATGCTGAACACCACAGGCTACATCCTCTTAATGACATTTTTTCTAATGGTTCGCCGCATTTTTCCCCCCATTAAAGTATTTCTTCTTTTTTGACAGTATATGTATATACTAAAACTGTGTGTGCGCTTACAGCATGCATTTATCTCAGTATATGTCGCTGTCTTTAATATAAATTGTATATTGTATAGAGTGTGTGTGTGTGTGTGTGTGTGTGTGTGTGCACCAACACCTACAATAATCATTTTACACAAACACAAGGTTGGGAAGAGAAATGATACACGCATCATCAAGGGATTTAAGATGAATCATTGGCTAATATTAGTTGGCTTAGTACTTGCTGACGGCCTCTTGATGCATTATTTCTCCCTTGGGATTTTGCTATGACAACAAAATCTTGTTCTTTTAGAGGATAACATTTCAAGAATGACAGTTTCAGCCTATATAAAGTCACCGACTATATTAAAACCAAGATAAACAGGCTCCATTCTCAGGCAATTAATATGAGCTGTTTCGCAGTAATGTTGTTTCATTTCATAAGATCGTCTAGATTTTATATTCTAAACGTATCCCACCCATTCATCACCACTAAAGCATTCTTGGAAATTTATCCATGAGTTCAGATTTCTTTATATTTAATGTAAAAGTAACAATACCCTTTTTTCTCCTCAGTTTTCTTTACCCTTTTTGTGGACAAAGACATATCATGTTAATTGTGATTAAAGGTCAGACTGAACAGCAGAGACTCGATCTGAACTGTAGGTCTACTCAGACAAGACCTACCTCCACATCTGCACTGCACATTAATTACCAAGATAAAAAAAAACAAAACAACAACTTACATTTCGAAGTGTTAGATAATTTATCTTGTTTTAAGAGTTAATTTTTCATTTTACCTCCACATCTGCACTACAAATTATTTACCAAGATGAAAAAATTAACAACTTACATTTAAAAGTGTTTGATCATTTATCTTGTTTTAAGAGTTAATTTCTTATTTTAAAGGGGTCATATTTTACTAAACCCTCTTTTATTAGTCTTTAGTTAATTTATTTGTGTATTTGGACTCTAATAGTTCATATAGTTGGAATGTGAACCCTCCAGGTGCTGCAGAGATATCTTTATATTCATTTTAGCAAAAACCAAGTGGATTTCTACAATCAGTTTTAATTTCTTCTTAATATGTTACATCACAACATTTTCAAATATAACGTCAAGACTTCCGAACCACATTTCTCTGAGTACGACATAATTGTTTATTTGCAGCAGCGGTTGTAATCTGTCCAAATATGTCCAAAATTTGACAACATTACATAAAATGTTTAGTTGTTGGTTGTATTAACGAACACAAGTGTCTGAACAGGACAGAGCAGCACGGTCAACAACTTGGAGGGGGTGGGGTGTGAAGTGGCTCATTTACATTTAAAGGGCCAGCGCTCAAACCAACCTGTCCGGTGTCATTACTCAGAAATTGGGTTGAAGATGGACCCGTGGAGTTGAATTAATGAAGAATTCAGACCCAAGAATAACATTTCCAGTTCATGCAGATCACAGGCAAATGTTTTGAAATGCATAATTCCATTTTAAAAAGCAAAATATCACTCCTTTAAGTATTCATACAGACATGCTTATTTCTAGACATAGCAATCTTAATTTAGAAATCTTGTCAAGTGAAATTATCTTGCTACATGGACACATATTTAACCTGTTTTGAGTACCTTTTTCCTCAGATTTAGTGTTTTTATCTTGTTTTTAGACACACCTTTTTCACAGTGTTTAATTCTGATGCCAAAGCTGGAGAATAGTCTGGTACCATCCACTGTCCACCTGAAATACAGGTTGATGCTCTGAGGACAGAAACTGTTTTGGTGGAACATGTGTGTTATGGAGAAAGTGATTCAATTCTTACTAAAAAAATACCACATAAACAGACATATATTAGAGGTTGGTGTTTTTTGTTCTTGTAAATAGTAACACTCTGGTAGCAGAAAGAAGGAAAATGTTTGATTGAAAACTTTTGTTAATACAACAATAGTTTAGTAAAAGAGAAACAGTCAGATCTATATCCAGTCCCACTTTGGGTTTATAAAGGTCTTTTAATTGTATGTTTCAGCAGGACTAGATCTGTGAGTCTATGAAAATGTCCACAACACTCAAAAGTTTTAATGCAAAACCTTCAAGCATTATACAAACTTTTGGCTGCCCAACAGCCTTAGGCAGTTTAATTTCATCTTAATATTTAAAGGAGGCTTTCTTCTTAAAACTCAATATTCACTTAACTACTGACTGCCTGGACAGGCGTACCTACAGGGTACCAGCAGTGTTGTTCCTTTTATGTCCTTAATGGAAACAGTCAGAACTGCATTTTAAGGCTTGTAAAAAACAAATCCTCTATATTTTAACAGGATGATAATATTGTGCTGACAACTTGTTTGTACATAACATTAATGATGTGGCATGAATCCATAGTTGCAAAACTGTTTAGTATCTTCCTTCTGTCCTTTATCCTTCCTCTTTTGTTCTCTTTCTGTTTCCATCTCTTATGTTAACGGATTGGTTTTGACCCATGTCTTAAGTCAGCTGTAAAATACACTAAAAACAATGATCTATTATCCAGTTTGTTTCTCATCTGTTGGTTTCTTTGTTATTCTTCCTTATCCATGAAAATATTAGTTTTAATATTTTTGATGTGGGCCTCTGGGCCTTGTTTTTGTCAGTATACCCCAGGATGTGACCTCTGACAGTCGCCAACTCTAGACTGAATTGACCTCACATGTGTAGACATGCACATCTTTACTTGTTTTATTTTTGTGGAGGTATACTGTATAACAAGGAAAAATGAGAATCCTCTAAAGGTCACATGATAGTAGATGGGTTTCTATTATCATCAGAAACTCACAAAATGTAAATTGCACAGTAAGAAACTAGTAATGGAAACTGTTAAGAATATCCAGAAAATCTAAGCATTATATAATCAGATTACAATCTGATATATCTATTAGAAAATCTATATAATCAGAATGCATTACAATATAGCTATTATTTCTATGTTTGGCTAATATGCTTTGAGTTGTGTAGCACACTGACATTAAGCAGGTCAAAAGATCCAATAGATGATTATTCACATCTTTTGCATAATGGTTATAATTGATTCAGTGTGTTACAGAGGGTTTATGCTTAGCTTGAGCACAGTTAGAGATGGCAGATACCGCCTGCTTCCGAGGTCATCCTGGAATGAGGGAAACCATTCTTCCACAGTCAGAGACAGCAGCTACTCCTTGGTTCCAAGGTCATCGTGCCCCAACACAGTGGTAAGACCTAGCGTGTGCTGTGGGTGAGGATAATGGGCAATCGGCCAGAAGAAACCCATCCCATAGATGAAGAATAAGAGTGTAGGGAGCACTGAGGTCGGGGCTCACAGAGGACTGGGGCTCAGAGATGCATGTCCTGTAAGGCCTCCGACATTCCCATGTCTGACAGCTAGGGAGACTGATTCTCTGTAACTTTGTGAGACCACAGATCTGTGTAAGATTGATTGTTGCTAAATAAATGATTGACTCATTAATATTCTAAGATCCTGTTTCAGGTCTGTTTTATGATCAAGGGAACAACCAAATTAACAACCACACATGATTCAAGTTTGGAGTCAGATGTGTAAGAAGAATCCCAATACAGAAATATCACAAAAACTGCCAAAGATCGCAAAAGTTTTTAAACTCTCATGAGGTGGTTTTTGAGATGTTTTGATCTAGAAATATTGAGCCAAAGTGTCATGAAAACACATTTTGTGCATTTTCACCAGTCTCAGGCTTGGCAAGTCTGGTGCCATGAGACTGAAAACAGAATAGTTCATTAAACGCCGCCCTGGTCATTCAGAAATTCTGAATCTACAACACATTGGTGAATTCTGTCCAATTCTCTCCCAGAAATCTATCATATGTGGCCACTGACATAAGACTTTGCCTTGGAACGATCAGGCACATCTGCAAAGTACCTGCAGGTACGAGGCAGTCTGTCTGTCTGTCTGTTAGCAACTGTATACAAAAACTACTGGATGGATTTTGAGGAAATTTCAGGATATTTTTAAAGGATTCCTTAACATTGGGATATAGGACCATTTTCAGCATTTGTGCATAAAACTTCACAGCAAAAAAACAAACAAACAAAAAAACAACATCAACAAAAAACAAACAAACAGTCAGGTCATTGATCCAAATAAATGTAGGATTATTACTTTGGTGTGAGTCACAATATGGAGGAACTATTATGCTTGGCAGAGGTCTGCGCTCTCTGAGTGCTTTTCTAGTTGCTTTACAATCTTAATTTTATGAAATAAGTATGTATAAACAATAAACTAACAACTCAAAGATCATAATTTCAACCACAGCATTTTATAAATTAGTGAAAAAATTGGCTTATTATTATTTTTTATTATTATTATTATTATTATTTTGTTAAAATAAAGGTTCCTGACTTGATGCAATAAACTAATTTTATGTAGTTCCTCATTGCATTTTAAACTTAGAATGGGTCAGTGCTGACCTGAACACAAGAGGAAAGTCAAAATAAAGCACCCACTATAATCATATTAGGTATCCTCTTGTACATCATTTGCTATAAACTGTACTTCATCGTATCCATCAAAACATGTTGTAACATTGGAAAGTACAAGTCTGCCGGAGTGTGTGGTCAGTGGGGGACAATTTGCTGATATAACAAGAGGAACAGAGGAATTTTCTTTTCTAGTCAGCACATCGATATTGACTTTTCTTTGTCTCCACTCTCCTGCTGGCTGACTTATTCTCCTTTGAGAGCAGATCGACCTGTTACTTAGGTATCAGCGGGTGAACGCTGCTCCATAGCAGGGTGTGAATGAATGAGAGGAGAGTCTTTGAAGGTCTGGTCAGTGTGAGTTTACTACTTATCCAGTCTGAAAAGTCCACAAGAGACACTAATGGACATCTTCTCTCTCATCAGTGTTATTTTTGAAAGATGGTAATCGACAGACTGACCTTGCCATCATTATCAACATATAACTGGGATGTTAGTTGACGCCAGTCCATCTGCACATCATTGGGGGGAGGATGGTGTCATTATAAAATAAAATGTTTTGGACAGAAGTGCTGCATGTATATGGCCGACCTTCACGCAAGGTAGAGACATAAAGCATCTTTACTCTCCGAGGTGATTGAACAGTTTGTTCACAATCAGGCCGGCTAGAGGCAATTCCAGCCCACAGTGTCGTGCCAAACTATAACTGTCATGTGATAGATGGAGGTAAATGGCTGTAGATCACAGGAAATTGTCCATCTCTTGAAGACAGTTAATGGTTTCTTTATGTTTCATGGTTATGCTTGTATGATGGTGCACTACTCTTGGAATGATGAACTCTTGTGTTATGTCCTTCTGTCAAATAGAGCTATTCTGATAACAAGATATAAAGCAAACCCCTGATTGGTTCTTAATGTATTAGGTATAAAAAAACGGAATAATACAGCAGTTTAAGGAGGCGTTGATGGTGAATTTATTGTAACGAGGACAGTTTCCTTAGTTTCCAGACTCGGATATTCTTTTGAACTTAGCAGAGCCAAACAGTAATGGACAGTTTCGGGAACTTTCCAGGTAAACATGCTGACAGTTCTCATCTATCTCCCCTGGTCTTGTGAACCTGCAGTCATCTATTATCTGTGGCGGTGTCTCTCTGATGCACTGTTTGTTCCTAATGTGTTGGTATGTTTGTGTAAAATGGATGCTTTCAGGACTGTGCACTGGGACTCAATGTGTCACAGTCAGTCACATATACGCGTACATCATATACATTATATTTTATATTGAGCATCTCGTATAAAAATATGTGAGGGTATAAATGTACTGTCAGTGATAAATCGAGGTAACAGCTTTTATAGATCTATGTGTGTCTACATCTGCTTTGACAACAGTGTGTGTATGTGTGTGTGTTTTTTTTTATTATAAATTACAAATTTTAAGACAAGTCTGGAATCCTTTGTTTCAACTAGTCGAAAACATTAATTTCCCCTTTGTTTTAGATTGACCTTTATGTTAATTTCACTGTCAGGTCCTCTTTCCTTTTCTGTCTGGTAATTTACCTCGTGTAAAATACAATGTATTATTCAAAATGTGAACCTTTTTAAGACGTCTTTTTTTGTTAAAGGAGAAGGTTGGTTTAGATGTTTTAGGGTTTTATTTTTTGTGTTCTCTTTTTTTGTATACATGTAAAAAAAAAACAGAAATTGTGCAACAACTCATTTTCAGTTGTTTTGTCACATATGATACTATGTTGGTATTGCTCAATTTCTGCCAAAACTTCAAACAAAGTTGATGGAAAAAAAAAAGAAGAATAAATAAATGAAGAATTACAGTTGAAGTTGGTGAAATGAGATGTGGGTTCACACTTCACATTCATCACATCAGTTTTTCCAGGTGATCTGCAAGGACTGTTTGTACTATTTAGTATGTGGGTGCTTCTGTGAAAGTGGTCCTAAAAACAGGACATGGAGTTAAAAATTCAAACCAGATGTAGACTAATGTTAATAAACAAGTTTGGAAATATTTTGGGTCTATTTTTAAAATAATCAAAGAGAAACTATTTTTCAGATGTTTGTATATTTTTTGTATTTTTTTTTTTATACAAAAATTCACATGTAACATGGTAAAAAGGAGACAAAAATTATCCATTGCAATTTTTTTTCAAATATCTTTTTATTCTCTCACAGGTACATTTTGGGAATTGAACTAATTATGTAAGGTAGAGTGATTCACAAAAATGACTGTTGTTGCAAAATCACTTGCAATTTATTTGTTTAAATGGGCAGGTTCTGCATGTAACACAAGTGAACTCGATGGGTTACACACAAAACCTGGAATGAGACTGAGATTCATGGAAACACACGTTTGGATTAGAAAAACCACTAGAATAATTACATTTACACAGTGTCTTTATTTATAGCAGTATACACCACTCTCAAAAATTTAGAAATATTTGGCTTTTGGGTGATATTTATGGAAAATGCAAAAAGTTCATGCTACAGTGGTATTATATCATGAAAGTAGGGCATTTAAGTAGAAGCATGCAATGGTGATTCCCTCAAAAAATGTATTGAAACAAAAACCAACAGCAGTGTCTGGTATACAACAAAAAATGTCACTGTCTCAGTCTGATGATGTCCAGCTGATGTAGAGGACGGTTTAAATACCAATTCTAATTGAACCACTACATTTATTGGTTGATTCATGGATCAAACTCCTGCTGTGAATTTTGCTGCTCAGCTCCTATTAGAGAACAGACAGCCATGCAAAAAGTCCTGAAACATTGAAAAGTTTAGAGAAGGTCACATTTAGTTCACTTGTAAAGCTTATAGTGCATTTCAGGTTCATCCTCAAATTTCACCTGAAAACCCAATATCTCAAACTTTTTGTGAGTGGTGTATAAGACCATTTACAGACATGTTTTCAAGATCAAATTCACTGGAATTTGTCAACTTTGCTTGTCCCAATTTAGGTCCTATTTTTGGCCACAATATCAAATCAAAAGTTTATTAATTTTGGGATGCTCAGAGCAACAATACCAGTTTGTTTGTTTTTTTGCATTTATCCGAGGTCAACATTAGGTACAGTACTCAGTGTAAATTAGTACACCCCAACAGATTTGTCACAAAACCTTTACTTTTTTTTGAGAATCAACATTTTTTATGGGACACTATACAACATATCATGTTCTCAGTTAAGGAAATATTCTATAAAATGAAGTTTTGTCCAGAATTTTTTTAGAAATTGTGCTTATGTTCATTGAGGTATTGATTAAAATCTTACTTTTTCAAAAGAGGGTGTACTCATTTATGCTGAGCACTGTACATCCTGAGGGGAAATATGTGTAAATTTGTCTTTTATTATTAGGCCTAAAAAGCTGGGAAAGTGCCAGATACCAAAATGAACCCAGTTTCATAGAAGCACCCATTTAGCATGCACGAAAACAATCGCCTCTAATTTCAACACACAAGCTTTGAAGCCGGCATTAGTGTTAATGTATTTGCAGAGCCTCTTCTACTGTATGTGCTCACACCGCCTTGGTAATTTCCTGGCTCACAACAAACCTACTTGTGCCAACCCGAGTGAAGTGGTGTGGCTGAGCATGTGTTTAAGGAGATAACATGGCACAGTGCAATTCTGTTATTTGTCATAGAATAAGAAGCGCTGTTCAGTTTGGGCCTGGTGAGACCAGGGTGAGGTACACATGCAAACCGCTTTCAGAGGAAATGAAGCTCCTCATGCTTTAACATGTATCACTTTAGTTCCATTTTAGAATTGGCATTTCTTCTGTTAATGATGTCCATGGTCCTTCACTTTGAGTAAATCAATGCCTGTAAACGTCGCATATAGCAGCTGACCCCCTGCCGTCCTTTCTCAGCATGATCCCGGCTTTGCATTTACCTCAATTGATCTCATATACTGGAAATGGGCTACATGAAAATTGATGGAGCAAGAGGGAAAAAAGAGAGCACAAGAGGAAAAAAAGCATTTCCCTTTAAAGAAAAATGTTTGGGTTTTTGGTATGTGGTGCAAATAGGCTTTTTTTTTTTTTTTTTACTTCAATTTGAGCTTGGGAAATTTAGAGGTTTACAACCACAGCATTGCTCTATCCACTTCAATACAGCTAACCTGCTGAGCAAAATAATGATACCCTCAAGGGCGTACAGTGTAGGGCTGCTTTCATTATTTTCCGTTTTGAAATTGAGAGTGCTTTGTAATGTTTTTTTCAGTTGTCAATCTTAAAGTAAAGCACTTTGAAGTGGTTTTTTGAGTGTTCTTCAAGAATCCCATATGACTAAAGTTTACTATTACTGTTCTTTAAAAGAGTAAGAGTATTGGCATTTGTATCAGCTGGTGAAAATTATGTAATAACCTTTCAGCATGTTGTAATTCAAGTGGTTTGAGATAAAACTGGACCTTTTACATCTCCTTATAGCTCAGATTTGTGAAGTCGTGGAAAAAATGATTAGTCCATCCTATCTTTTCTTTAATTTCTTGTTCATTTTAATGCCTGGTAAAACTAAAGGTATATTTGTTTTGGACAAATATAATGATAATAAAATTAGCTCATGAGAATTTAATTTAAAAGTTGATATCTCACAATTTTCTTGGGTTTTCTTGATAATAACCAAAATCTTAGAATCAGAATCATCTTTATTCACCAAGGAATACAAGGGATTTTACTTTGGTTTTTGAGATTATGAACACTCTGTACAACATGACAAGTATTAATAAACACAACTAAAACAGATTATAAATAAGTAAAATAAATAAAATATGTAAAACATCAATATCTATGGCATCGTACTGACAAAAACAGTGCTTTTAGACATTTCATGTTTTCTTTTCTGTCTTTTCTGGTCACATAATACACACAGGAGTTAGTACTGGTTTGCATAACCATTGTTTTGGATGATTTTTAATGGTCTAATAATTTTTCCCACGACTGTAGTGATGGAAGATATTGTCCAATCACATTTTTCTTTTAGTGACTGACAGTCTGCGGGTGCTTCTCAAAGTCAAGGAAGGATCCGTCATTTGCATAAAGCTACATCATCAGCTTTTGCCGGAGGACCGTTCCAAAGTGCGGGATCCTGCCAAGTCCTTTCTTAGGAGAAAATTTCAAGGATGCATCTGTGGATCCTGTTTAAGCCCCCACAATTCTATGCATTAGTTGACAAAAATGTTGCTGAATGACAAAAACCTGATTACAATTGTGAGTAAAAAAGAATAAAGACCTTGTTGTTTCTCTATTGCAATGGTTCTCAAATTCGGTCCTCGTGGCCTGGTGTTCTGCATGTTTTAGATGTTTCCCTCCTCCATCACACCTAGAGGCCATTACATCGTTATCAGACTTCTGCACTTCTTGGTGATGAGGTATCATTAATTAAACCAGGTGTGCTGGAAGAGGGAGCTATCTAGAACAGTGGTCACCAACCCTGGTCCTCGAGGTCTACTATCCTGCATGTTTTCGATGTAGCCCACTTCCAATACACCTGATTCAAATGATCAGCCTATCAGTCAGTTCTGCAGAAGCCTGATAACAACTGTCAGGTGTGCTAGAAGTGGACTACATCTAAATTATGCAGGATAGTAGATCTCGAGGACCAGGGTTAGCGACCACTGATGTAGGACATGCAGGACAACCAGCCCACAAGGATCTGAGTTGAGAAACACTGCTCCAGTGCGATCAGTGCCAGCCCATGTCATTTTGACACTCTAGGTCAGGGGTGGCCAACCCTGGTCCTGGAGAGCCACAATACTGCATGTTTTAGATGTTTCCCTCTCCCAACACACCTGATTCAAATGATCAGCCCATCATCCAGCTCTGAAGAAGACTGATAATGACCGTCAGGTGTGCTGGAAGAGGGAAACATCTGAAACATGC
>JAPTGZ010000028.1:35723729-35738322 GCA_029814645.1 Fowleria isostigma
AATTATAGCAAGGTAAGCTTGGTATGGAAAACAATTTCAGTTTAATAAAAAAAAAACCCTATAAAGTCATCTAGATAAATGTACTTGTTTTCAGAGTAGGGGAATATGTATTATAGATATGTAGGTAATATATATTTCTTTCGGCATGCAGTCTTATTTCAATGGCTTGAGCTTTCTAAGTGTGTTTCCCTATAAGTTGATAATGTAATTCTTATCTCTTTCCTTCAGATAGATGTACTTATTTATAGTCTGCCAGGGAACTTTAAGATATCTGTAGGTCCTATGAGATGAGATATTTTAACTTCTTCTAGTTAAATTTTCCTATCCTGTTGGCAGTTAATGTGCTTATTTTAATAAATATGTCTCATTTTATTGCCTCTTCCTCCTTGTTTTTGACAGCTGAGTTTTATCAGTGTACGACCCAACCCTCAAATACATATGGCATTTAATGAGCCCATAATTGATCTCATCTCGCCAGATTCTGACTCTCCCAGCAAAGCCATTAAATCTTAATTTCAGACTGTATTTCAAGCACATCTTCTTGAGCACTGACATAGTGCCATTACTAATGTGTTCTGTGGCTTGGCTTCCACTAAATTACAGACAATCAGCAATTGGCAAATCTCATACTGCAACAACATCCTGTGATTTTTACCCCTCTGTTCTATCATTAGATTCACAACCTGTCTCTTGAGTGTAATTCACAGTGATGAAGTCTGTTTATTAGTCTGAGGCCCCTCACTGTCATCCAATAATCAATCAGATAGTTCAGAAGACTAGCACATACTGACAACATAAATTAAACCTTCAATTTCTCACTGTTGCCATTTTAATATTTCCTATAAATCTCATATTAAAGGGGAATAGAGTGTGAGCCTGTACACTTTAGTCCTAAATCCCAACCATGTAAAAATTGTAAGTACATAATATTTATGACAGTGTTTGGTTTAGGTCCAGTGTTGTCTGATTCACTTTTATCAAACAACTACAACATTAACATTACATCCCATGGTTAACATGTTGGTCTTTTGTAGTTTTGATGCTACTAATAGTGTTATATAATAAATATACGAATAAACATAAATAGGTCAATAAATATTGTAAAACAGACACATTAACATAATGAACATTAACATAAACCTCTTCACATAAAACAGAACACAATGAGTAAAATGTCAAGTACCCACAATGCAATATGGCGAATATGCCACATTATTGGTCTCTGTCACAGACACACTCCTGGCGACATTTCAGTAGTTAGCAAACAATAACAAACACTGTTTATCAACAGACAGGAGAGGAAAGGAAATATAATGATGGAGAAGAAAAAGAAGAACAAATGGATATTGAATGGAAACTGGGTCAAGAGAAACTTAACAAAGATTTCAGGGATCAGTATTTTGATAAGTTAGCCTCTATTAACAGCATTGGTCCTTATAACCTGAAAAAATATGTGTAAAGCTGACACAACACCACTGCCTATGATGTTTTCCATAGATATTACTAACTATCTGGTTTATGGCAGAAGTGCTGACACTTTTCAAGAGTTAAAACAGGACAGAAGTGTTGAGGCTCATGGACACTTGTCCAAAGTCTGATTGAAGGATCTTTACATTTCAACTGGAGAATTGTACAAACACAGTCATCACAGCAAAGGGAAGAAAACACTGGGAACACTGGTATCGTTGTGTGACTCCTGTGCTCACATATTATGACTTTTTTTGGATGTTTCAGTTACTTCAGGGATGGTGGGGAATGCCAGTCTCTGGCACTGTTATTTTGGGGCTTGTGTTTTAAAAATTTGGGAACCTCTGTGGTAGTAAATGGGCTGCTTGTGTTTTTAAACTTCATTTCCTGTCATGCATCGTGACACTATGCCCTTATTTCCTGTCATGCATCGGGGTATTGCGCATATTTTATATCAAAATCATTAATATCTCTGAACAGATTGTTCCTATTAATTTGGTGAGATAATAAACTGGAGACGGGGCTATTCCTCAACTGTAGGTACCAAACTGACCAGGTAAAATGTCTACATTTGTCAGAATCGTACCGACGCACATGTACACACACAGATGCTCTGAGCCCCCACCAACATTATGATACAAATATTTTTGGGGACGTTAATATGTTTTTTTGGTGAAAATGTAGAAAGACGGGTGTGGTTTGTAGAGTAAGGATGAGATGCTACAAAGGACCTGAGATGGCCATAGAACCCAGGTTACTTCAATAAGCCCTGAGGCCATGTGGTCTGGATTCCGCTAGCTGACCTATGAGGTCCCATATGATAATCTTTTAAGGTAGAAGCACAGCCTATGATCTTAGCTCTTATAAAAATGCAGGCGAGTTACAACCAGCTAAACATTCCCCTCTGTTTGTCTCTTTTTGGTGAGGGCTTAGGCTGTGTGTTGTTATTTTCAGACTAGAAATTCATCACTTTAGACAGACATTATCAATGTTACGGCCTCAGTATTGACCAAATAAAGTAAATAACACTTTCCGGTACGTATGTAATCAGTGTTTCATTTAATTACATAGATTGTGGTGGCCTAATTTATCCTACTAGAACTTTACAATGAATCAAAAACATTTTCACAACATTTTCATAACTCAAAAGCATTTATGTAAATCATGCTCACTGCAGGTCATAGTTCAATAGCTGGTCTCAAATGGACATACGGGAATTTTTTATTATTATTTCTTCGGTGACAACAAAATAAGGCATTACCCAAACTCTGCAGGCTGATGCAATATCGCAAGTAATGAACTGAAATAAGTGTTAATATGTCTGGTGACCTGTACTAGTCACATAAATGCTACAAACCCATAGGGTAGTGTAATGCTGTCTGTAAAATACTGTAATTATACCAATAAACTGGCCATTTCAACTGAAAGTTAGCTGCATAGAACAGCTTTGACAACTGTGTTATTTCTTTCTTTCATGACATGATCTCTGAATTAGTCAGATGATTATGTCACAAATTAAAAGTGGTGTAGTGTAGACTGGCTAGATTGAGACCGAAGGGTATCAAGACCAAGACCATGACACACTAAGGCAAGACCAAGACCAAGACCAAGACCAAGACCGAAAACAGACTAGATTACTCTTATCAACCGTAGATCAAATTCATGTTATCTTTTCTGTCATATTCTCCTTATGTCTTTCATTTTAAATCATCCAGATTTGTCACAGTTACACTTTAGGTCTATATTTTTCATGAATGTAACACTCCTTCTAGGCCTGATGGGAACTCCTATTCTCAGTTGCTCTCTCCTATGACCAGTTTAATAGAACTCATCAATTTTATACAAATCCCACCGAGACCGAGTCAAGACCAAGACCACAAAAAACTGGTCAAACTACACACTACAAATTAACCCCTAAAAGCCCAGTGCTACTACTACTTTAATGGCAGTTTCCAAAATATTTTTCCTCACTGTTTTTAAGTGATTTATCACCATTCATTATTATTATTATTATTATCCTCTCTCTTTTTTTTTTTTTTTTTTGGCAATTTTTGGTGAAAATCAGCTATTTTCCTATATTTCACTTATTATGTAGATGTTCATTAAAGCTCAAATTAAAGTTGAATGTTAGAAACAAACAAAACTAAAGAAAAAGTGAGTTTTTCATCTAAGATATCAATAACTGAACATAAGCAATGTGTCTCTATTCACTGTCAGTTATCCAACTCCATGAGTTTTACTGGTGAATCAATGTTGTCGAAAATGTCGGTGTTTCCATGGTAACTACAGAGACTCTGAATGTCCATATGGGTCATATCTGATGACCATGAAAAGATGACAAACTGCATTTTGCACCAATTATCTACATGTATAGATAAGGTTAGTGAATCAACCAGTATTAAACATTTTAGATCAGTAGTGGTTTTGGCCACTGGTGACGGTTTGGGTTGTCATGGGTCAAGGCGAAACCCAATCTAAGATAATGATATCATCCAGTAAGGCTGCACAATGTATATAAAAAAATATTGATAACACAATAACAAAATATACAATATTCATATATTGCAAAGATGGGCAATAATTTATTTTCTTTTTTTTTTTCATTAACTTTGTGTTTTACAAATCATGGAGTACCAGTGGTTTTCTCTACCACTCTAACATGATAGTTTTTCTGCCAAAAACATCACAGTAATGCTACTGCTGCTGGTTGAATGGTTGGTTTACGTGTTGTTAATGTTGAAAAGATGTGAATATTTTCAGAACACAACTTTGAGCAAGGCCTGAACACTTCTATTTAAAGATTTTATTTCGAAAATTATACAAACAAAAGAATATAATTCAGTTAAAGTTCTTCCATGGTGATACTCTGACACTTTAGTTATAATGAAATACACCCATATCATTTACACATTGTTATATGTGAATAAAATGACCAAATATTTGACTGTTTGTGTTGAAGTTCTATGGTAACAGCATCACCAGGTTCTACCATAGAATTGTGTCATTGATTGTACTAGTACAGTATTTTGTCTTAAATTCTAAATAATTGAGTCAGCATACAAACAGTTAGCTCCTTTTAATATTAAGGGACATTTTTATTAATACATGAAATTAGTTTCTTACGTGAATGACAAATATTGCAATATTACCTTAATGCTGTACACCCATATCGCAGGTTTTGCCATTATCACCCAGTCATATGGATTTATCTTATAGAGAATGGACATAGACGCTTATTTACTTTGCCAAATAGATTAGATCAGCCTGTAAAAGATAAACTTTTGTTTTTAGAGATGAATATGACAAAGACAAATGGAAGAGCTACAAAAGTATAAAGAAACAGTGGAATTTTTGTTCCCTGTGTTTCTGTTAGGGCCCCTCTCACAAAGTTTTCTCATTTATTTCTACAGTTTGATTCTTAAATAGGTGATATTTTTTATTTGCCCGCGGGGGCTCTTTGACATCTTGCTGCCTATACATAGTTCACAGTTGGTGTGATATGCAGATGAGCCCCACTTTGCTCATTAATCACAATGAGGTGGACTTGATTAGAGTGCAGTAATGTTTTTGGTGCACTTTGTAAGAAAGGCCAAGAAGTGGCAGTTTTACAATGTTCAAGCGAAACTCCACGGTTGCTTTAATGAGACTTTAAAGTGACAGGTTTAATTTTGACCTCGGTCATTCCTTTGCGTCCATCCCAATCACTTACATCCCTGATCCCTCATTTGCAAATGACTCATTCTGTTCTCTGAACCTTCTGAGGTGTTCTTAATTTTCCGTGCCTCGGGCTTATATGCAAATGAAAACATTTCTAATTGTGTTACATAAAATGTTATTGTGAGCTTTAAAACACTTAATCTGAAGATATTTTTCTTTTAGTGTGGCCATTAAAATTCGCTTGATAATGGCAGAAGGGAGATTGAAAAGTCGTAAGGTGCAGATGGAGAAGTATTTTCATGAAAAGATACGGATCAAAGAGCAGGTCTTGCTGTTTGATGCTTGATGCAGTCACTCTTCCTGTTTTAGAAAATTATAGCACACTCTCACTAAAAGCTTTGGCTGAGGGAGGCAGCAGAGCCCCCTCCTCATCTCCATCCCTCTCTGCATCTCTAAATGTCTCTGAATCTCCCAACAGCCAAGTCACAGCTTTCATATCTCACTCTTCTGCCCAGAGGTTGTATTTGTAAATGACATAGGGCCAGATTTACTAAAGGTTTGCGTGTAATAAAAAGTGTGCAAACTCACTGCACACGCAAAAAAAGTACAAACTGATTTACTGTCAGTGCGCATTAAAGCCCTATTCGGACTGGATTAGTTTTACGTAGAGACATGGGGTAGCATCGCTTTACCATGGGACGTTGGTAATATTAATGGCCAATTTGCAAGAAATGTCAGTAAAACTACCACAAGTGGGAGGGGCCAATCCATTCATGCAATGAGTGTCTAGTGGGGGGTTTTACAGCCTTAAAACATATATAATAATTGTAAAAAATAAAGCTGTCTCTACTTTGCGGATTTTGTTTATTGCAGGTTATTTTTAGAACGTAACCCCCGCGATAAACGAGGGATGAGGTACTTCTATAGTGCTTTTATCCAAAGCGCTTTACAATACAAGCCTCACATTCACCCATTCACACACACACTCATACACCAGTGGGCAGCTGCTGCCATGCAAGGTGCTACCAGGCCTCACTGGGAGCAACTTAGGGTTCAGTGTCTTGTCCAAGGACACTTCGACATATGGACAGTTGGAGGTGGGATTCAAACCGGTAACCCTTCAATCATTGGACGCCCCGCTCTACCAACTGCGCCACAGCTGTCCTGCCCATTTATGCTGAGCACTGTATGTTTGTGTCATATTATGTTTTTGTTTGTTCCAAAAAAAAAGGCTTTGAGACCAGATGTATTAAATATGATACAAACTGAAACTGAAACATGGAAATTGAGGTTTTTTTGTTTTGGTTTTTTTTTTGTGTGCAGAAGGACAAATAAGAGCTCCAGTTACAAAGAATTGGAATTTTCTGTCAATTATTGAATGGTTCAGGCTGTACAGGGTTAATACTCCTCAAAAATAGTGGAATTCTAATTTCTTTAATTTTTTTCTGTTTGGTTTGAGTCACTTGATGAGGTGAAGTGCTGTTGGTGTATGCTGGAATAAAAGTGGATGGAGGCACCGAGCAGAGTGGGAGCTTTGAGTCATAGAGAGAGAGATTTGAAAAAAAAAAATAAATAAATAAATAAATCTTCCAAACACCATGGCATAGAACAAAGAACAGACCCAATCGTTTGAAGCCTGGAAAGTACATCTACTCTTCCATTTTAATGTAAAGGTACATAAGTCTCCCCTGGCCCCACTGCCCCTTTCTCTTCCTGTACAGTATCTCCACAGATAAGTTTATTATGAATAGATCCTCACAGTGACGGAGTATGTTTTGATATTTTGCAGTGTGCCACAACACTTCTTTTGTCTGTTTTATAAAGTAAAAGGACACTGCTTAACACAGGGCAACCGGCTTGTTCCTTCTATGAGTCACCGCATCCTCACACAAAGGCAGCTTTGTCAGGGTCATGCCTCACTCTTCTATCTGGAGATGAGAGACAAGAAAAACCCTTTTACCAAATAAAATCAAATCTATGGCTGTCACAGTGAAATGACACATAGAATCAATTCAATCACTTTGTACTTTTTCATCAACTCATTGCACCTGTTTTTCTGTAGGTGACAGTCTCCAATCTGGAAATTAAGACACGGGTTCAGCAGAATTTCTACAAAGGCTTAGAACAGAGGCCTCAAAACATGTGGCCCGACAGCCAAATCCAGCCAGCCAAAGGGTCCAATGTGGCCCCCCACTGAGATGCAAAAATGACACTGAAGATAGTAATCATTGTAGTTCAGGTTCCATATACAGACCAGTTTAATCTCAAATGGATCAAAGCAGTAAAATACGATCATAATAACCTCTAAAAGTCACAACTACACATTTTTTTCTTTGTAAATACACATATTTTCATGTAATTTTACTGTATTCACACAAAAACAAACTATAAATTCACAAAAAATGTGAATAACCTAAACAAGTATGAATATTTTGAAATGTCTGAAGTGCAAGTTTACTATATTCTGACTGTTATTAAATATTTTATATATTTGTAAATCCACTGTCATCTGTGTGTTGTAATTTACAAGCGTAACTGATAAACTGAAAGATAATATTGTTAAAATTACACATAGTTTTCTTAAGAAGTTTCAGTTTGTTCATGTTATTCACATTGTTTTAAAAGGATAGTTGGTTGATGTAAACATTTTTAGCACATAATTTTACTTTTTTCATTCTCAACGTGAAGGAAAGTTTGGAGTTGACATTAGTTAAATATTATTATGTTATTATTTTTGCTGTTTGACCTGTTTCAAATGTGGCTTAATGTTGTTCCTGAACAAAGTTTGACACCCCTGGCTTGGAATGTTTAGTTATTTTATGTAAGTATTGTTTAACCCATAAAAACCCCATACTACTTTTGTGTCAGTTCCCAAATACAATTTTCCTCTCTATTTAACCTTTCTGAAATGATTTATCACCCTGTAGTGTAATATTATCCTCCTCAGTTTGCATTTTTTTCAGTGTAAATCATGTATTTTCCAATATTTAATTCACTAATCATGTAGATGTTCACTAAAGCTGAGATTAAAGTTGAGATTTATTATATTAAGAAACAGAGAAAACTGAAAAAAACTTGACTTTTTCAGCAAAAATATCAATAACTGAACACATAAACAAGTGTGTCCATCCACTGCCGTTCATCTGGTAAATCAATGTTGTAGAAGATGACAGCGTGTCCACAGTAACTCCAAATAGGTTGTATATTTGTTGAACATGAAAAGATGACAAATAGCATTTTACACCAATTAGTTACATGTACTGATAGGATTAGTGGATCAACAGGTATTAAACAGTTTAGATCAGTAGATGCTTTTAGTCACCAGTTTATGGGTTAAGGTATTTTTACCCAAGTATTTTTCTTTCCCCCGAATTTTCCTTTTACTTCACTATATTTTAACACAACTATAGTCTTAGGCCACCATAAGCTTTGCTGTTTTTTCAGGGTTGAAATGTGTATTTATCTCTCATTCTCTTTGCTTCACATATAACAAAAAAATACAAGCAATATGTGCACGACCTTAAATGACAGAAAAAATGAAGGTAAATGGGTTCTAAAGTTTAAAAGTAAATATGTGGTAATGAGCTGGAGATATAAAAGACAATTAATGCAAGAAAACCCATTTGTACTCTTTTATTCCCTCACTCAAAGAGAATCGATAAGAGAATCAATAAGGAAGTGGATTGGTAAGCAAAATCGATGGTTAAATTCTCATATATCCCAGTCTTATGTACAAAGCAGTAATCAAAGTAAAGAGTGGTTACTTTGAAGAGGTTTGAAGAAGTTTCGATGCCATCAGTGAGAATCTACAATGTAAATAGCCATGAAAATAAAGAAAAAAACAGGTGTGTTCAAACTTTTGACTGATAGTGTGCATTATATATATGTACTGTATATATGTCTAAATATCATATAATGTAGCGTAATTCTCATTCCACAAACATAAAAAAAAATGTACATACAAAAATACTACAAAAACAGTTTAACATTAGTCATTTTCTGAACCGTTTGATTCTCTGGAGGCCCATGTGGATGTTGGAATCTATCCCAGTTACCATTGGACGAAGTAGGGGTACACCATGGACATGCCACAGTTCATCACAGGGCTGGCATACAAATCCTAAAGCCATTCACTCTCACATACAGGCAGTTTAGAATGACTAGTTAATCTATTTATGTGCAGGTCTTTGGAGGAGCTGAAGTACCTGTAGACATGAGGAGAGCATGCAAACCTCAAAAAAGAAGTCCAGGTTTACATCCCAGGACCTTCTTGCTGTGAGTTGACAGTGATAACTAGTACACTACCACACAGCCCACAGGATGAAATTTAATTATATTTTTGTTTTAATTTCAATATTAACTCCAAAGCATAATGAACAAATATTTTTAGAAACTGAAATTCAGCAAGAACTATGCTTTTAGAAATTCCCTTTTACACTAAAAAATAGATTAAAGCAACAGTTTTCTACAAAAAAATAAGCTTTGATATATTATCAAAGAAAGTATGGTGTTAGTGTTGTGATGTTGTTACAGAGTGTTGCATTGTTTAACCAGTAACATGTGCAATGCTACTCGGGCAGCTGTGGCGCAGGTGGCAGAGTGGGTCATCCAATGATCAAAAGGGTCGGCGGTTCGAATCCCACCTCAAACTGTCCACATGTCGAAGTGTCCTTGGGCAAGACACTGAACCCTAAATTGCTCCCAGTGAGGCTTGATAGTGCCTGGCATAGTGGCAGCCCACTGGTGTATGAGTGGGTGAATGTGAAACTACCACTACGCTGTAGCTGCACTTACTTTTAAACCTATTTGTAGAGTTTATTTAGGTAGATAAAGGTCTAATACACTGGTGCCCATAAAGTTGGGATAATTTTATTTTCACACACACACACAGGAAATCTGCCTGAGAACTCAAATTGAAAAAAAATGTACTCAAATAGAATAGAGGCTTATTATCTATGCACCAGATAACATTTGGTTCCTCTCTAAAAAGAGTACTCTTTGGGTAGAGCTTTTTTTCTAGAGTCAGTTCTCCTCAATTTAGTGTTAATATTTAACTCTATGTGGTGCTATTTGACTCAGCGTGTCTGAATATTTACTCGTGTTACTTTGCTTAGTTCAGAGTTATAATTAACTCCAGGACCGTTTCTTGCTATAGGTGAACTAGGCAAATGCTTAGGGCCCCCAAGCCACCAGGGGGCCCCAAAGCTGTATGTTCAACCTCATCTGAGGAAAATTCAAATGTCCTGTCTTTATCAGTAGCTATCTCATGTGTTTATTATATCCCTTATATACTTAAACATAGGATATAAATAAAAATAAATGGCTGGTGTTTTTGTGTCATTATTAGGTCATATTTGTTGGTGCAGTTAGTGATGTTGCAGGCCACCAACAGGTTTGATGGAAATGATTGACAGCTACCCACCTACCGTTCCCGTTAAAGAGAGTATTAAACAAACACCATTTGTTGTTGAGGAAGGGGGGGGGGGGGCACCAAACAAAGACCCCCGACTCATACACAGAAAAAGCCAAAAAAATCAGAAGTATCCAGGTAATCTCCAGCATTAAGTTATGGTTTTTACAGTGTAACTAACTAAAGGCAAATTTACAAAACTATTCAATAATCATAACATTTCAAATAAAAAGTATTGGCATCGATGATACTAGCCCTGTCTTTACTTGGTATTGCATCGAGACCAAAATTCCCAGTATTGCTTACCCTTAATATTCATGGGTACTGAACTGTGGCCAAGTTACTAATAAATGGAGGATTAATAAGCTCAGACATTATTGATTGATGATGAAGAATGAATGGAAGACTATTTACTTCTACAGTAAATAGTTGTATACGATATTTTTGTTTCACATTTTTCTCGCAAAACATTATTTAGGAAAGCACTCGGAAAGTGCAGACCTCTGCCAAGCATGATAGTTCCCCCATATTGTGACTCATACCAAAGTAATAATCCTACACTGATTTGTATATATTTTAAAGTAAAGTTGCTAATAGACAGACTGCACAGAGCACCCTACCCTGGTACCTGGCCCCTCCCCCTTACACAGACGCACACACATAGCTCAGTGAAGTGCCAGTAGCCCCACCCACACCCACATGGAGGAGAGAGGGGAGACCGTAACTAGCACCATTCAAACCGAATTAGTTTATTTCTAATCAATTGTTCCTTGTGTCATTTCCATCATGTCCTGAAAGTTTTATTAAAATCTGTCCAGTAGTTTTTGCATAAAGTTGCTAACAGACAGACAGACAGACAAATGCTGGCAAAAACATATTCTCCTTGGCGGAGGTAATTATATAAGCCAAAGCTACAGATAGGAAATAAAGCAAATCATTTAAACTGTAACCCTAATCTTAGCCCAAAAACAAACTGACAAGAAAACTCTTAAAAAAAAACCAAAAATCAATCAATAAGCAGTATTGACAGTAATTGTACTGATAAATTTCAATGACAGACATTCACTTATAGCACAATGTGACATATGTAATGAGCCCAGTTTTGACTTCACAGTTGAGCAGAGTTTATTTCATCAGATGTGAAGTTCTTCTGTGTCTCTGACTGTGACCTCATGGGGCTTTATTAAGTTCTTTTTGAGAAAAGGTTAATGAATGGGCATGTGAGTTGTTCAGCTCAAGTCTAGACAAATAAAAAAAACAACAACAACATTTTATTGATGATCAATACCTCATGCAAATATTTTCCATTTCATTCTGAGTTTCAGTCTGAGGTGCAGATTTTATTCAAACACAGGCCTGTTTTAGCAGCAAAGTTTTCAGAGCAAAGTAAAACAACTCCTTTAAAGTTTGCCCTTACAACCAGGCGCATCTGGCAGAGCGCAAAACTACAATGCTTCATTTTCTCTGGCTGATCAGTCTGGTCCTCCCCACATCTATGCTGATTTCCACTCAGCATTTTGCAAATTGGTCCAAGCCCATCTCAGCTGTTTGTAAACCTGATGTGCTGTGGGCTGTCACCTGGGATTCTTCAACTCGAACATTTATCTGAGTAGGAAAGTCTGCTTGTTCTGCATTCGGAGGCGTCCCTGAATGCAGCATAACATGTCGATTAGCGGCAACCCTGGCACATTAGAGTGAAATGTTTGATCATATTATCTCATTGTGGGTCAATAACATAACTATGATGAGGACGTGACAGATCCTATGTATATGTATGTCTCTTATCGCCACATTATTATTTCAGACCATGCAGGCACTGCTCTATGTCACTGTAGATCGTAACCCATAAAGACCCAAACAGCCACTGGCAACCAAAATTATGTTTACTACCTGTTGATCCACTGTCAGTTATTTAATGGTGCATGCTTTACAGGGTTAACTGGTGTTAAATACAGTTATTCATCTTTTCATGTCATCAGG
Source organism: Fowleria isostigma (assembly GCA_029814645.1). Lineage (NCBI taxonomy): Eukaryota > Metazoa > Chordata > Actinopteri > Kurtiformes > Apogonidae > Fowleria > Fowleria isostigma. The sequence goes on from JAPTGZ010000028.1 coordinate 35,736,244, forward strand.
TGAAACCCATTTGGACGTTCAGAGGCTCTGTAGTTACCGTGAAAACACAGTCATCTTCTACAACATTGATTCATCAGTAAAACCCATGGAGTTGGATCAATGACAGTGAATGGACACACTTGTTTTATGTTCAGTTGTAGTGGTTCTCAATCTGTTTCGGGCCCCCTTTGGAAGATGAAAAATCTCCAGGCCCCCCTCAACCTGACAACATTGTAACAGTGGCACAGTTATAACTTTTATTGACAGAAACATCAATATTATACAATACTTTTTGTTTTTCCTTGAATAATTTGTTGTGCAAATTAAAAATAAGTTAGATTTTTGCTTGAATAATACAAGTAAACTCAACCAGACTGTTCCCTGACACAATATTTTTCCAAATAAAAATAGGAAATGCACAATTATTTTACAACTATGACAATAAAGTTACTTTTTTAGAACAACACATTTTGTTAACAAAGATGAACATTTTAACAATATTAGTGGTTTATTGAGCCTGTTAACATTACACATCTCAGAACATTAATGTACAAAATGCACAAACTGTGCAAAAACAGAAACTTTGCACATTTTTCTTTTCCAGTCAAGTCCTTGTTCATTCTACAACCATAAACTCTTTGTCTAGTCTAGTGACAGATCACCATGGCAGTAGATTTGTTTGTTTGTCCAATACTGAAACATGAGTTCCACCTGCTACATGTTCTTACCTGAAGAAAAAAAAAACAACAAAAAGCACCCAGGAGTGATCCCATGCCCCCCCCGGCCTACCCCGCAGTTTGAGAAACACAGAGTTAATGAGAGATTTCATGGAAAAAGTCATCTTTACTTCAGTTTTCTCTGTTTTTGATATAATAAACCTCAACTTTAATCTGAGCTTTTATGAACATCTACATGATAAACAAATTAAATATGGGAAAATACCTGATTGTCACTGAAAAATGCAAAATACAGAGGATAGTATTATAATAAATGCTAATAAATCATTTAAGAACACCTAAATATAGAGAAAATTTTATTTGGGAACTGACACAAAAGTAACACCAGTCAGTTCTTTATGAGTTAATTGGTACATGGTCTTGGGCTGGTGCGTTCAGCGAGGAAGACCATTCATGACGCGCTGTGTGTACAATATACAGCTGTATCATGATTTTTAAGCGCTCAGAAATGTTCTCTCATCATTCTGTTGAATTCAGTGTGGTTAATATTATGATTGGAACTCGTGACAATGGATCTTTTGATTGGTAGATATTAAAAAAATAGATTAACAAAAGAGCCTATGTGTTGAAGTCAAATATGATTTGACTGACAAAATTTTAGTCTGGTACAGATATAGTATGGCAAAAAGAACAATAAACTGCACTTAAAGCCTTAACTGATAAGAATAATGTGACCCAATATTTTTGAGGTGAATTAGTGAGTTTAATTTTTCAGCTGGTTCAACATTCAACACCACATTGCTCTGATTGGTTGTGCTTCTATCTATTGTGCCTGTTGATAACATCCATTGGAAATAAAAAATGAGCTGCGAGGTTACAGAGTTATTCTGGCAAAGCTGTTAATAAGTTGACAAAAGTAGAATTTTAATATTCTTGAACCATGAACTCAGTAGAATTATAATCTCTTCCACTGAAATGCACAGTATGTTTTGGTATTTTAGGATTTTTTACATTTGAAACACATATGGGAGTAGTTCTATTAAACAACCCACTGACTGATCTGCATTCTGATCAAAAACACATGACTCCACATCTATATGACAGTATAAAGAGTACATGTCTGGAGATGATCAGATTGACAATTTCAGTTGCTTTGCAGCTGCTCTTTACAATATCCTCACTGTAATTAATATATACATGAACATATATTTTAAAAGATCAGATATCTGTACACATCTAATCATTTATATATATATGTATATATATATATATATATATATATATACATATATATACAGGGCTCTCCCCAAACGATGGAACAACGGCGCCGCGCCGCTCTACCACGGTCTCAGCGCCGCTGTACCGATTTTCAAATTTATTGCATGTGTTCCTTGTTTATTCCGCCGATTTTCCTCAAATTTAG
>JAPTGZ010000028.1:35738422-35755007 GCA_029814645.1 Fowleria isostigma
AATAATAAAAAAGAAATAAAGAAATAATAGAAAATTTATTTTTTTTTGAAAAACAATAAATGGATAAAACAATAAATAAATCAAAAGAAAACAAAAGAAAAAAATAATAAAAGAAAGGGGAAAAGAAAGAAAAAAAAGAGTGAAAAAATGTATTATTTAATCCTATTGGTTGTCCTAGTATGGGTTGTGGTCACCTCCACCTATCACAATATCTGTTACATTTGAAAAAACCAAACCTGTTCTCGCTAATTTGTGTCTTTATGGAGGAAAGAGTTAATGTTAATTGCAGGGTCATTACATCCTTGACTCTGTCTTACCTTTGCTGGTATGTGTTTGTCATCATTTTCCACATTGTTACGCGTCACTTCCATGACCATTGTTGGTATATAATTATTGTTGAATTATATTATGTCATAAGTTATACAGACTATTAATTTGATTGTTACTATGTCTAATATAGATCTGTTTTCTTAATGTTTAGTATCTGTTATTTACATTAATAGGACTCTGAAGAGATGTAATGTTATTATTAAAGAAGCAAAGGTAATGTGTTTTGTTGTATAAATGTGAGATGGGGGTGGGATTTAAATGGTAAATGGTCTGAACTTATATGGTTCTTTTCCCACACTTTTGTGATACCCAAAGCGCTTTATAAAGCCTCACATTCACTCATTCATGCATATACTCCACGCCAATAAGTTTCCTTCCTAGTCCTTTTGAGCAATACATTTTGAATTTATTTTGTCATTGCTGATCAACTCTATTTGTTGGAGCTATTTGTTTAGTTTTGTTTAAAAGTTAATTTAATTTTGTTTACTAATTTAGTAGTTTTGCTAATTGTTTATTTTTGTTTGTTTTAATATTTAGAATATATATATTTTTTTACTTTCATGGCTTTCATTATTTAGTATTTCACACTTTTTTTTGTTTTTTATTTGTGGTTTAGATCATGGGCACTTGGGTATAAATAGGCAGTACTTAGAGAGACCAGCATGCACCTGGGTGGGCCTATGGTTTTTTTTATCAGTCACAGTCAACATGACAGGAGGAGCAGGAGAGACACAAAATAGGCCTTATTGTCATTTGCCTGCAAAACCTGTGAAAACCACCTGAAATGCATCTCTGGAAGGACATTGAGTTCTTTGACTGCATAAACCACAGAACCCACGGTGCATCTCAATGGTTATGTGAGTTATGTTAAAGCCTTATGTTTAGTTACTTTTAATTGGTTTAATTTTGATAAATAGTCACTATACTATTTATTAATGTATTTGCTCTGTTATAAGTTTTTTGTACACATAAAAACGTTTGATTTTTCTTCTGCTTGAAACAAATAAACGGTAAATGGTCAGTACTTATGTGACGCTTTTCCGCACATTAATGGCACCCAAAGCACATTACAATACAAGCCTCACATTCACCCGTTCACACACACACTCATACCAATGGGCGGTTGCTGCCATGCAAGGTGCTACCAGGTCTCACTGGGAGTAATTTAGGGTTCAGTAACTTGCCCAAGGACACTTCGACATATAGACAGTTGGAGGTGGGATTCGAACCGCTTACCCTTTGATCATTGGACGACCCACTCTACCAACTGCACCACAGCTGGCCGAAATGAATGAATGAATTCTGATTCTGATTAAAGTTTGACTTTACAGTAGATGAATTAAGGTTATTTTTTTATTTAAATCTCATCAGTGTCCTGAATCAACTCCTGTTCCAAACGGAGAGTTATTCTGACTTACACTAATGGTAGAACTGAAGTGTAAATTCTGTGTGATGTGATCTTATGTACGTGTATGTATGTGGAAAAGTAAAATCAAAGTGCATCTTTAATGGCAACATGAGAGAGCAGCTGTTCCCATTAAGGGTCTTGTAAGATACAAGTGCATTTTCTCCTCTGATCCACAAATTCCTCCCACATTTTTGTTCCTATCCCTTCAAGTCCCCAGAGATTTTTTCATTTGCCTTCCCATGACTATTTTTGACCCTCCGTCTCCATTCCATCCCGTCCAATCATTCCTCCTCTCCTCCTCACGTCTTCACTCCTCCCTCTTTTTCTTTTTCTGTCCCTCTTTCCATTCGCCATCAAGTGTGAAATGAGAGCGCAATGAGTTGACTTTGAGAGCACAGAGGATGAGAGCGAGTGGTCTGTCACAGGAGAATGATCTTAACAGGCCTGTCGCCCCCAGAACCCCCAACACACCCACACCCACACCCACCCCCCGTCTAACCGCCACCGCCGCCGCCTGCGCTCATGCACACCCACACACGGCTCGGTTCATCAGTCACAAAAACCTTTGCAGTGACACAGGGCTCATGGATTGGTGGTTATTGATCACAATCAAACCAATCATCCAGGCAGTTGGAGGACTGGCTGGTACAGTGAGCGGCACATCTAGCTGAGAGCCCCTGATAAAGAGTGTATTGAGCACGGCATAAGCACACCCACACACAAACAGACACAAACACATGCAAACTCACCATGAAATTAGACGTGCATGCACACACACATCAGCAATTCCATCAAGGCCTTTTCTCCATTTTCAAATTGGTTTACCCTCCTGACTAAAACTCTAATACGCTCACAGAAAATGATAACTAGAAGTAATTGGATTTTAAGGAAAACACTTTTCTGCAAGGCTGTCGGTGTTAAGCAATTTTTGGATCTAAAGCAGTAATAAATATTGATATAAAGTTCTGACATAATACCAAAAGTCATATGATGAATATGTGAATATTGAGAACCCGAGGAAAAAGCAAATAAAAACAAGCCCGATTCTCATTTCAAGCCCACCACCTGTTGTGTCTGCAAAACAAATCAATACACCTGCTTGAGGTCTCAGACTGAATTAATCAATTGCACATGACCAGTTTACAATATTTGGCAGTTTCTCCGCTTGGCTGCGAATGACACACAAGCATCTGTCTCATCATCACACATGCATGCACTTGCACATGGACACACAAAATAACATGTCACAGATGAGGACAGATGTGCTCCTCAGCCCTGACAGATACATGATGCTGGTGTCGGAAGGCTAATTTACTTTTGAAAGAAAGAAAGAACGAAAGAAATAAATCGATGAGACTCACAGTCATAAAGCAGGAAAGCAGCAGTAGATATCGGGACTGCAGTTATTTCCTTTCTCAGTCTTTTTAATATTACTGCAGTAATAAAATGACTACTTTGATATATGTGTTCTATATTGGCTAGTCACTACTCTAGCCGTTTTCATTTTGACACATAATTTTCCTTTAGGTTATGAAATTACCTCTTTTTCTTTTTTTTGCATCAATATTTAAACATTTTTATTCCATAATCACTGTGTGAGCATGTTTTACATCAAGCAGGCCAACAGATACCGGAGTAGTTTCTGTTTCCAGGTCAAAACTGAACTTGAACTCAATTCCATCTGAAGACCTTGAGTGATTGGGATTTTAACACGAGGACTCGATTTGTTCATAAATGAAAAACATTGCATATGTATGTTCCTTTATTGCCTATGTTCCATGCTCACAATTGCTGGGGAATGGCAAATTTAGCTGTAATTTGCAGTACAGAATTAGATTATTAAATTTATTTTTGTGGTGAATACGTTGTGTTGCTTCATCACTCCCATGTTTTTCACCTCACCTGTGATTTCAGTCTGGAGAATCTCATTTATGTGATAATATAATGAAATAATAAAACAAACCAGTGGGAGCCGCATGATGAGTTGGGTTTTATACCTCATCATAATGCCATAAAGCAGTATCCAATAATGCAATGTAGGCACAGGTGAAGACCTGAATGCTTTCTATGAGCACCAGGGATCCGATGATTTGATTGTGAGGATTGGGTGAAATGTTTATTGTAAACTCAAGGTGAATATCACTGAATAACAGCAGGCAGCAGCAGAGAAAAGGACATTTCTAACCCATAAAGACCCATACAACAACCAGCAACCAAAACTATCTACTGATCTAAAATGTCTAGTAACTATTTTTCCACTAATCTGATCAATATACGTAAATAACTGTGTAAAATACAGTTATCTTTTCATGGTCATCGGATATGACCCATTTGGACGTTCAGAAGCTCTGTAGTTACTGTAGAAACACAAATCTTCTCCAACAAGGGTTTTCAATGTTTTTCAGGCCAAGGACCCCCAAACTGATGGAGAAATGGAGCAGGGACCCCCTGCTATAGGTATTGTATTTAATTTTGTTGTATCAGACTGGTCAGGGGCATCCTGTGGGGGGTGCTCCAGGAGTATGGGGTGGATGGCCCTTTTCTAGTGGCCATTCAGTCCTTGTACCGAAGGAGCATGAGTCTGGTCCACGTAGTCGGTAATAAGTCGGACGTTCCCGGTGAGGGTTGGACTCCGCCAGGGCTGCCCTTTGTTACTGGTTCTGTTCATAACTTTTATGGACAGAATTTCTAGGTGCAGCCGGGTGGAGGAGGGGGTCAAGTTTGGTGGCAGGAGGATCTCGTCTCTGCTGTTTGTGGACAATATGGTCCTCTTAGCTTAATCGAACAGCGACCTCCAGCTCTCTCTGGGGCAGTTCGCAGCCGAGTGTGAAGCAGCCGGGATGAAGATTAGCACCTCCAAGTCTGAGGCCATGGTTCTCAGCTGGAAAAGGGTAGAGTGCCCACTCCAGGTCGGGGAGGAGGTCCTGCCTCAAATGGAGGAGTTCAAGTATCTCGGAACCTCGTTCATGAGTGAGGGTAGAATGGACCGGCAGATTGACAGGCGGATCGGGGTGGCGTCTGCAGTGATGCGGACGCTAAACCGGTCCGTTGTGGTGAAGAGGGAGCTAAGTCGTAAAGCGAAGCTTTCGATTTACTGGTCAATCTACGTTCCAACCCTCACCTGTGGTCATGAGCTCTGGGTCATGACCAAAAGAATGAGGTCGCGAGTACAAGCGGCCGAAATGAGTTTTCTCCACAGGGTGGCCGGGCTCAGCCTTAGAGATAGGGTGAGAAGCCTGGACATCCAGGAGGGACTTGGAGTAGAGCTGCTGCTCCTCCACGTCAAAAAGTGCCAGCTGAGGTGGTTTGGGCATCTGGTGAAGATGCCCCCTGGACGCCTCCCTAGGGAGGTGTTCCAGGCATGTCCGACCGGGAGGAGACCTTGTGGCCGACCGGCTGGTCTGGGAACACCTCAGGATTCCTCCAGAGGAGCTGGTGGAAGTGGCTGTGGAGAGGACTGTCTGGGCTTCTCTGCTGAGGCTGATGCCCCTGCAACCCAGACCCTGATCTGGACAAGCGGAGGACAATGAGTATGAGTACGGGTACAAATAAACTGGTCATAATTCAATGTATAAATGTACCTTTAGTCAATACTCGTCTGGTCATATCTGTAAATCTCTTGTTCCCTTGTAAACCAGTAAATCTCTAATACATTTCTGCTACATATTGCTTATTTATCTATTTTTGTTGCTTTTGAGTTGCTTTTCTTTTTACTTTAACTGTTTTGGAGCAACTGTGACACACAAATTTCCCTCTAGGGATTGATAAAGTATTTCTGGTGTTGATTCTGACATGCTGAGTAGTACATGGGTGCTGAGGCTGACAGAGCTCATGAGCTGATGTGTGCATTTTTTGACTGAAAGAACTGTATGCCTCCATTTATTCCTTTACTACAATATATTGAATTCATGTTAATATATATTTAAAAACATTTAAATGGGGGGGGGGTGTTTAAAAGTATTTTTAAAAATATCAAAAACTGTCGAATCAACCAAATATTTCACAACCCCACCTGCAGTACCTCCATGGACCCCTTGGGGTCACAGACCCCCTGTTGAAGACCTCCATTCTACAACACTGACTCACCAGTAAAAACCCATGGAATTTGATCAATGATAGTGGATGGTGTTATGGCTAGATAGTTTTAGGCCCCAACAGCAAAATGCAAAAACCATCCAGCAGTCTTGTTTAAGCATGATTTAATAAAAAATAATAAAAAAAACAAAACAGTCAAAAACAACCAAAGAACCTATAGCTGACGGCTGTGCAGACTCTTGCAGTTGGGAGCAAGAGTTAGCTGGAGAAGCCTGGCTTATAAGTCTGTCCATCCAGGTGTGGCCCTTTGGCAATCAAGAGTGCCACGCCTCCAAGTCACAAGGCAGCACCAGGCAGAACCAACTCTCTGTATTGCACACAAACCAACAATACCTGGCAAATACAATGGTCAGGGTCATCACAATGGAGACACTTGATTAATGTTCGATTATTCACAGATTTTGCTGTAAAACTCTCTTTTTCTTCGATTATCTCTGTTTTGCAATTATACCCTTTGAACTAACTATGAGTTTTCATGAACATCTACATTAAATATAGGAAAATAAATACAGGGAAGTACATGACTTACAATGAAAAATATAGTGGATAATATTATAATAAACAGTGATACATCACTTTAGAAAGGGTAAATAGAGAGCAAAATTCATTCGCAGACTATACAGCAATATTCTTCTATATATACATACAATTGAGTAAAATAGAAATGGAACAGTATTTATAAAGATACTGTAGTAACACTGTTGACATAAGAGTGTGATAAATACACACTTGACTCCTACACTACCTTATATTATATCTTATATAAAGAGGAGAAAGAACATATGTGTGAGTCTGTCCAGTGTTTTCTTCAGGAGGAAATGACATCATGCGGAGCAGGTCATGTGATTTGGAATTAACACAGTTAGGAGAGTGAGCAGAACTTCTCCGTCGTTGACTGCAGCGAAGATGGCGACTGGAGTGGTAGGACAGTGTTCATCTCTGTCAGGTAGAGCTGGACCACGTAAGAACTATGCTTTAAGCCAACTAAAATGACTATTATGACCACTTTTTAAGGAAGAAGCAAGTTTCAAGTTAATATTTGACACCTGTAACAACATCTACTTTTGGCATAATACCTGCAAGCACCTCAACTAACTTTCTAGCTTTGCAAGCGAACTGCTAATACCTGTCAATATGCCCTAAAGAGACAAAATCAGTGGAAGTACTAAAGTTACATTGCTCACTGAGCATGATGTCGGGGTATTCTAGGGACCGGCGCCCTCAGTAGGAGGTGAAGACGCTGAAATTTCCAACGCCAATATAATAAGAGCAATGTTGGATTTAACGAATCGCTTCACAACCCTTGAACAAAGAATCTCATAAAAAACCGAAACAATTACTGCCGTGTGTGAGCAGCTGAGAGGAATGGAAGCTAAAGTTAAAGACAATGAACATGAAATCCAAAGCACAGCGAAAGAAGTTTACCAACTGCAACAGAGAAGTGACGATTTGTCATTGTTTAGCTAATTAGAAGGTGGTTGTTATTAAATTTGGATGGTTATTTTGTCAGCATTTTAGTATATCTTGCTATTATGCATTAATCATTTATTAAGTGATTGTTTCTGTAATTAAATAGTTATGGAATTTTTAAAGACATAATCATAATGAACATAAAAAAAAGTTTTTTTTTCACTTTTAATAAAGATGTATGTAAAGTATATCTGATGGACTTGAAGAGTCTCTTAATTATATATTAACCCATGGATTAATATTTGAAAGTGTTAAGATGAAGTGTGTAAATTTCCTCAGTTACTGAACTAAGTTGGAAATGAAAAGAGAAAAGCCCTGAAAAACACACAAATGCCAATTGTCTGCAGTGAATTTTCCTTTTTTTTTTTTGCAACTTCCCATGACAATGCATACGTAGCAATATTCCATCAATATTTGAAGATCATCCATTCCTCAAAGGACATTTCCTTCCACCCTCTGACACAGACTGCCCATCCCAAAATCATGTAGAGCTCAAGCGTGTTTGGTTGGGGGATATTTCCACACATATTTCCAGGTGAATACAGACAGCTGTAAGCGCATTGTATTGTAACGTGTAAAAAAAGGGAGAAAAAAGTCCTGAAGTGCCATCATAATTGTATGCTTTTTGTGGTATTCTTTTGTTAACCTCAGCCACAGCAGGAGTTTCACATAGACGTGCCTCTATAGAGACACTGAGAGATCAATCAGGGTTACAAAGAAAGAAACTAATTGTCATTGTAATTGTTCAATGCATCATCACTTTAAAATAAGCCTGACATTTTTAGACCAAAGACTCTATTTTTGATTTAACTTGAGTTTTCCTCAAACTTGTCAACCTCTCAGCTCTGTCTAGAAAGCTGGTTTAAAAATACTTTGCATCTCTTTTTGCTTCCTTTGAGCCTGTCTCCGCTCACTTATCTCTTCTCGGTCCCCTCTGATTTGGCAGGACTTTTATAATCTGAATAATCAGATGAGCTGGGCCTGTGAGCCAGCCCTGAAATCAGGCTATGCCAATCCAGCCAGTAAATCATTTTAATACATCTGGGAAGAGGGACAACTCAACAGTAAAGAGTACTTAGATTTTGGACCTGAACACATTCTAATCTTATGAACATGCAGTAAAAAAAGGAAGATATCAAACTGTCTTTTGAGAGTGATCGAGTCTAATCTTATTATGAGCTTTTGAAGACGTTCCATAGTCTTCATCAGCTCAGGATACAGTCAGCTAATGTTCCTTCTTATGGTATGATTATTATTATGATGAATATTAACCCTAAAGATCCAAACATCCATCACTGACCACAAGTATCTACTGATCTAAACTGTTGATTAGAGCTGCACAATATATTGTTTGAGGGTCATCATTGCAATGTACGGGTGTGTAATAGTCACATCCTGCAGTGTAGGAGGAGGTAAATGATCTCAGTGTGTTCTCATGTCGTTTTAGGGGTACCTGACACACACTACATACAGCAATCCACCAATCACAATTATTCTTAACTCTTTTTTGGAAAGACTATCAGTCCTTTTGACATAATGTAAACAACATTTTCTTTGCCATATCATTTTGTGTATGTTATGTTTTTTGTATCACATTCAATATGTTGGGCGATTTTGGCAATTTTTTGCCCACAAGAATGTTAATTTTAGATACAACTACAAAAGCACTCAGAGAGCACAGACCTCTGCCAAGCATGATAAATCCCCCATATTGTGACTCACACCGAAGTAATAATCCTTTATTTATTTGTATCAGTCCTCTGACTGTTTTTTTTTTTTTTTTTGTGGAGTTTTATGTACAAATGCCGAAAATGGTCCTATCTTCCTGTGTTAAAGAATCCTGGAATTTCCTCAAAATCTGTCCAGTAGTTTTTGCGTGGAATTGCCAAGAGACAGACACAGACAGACAGACAGACAGACAGACAGACTGCCCCAGTACCTGACCCCTCCCCCTTCCTCACACACATAGCTCAGTGAAGTGTAGGTAGCCCCGCCCACACCCACATGGAGGAGAGCAGAGACCGTACCTAGTGCCATTCGACAAATTAGGGCATTTGGATGGGAGTAAAATGTCGAATCACTACAAAAATCTAATCAATTGTTCCTTGTGTTATTTCCATCATGTCCTGAAAGTTTCAGCCAAATCTATCCATTAGTTTTTGTGTAAAGTTGATAACAGACAGAAAGACAGACAGACAGACAGACAGACAGACAGACAGACAAATGCTGGCAAAAAAATAACCTCCTTGGCGGAGGCAAAAATACATTTTACCAGTAAAATTTTGAAAATACACAACATTTCAGGTGTTTTTTTTTTTGTTTTACATAAAACTTTTTACAGCCTTTTTATTTCCCTTAGATGGCACTATAATTTCAATATTTTTTTATTTCAATTGAATAACAATATAAGTATTCTTCTTAACATGACTTAAAAAATAACCTTGACTTTCCCACAAAATGTGTGCCGGATGATTTAATGATAGCAGCAATATTAAAAATGGCCAAAAAAAAGCCCTTCCACTGGCTATAGTAATCCACCAGGGGGCAGAAAAAGCGTATCTGGTCATATATAACAAGTTTTTAAGAAAAGTATTGATCTTATTGATAAGATAAAGGTATCAGAACCTGGTGTAGCAAATATGATACAAATGGATTTACAAGGTTAATCAGTTTCTCGAAGCAGACCACGCCCCTGCACATGGAGTGAGTCACTAGTAACAACATTGAAAAATGAGCAACGAACAAGAAAAAATCATGGAAAATTAAGACTTGGCACCAAAAAGAAAAGCCATGTCATTTATCTGCAATTATTTTGGCAACAAGAGGGATGAAATTGAAACATGTGTTCTGTGTTGACAGTGTGTTGCTCTTGTTGACACAACAAGACGTAACACAACTAATTTGTTTGACATCAGCACCACACAGATTTTTTATCCTCCTGAGTATTTATTCATATTGCAACATTTATCGCAGGGTTAAAAAAAAATCGTAATGTCAGTTTTTTACAATATTGTGTAGCTCTACTGTTGATCCACTAATCCTATCAATACATGGAAATAATTGATGTAAAATACATTTTGTCATTTTTTCATGGTCATCAGATATGACCCATTTGGATGTCCAGAGGCTCCATAGTTGCCATGGAAACATCATTTTTCTACAACATTAATTCACCAGTAAAACCCATAGAATTGGATCAGTGACAGAAGATGGACACACTGGGTTTATGTTCAGTTAAAGATGCCTTGCCACACAAAACTGTTTTCACTTATATTTTTTTGAAATACAGTTGTGCTCATAAGTTTATATACCCTGGCAGAATTTGTGATTTTTTTTGGGAAGGTCTCAAATATGCAGTTCATGCAAGACAGCTATTTAAAGGAACTTGGGGCTGCTGGCCAAGAAGAAAGGGTAGCTTTACCATCTGAGAAAATAAAATGTCTACTCAATTTTCATGATGGAATGGATCACTTTTGACGACAGATTTCAAAATGATAGATTTTGATAAAATATGGAATAAATGGAGAACTTATATCTTATTAAGGCAACTGGACTTTGTGTAAATCTTTTTCTTACAATAATCATTATTAGTATTATTATCACCTTGTCTTTCATTTATATATTTTTTTTCTATATGAATCTGTATTTTCCTGTATACTGTTACTATATCTTATTTGATTGTGTACACCCCTCTTTAAATGATCTCATTTATCTGTTTACTTTTTCTTTTCCATTTCCTGTACAAAACCTTTCTGAAAAATAAAATTAGAAAAAAAAAAAAAGTGCCTCATCCACAGCTATCACAAAAAACTTAAAGCTCTCATTGACATTAAAGGGTGGGGCCAATACAGATTTACGGTGCTGATCCACTGGCAAGGAGGCTCCACTTCACCCTGGAGCATTGGAGCCCCTCAGAAGAGCATGTAGTGGGAGTGTCCCGTTTGTGGATGGGCGTGACTGGGCTCTTTCTTTTTTCCTGCATAACCACTTAAAAACTTTATTTCTGTGAATGTATTTGTGTTATTATTATTATCGACAGCAACAACTTCAGACACCTTTTTCCATGCCTTGGTACGCATTCCCTGTATGACTTGATTGGCGTGCGGTCGTCTTACATCATGTTGGACCCCCCCAGGTGTTGCTCCCAACTTTATGCAAAGGAGAGCGTGGAGCACGGAGTGACTCCCCTATCAATTTGAAACTGGAGCATTCCCACAATGCTTTGCGGAAGCTCCGGCGCGCAAAGACAGTGCATCCCATAGAAATGAATAGAGATGGAGCAGAGCAGAGTGGAGCGTCCTTTACCAGTCGATCAGCACTGTAAATTAGGGTATGTAAACTTTGGATCAAGGTAATTTAGATAGTTTCTGTTATCAGATTTAAAAAGAACAAACACATTTGTTTGATGATAAAAATCTTCACCCAACCACTAACCATGAGTGAAAGAAAAGTTTTGGTATTATCACTCACGTTGTCTGAAAAATGGGCAAAAAAAAAAATCACAAATTTTGCAACTGTATTGTGACAGCCAAGGGGGTGGCCTTTATTGTGAAGCCCTCACTGTTCACAATCTTGTTCCTGTTTGCCAGGAAGCTGGGGGTGTTGGCTGGCCGGATATCAGTAATGACCTGCTTTTTTTTACTAGTCACAATGTATTTTGGATTTTCAGAATTGCATTCTGGATTTGTGGAGTAGGTTTTCATTTTGGATATCTGCAATAACAGTTGTGAATGGGAAGAATGTAGATATCGGAAATGTTCATTTTGATTTGGAAGAACTAAATTACAGATATCTGTAATAACATATCCATTCTAGCTATTTGTTAAAATGGCTATATACATTTTAAGAACTTTAAGATATCTTGAATTTTTCTACTAGTAAGAATGTTATGGTGGATATCTTTATTTAACATTGTGACTGGTTAGAATACAATTATGACTAGAAGAAATGCTATTGTGACTATTTCAAATGTAATTATAGGACTGTGGTTTGATTGAATATCTTCATGATCAGCAAATTAAATATTGGAAAAAACCCGATTTATATTGATAAATGCAAAATACAAAGGATAATATTAAAATAATTGGTGGGAAATCACTTAAGAAATGTTACATACAGAGAAAATTTCATTTGGGAATCCACACAAAAGTAGTGCTGGGTCTTTATGGGTTAAAACAGAAATGCACTTCACTTGGACTCTCTGGACGACACTTTAACATGTTCCTTTAACATCAATAATAGCAGTGTATTACGACTGAGCATATTTTTTTTGTATATTATTTTCCAACTCCTATGGCTATCTGATTGGAATCTGTCATAACTGATAGGGGTGCGTTCTACATTCTGCATCCTTGTTTATTTTTGTTTCTGCGTATGTTCTGTCCACTCTTACGTGTCTTTCATTCTGAGCCTTTTGAGACGGACAAGAGAAGGTAGAATGTGGCCTGTAATTGGAGCCAAGAATATAAATGTAATCCAAGATTACCCGTGAGAGAAGAAGAGGACTGAGTCATGGATAAGATAAAAGAACTGTTAAAGAAGCATTTTCCCGGGGATATGTAGGAGGAGGAACAAGGGAACAACGGTGGATAGGATTAGAATGAGGGAAAATAGCGAGTAAAAAAAAAGAGTAATGAAAGACTTCCACTGGGTAAAGATATATTGATAAACTGAAGGGCTAACATGTGTTCAGTGAATGTTATCTCTATATATGGATCATACGCTGTACATGTCAGTTGATGTTGTGTGTGTATGTGTGGGTGTGAGCCTATGTACACCTCTTTAAAGACATTTTCTGTGCAGTAACAACACCCAGTTTATCTACTATTGTGTGTGCCATCAAGTGCTTGTGTTGGTGTATTTCCATATATACTTTTCCGGTTCCAGTAACCTGCGTGATAAATACATTTTTCATAATTACGCTGCTATTACCAAGACCTTATATGTGCCTTATGAATACAGATTACAGCTGATTGCATACTGCAAAAAAATTCCCTGCTAGAAATATGACAAATATTCATAAATCTGGTCAAATTGGTTTATATTGAGCAAAAAAAAAAAAAAAATTCTACCACTGGGGTAAGAATTCTTTTTTGTTAGAATTCTTAAAACAAGGAAAAAAGTCTATCAACTAAAAAACCATAATGTGCCTTAAAACTAGACAAAAATGCTAGAATTTTTAGCATACAGTGCTGAATACAAGAAGTAAAATCACCTCTGTATCTTTTATTTATTTTTTAACCATATGATTTTATTGTTTTATTTACAGCTTTTTAATAGTTTTATGTACTATTATTTTTAGTGTATTTTCTTTTAATTTTTAAAAAAAATTGTTTTTACACTTTTATGTGCAGAAATTGTATGTATGTATATATGTATATACTGTATATATATATGTATGTGTATATATATATACATGCATATACATATATGTATATATATGTGTGTGTGTGTGTGTACAGTGCTCAACATAAATGAGTACACACCTTTTGAAAAGTAAGATTTTGATCAATATTTTAATGAACATAAGCACAGTTTAAAAAATTTGGAAAAAAGTTTTATTGAACATTTCCTTAACTGAGAACATGATATGTTATATAGTGTCCCACAGACAATGTTGATTCTCAAAGAAAACTGAACACTGTATGTATTATTTAAAAATAAGAATATTCTTTTCATGTAAAACTGTCTTGGCTAGCTTTTAACCCTATTTAAATGAAAAAAATATGACAAATGTTGTAGAAATAAGACTTTTTTCACTTTCTTAGACATCGTTTTTTGCAGTGCACTTTGAATTTAAAGCACTTATGAAAAGTTGAGTATGTGTGTAAAGAAGATATCCTCCTTAGACACAAGGACTCTGATGGAAAATATCACTGAATAATGCTTAAGCGACTGGATTTTATTTGCCTACTGTTCTTTCCTTCCTCATTACTTTTACAGTGTATGAGCTATGAATAATATGTGCATGAAAGTGAAGAGATGCTATCTGGAGAAAAATTGTATGTTGTTGAAATGTATAGAATGCTCAATGAAAAATCCCTAAGGGCTCTCTGAAAGTCTGAGCTTCCTGCTTTCTGCTTCCCAGCTACTTATCAAAGGGGTGGAGGTTAACTCTTAGACACAGATCATTTCCCTTCACAGTTATTTATAAACCTGTTTCTAAATGCACAATGATCGGCAGGTGTACTTGTGTGAAAATGAAATTCCCCACAGTTGGAGCTCAGACTTTTCTCCCAAATACATGAACACTACTCACTATTGAAGGATTTTCTTTCACATCTTCTCCTGCAGAATGGAAACCTAATAATGATAACCTTGATGTTGATAAAATGAGGATGACAATTATAATGTACAGGTAATAAAAGGGGAAAATATGAAATTATTAACACAATCATGTATACATTCTAAACATTCATGCATAGGACACCAGATTATTCACATGCAAATATAAATGTGAAGGTCATAGGATCAGCAAGGAGGTTCATACACAGCAGGAGTCGACATGAAGTTCCAGTGCAGAAACAGATGGTGGGCTTAAAAACCTTCATGCATGTGCAAGTACATGCGTAACACAAAAGCTCATTTTACAAGTTCAAGAACAAGTCATGGATTAAACATCAAAGAGAAGCAGGATTAGTTCAGCACACATAAAGATAACCCTTCATACCAGATAATGTAATTTTGACATTTAATGCTTATGTTTCTTTGGCCTATAAGTTAGTGAGTAGATAGATGGTGTGGATTAATATTTAATCAGACGTAGTGGAAAAAAAAAAAAAAAAAACACAGGGGGAACGAGGAGTCAATAATACTTTCTGGAAAAACACCAGAAAGCATCATTGATTCACACATAGATTATTCAGTGCTTTATAGTTTACAGTGTGACTTTAAGATGAACAAAGCAATGCAAGGAAAAAAAACAGAGAAAACAGAAGTACCAGTAAGTAGACCAGGCCCCAGTGATGATAACAAAAAAGGAAACATCAAGAGAATAAGAAACAGACAAACATGAAAAGTAGAAGTAGGAGGGACAGGAAGAAGAAAATGAATAAAAAAAGTTGTACACTATGTGACTGGCAGTCGCAGTGACGCATTCTGTCTCAAAGTAATGACGACTGAGTTGTTATAGTGTGGACCAAGTTTAGCCCAAAAAGACCCAACAAGCACTGTCCAGCAAAAGCATCTACTCATCTCTAATGTTTAATACCTGTTGATCCAATACATGTAAATAAAGTTCATCATCTTTTCATTGTCATCAGATATGACCCATTTGGATGTTCAGAGGCTCCTTAGTTACCGTGGAAACACTGTCATCTTCTACAACATTGATTCTCATTGGAGTTGGATTATGACAGTGGATGGAGATGCTTGTTTTTATATTTGGTGAACAATATTTTTGCTGAAAAAGTCACTTTTGCTTCCGTTTTCCCTGTTGTTTTTACGAACATCTATATGATCAGTGAGTTAAATATGAGGAGAAATACATGATTTACACTGAAAACCACAAAATACAGAGGATAATATTATAATGAATGGTGATAAAGCATTTAAAGGTAGGGTAGGAGATCCTGGAAAAACAGTTTGAAAAAGTTACATTTTGAAAATACACAATTCAAAAGTCCAAACCCCTTTCTTCAGACTTCCCCCTTAGGCCACGCCTCCAGAGTACCGCAACGCTTGTTCCTTCCCGGGGGTTCACTCTGACTGTAAATGAAAAAGATGGAAATCACTTTGATCTCAGCAGGTTTAAATACAAGGTTTTCACATACAGAGGTAGTGGTGTGTGATTAATGTGTACATCATTATATATTTTCATACAGTTGATGTCTCAAGCGCATTCAGACAGAAAATGAATATTACATGGCAGAAAAATGTTACAAGTTTTGGAAAAAGATTTGTACAAATAACAACAATCAGTTGTGTGAACCAGACAGGTCATGACAACACTGATGGAAATGTCGACTTCTAGCTTCACTTTTAGAAATTTGGACGTTGAACACCGACATTGTTGATTATGCTTCTCTGACGTGTTTGTTAATACAACCAATAACTGAATATTTTAGGTAATCGGTTTGGATATATTTTCTATACTGCTGCTGCTGACAAACAGTCAAGTTTGTTATGTTTATCCCATAAAGACCCAGCACTGCTTTTGTGTCAGTTTCCAAATGACACGTTCTCTATATTCAACATATTTTAATCATAAAGACCCAAATATCCACCATTTACTGATATAAACTGTTTAATCCTCTTTATCCATTAATACATGTAAAATAATTG
>JAPTGZ010000028.1:35817190-35829327 GCA_029814645.1 Fowleria isostigma
GGATAAGGTAAACAACAAAAAAACAAAATGAAATTAAAAAAAAAATACAACTGCAAGTGGTCCATGACAACCGGAAAACACCTCGATGACCGTAAACTGTCCTGAAATCCCTCAGCATAAGGATCCAGCGGACCCCACAGTCAGTGTCTCCATTGTAAGTGTAAAAGGAGGTGAAGTGGGCAGTAACCTGACTTCCCCATGTTCCGGAGCTCTCACAGCTCAGGGCGGGGGTCTGACTTGATGTGATCTATTAGTATTCCCGTCCTTTGGGTGCGCAGTGTTGCCAGCCACAGATCCACGTCAGGCCTGTAGCAACTGCTCGTCTTCTTCTGCCTTTTCCAAGGTTAGAGATAGGCCTGCTCTGCAAACTGGAAACAGGCGAAGACAAACACACGGGGAGCTCATCTCAGTCCGCGATCAGCAGGAATTAAGTTTTGGTTTTTTGGGGTTTTTTTTGTGCGTACAGATCTGTGTGTTTTGTTTTGTTTTTGTTTTTTTTCCCTCTCCTGCACAGAGGCTGCATGTGTCGGCTGTCGGTGTAATTGTGATCGCGGACGTCGGCTGCGTTATTGGCTGTGTTGTAGAGGAGGGTTGAGCGGCTAAGAAAAGATCCTTATCACCCGGTTTATTTGGTCCTTAATGGAAACGCGCAATCATAAAAAATGGTTGCATTTGGAGCACATCCGTGAATGCGATCGTCTCCTACCGACATCGGTGCGTCAGAGAAGACACCTCAGCTAGCTGGACTCCGGGTTGGGTGTGAAGTCTTCACTGTGCACCGTGCGCTGCTGGAGTGAAGGTGACTTGCGCCCCGTCGCAGTCAAGGCAATGCGGAGAGCAGTCGCAAGCCGTCATCCGGTACTTTTCCTGCGCTCCGAGGCTCGTCTGGGAAAATATCTCCCACACTAAAGGGGAGTGGGAAAGACATAACCATAATAATAACCGAGATCCGGTAGACGAAGGTGAATCGAGCGTCAACGGAGGAGGGGGGATATAGGTGAAGAGTGGTGCTGGGTGGTAAGAAAGAAAAAGAAAGACAAAAAGAAAGAAAGTGGTGGAGTTTTTTCTTTTTTCTTTTTTTTTTTTTTTTTTAGGGGGGGGTATAGATAAGAAACCCGTTCTGTATTAGGGCTGTTTTATTAGTGGATGTGTATGCATGAGTTCTGCATCGAATGGGCGCAAAAACCGCCCCAGATCCGCCGGGAACATCTTCCAGATCGGCAAGCCTCCTTACCGAGACCCACAGAGGAGGGAGAGCACCGAAAGTACCCGCAAAGCCCAACGCGCCGTGGCCGACTGCAGAATGGTAGGTTTGCGACACGTCAGTGCCTGCATGGTGCCTCCGATAAGCATTACCCCCAGCCTGTCTTTGTTAGAGGACCATCCACTATCCCGTGCATGCATGATGCACAGGCGACAGCTGTTCATAGCTGCACAAAGATTGTAACTCGGTCTGGGAGAGCCTAAAAATAGCTCTAGCTCCATGCATTTGCATTGCTTTGTCGGTGAAGCCTAACAGATCACCTCGGCTGTGTGGTTTGTATTTGGAGTATATAGGAAGCTGCTGGTGATTTGG
The DNA here is from genome assembly GCA_029814645.1 of Fowleria isostigma. Lineage (NCBI taxonomy): Eukaryota > Metazoa > Chordata > Actinopteri > Kurtiformes > Apogonidae > Fowleria > Fowleria isostigma. The sequence continues at coordinate 35,818,767 of JAPTGZ010000028.1, forward strand.
GATGATCTGAAAATTGCCAGAATTAAAAAGACTGTGTGTACGGTGGTGTGCGTGATCATGACACAGATGTCCTCTGTTATGACAGATTGAGCCAGGGCTGATTTCTATCTTGCCTGTTTTTTTTATAGATACTGTAGGTGAGCGTCATGGATGGAGCCTTGTGGTTCGTATATATACAGGAGTAAATCAAGATGATATGCCTGAGTTGCACAAAATTAATGAGATGTGTATGCCCCACTATTAAGCCTTGAGGTTTTGCAAACAACCAAACTCAGCATAATGGGAAGGTAGGGGGAGAAAGGAAAAATCTGCATCTGCATGAGCTTCGGCTTTTACAGTTTCTACTTTTTCAGTTTCCTCTCAGAGATCAATGCCCTTTTATAAAAGCATAAGTGCAAGGTTGCATTTTTTTTTTTCTCTTCAAATTCTCTTTCTGTTGAACATACCACCAAGGAACTGCGTTGGCAGATTACGTGTCCCCGGTGAACAAAAGCAAAAGGGGGGTTGGGGTAAATAAATAAAAACTAGCCTTTCCTTGTTGATCTAAGCTGACACGTTTTCATGTTGACAAGTGAATATGCAGGCCTAGTGCTCAGCATAAATGAGTACACCCCAACAGATTTGTCACAAAACCTCTAGTTTTCTTTGAGAATCAACATTTTCTATGGCACACTATGCAACGTATCATCTTCTCAGTTAAGGAAGTGTTCTGTAAAACTCAGTTTTGCCCCAATTTTTTTTTTAAATTGTGCTTATGTTCATTGAGATATTGATTCAAATCTTACTTTTCAAAGGGAGTGTACTCATTTATGCTGAGCACTGTATGTGCTGTTACCATCATCCCTGCAGGAGGTCGTTGTTTTTTATTCTGCACTTCAAGTAACTGGTCCATTTTCTTGCCTGTGTAACTTTATTGATTGTTTCATGTCATTGTAACACAGATCGTCCAAGAATTCAATACACTTGTGGCTCTGTACCGTGAACTGGTCATCTCCATTGGGGAAATAACCGTGGATTGTCCTTCTTTACGGGCCGAGATGCTGAAGACCCGAACTAAAGGCTGTGAAATGGCGAGAGCGGCACACCAGAGTCTGTCCTTGATATCGGGGTGAGTAGAGCACCGGCGCTGTCCATGGTGCTGCTGGGAATTAGTCTGAGAGGAGCTATCCATGGTGCTGAAAACGACAGCCTCACCAAATGGGACGCTGAGCAGCAACACCGCTGCGCCTAAACTTGTAAAGTAGTTAAATTTACCAAAGCGCATCTCTTATTTGCATAAGCATCCCCATTTTAGGCACATGTAGTTAAGCCTGCTCTCCACACTTCAAAGAAATTACACAAGTGTCTGCTCCATTAGTGTGAAACTTGCACGTCTCTGTACAGTTTTGGAAAACACAACATGACATCAGCTTTTAAAAACCATCATATCTCACATTTCTAGCGGGGCAGCTTTACCAGGAAGCAATCAAAACAACATACCACATCCCATTAGCTGGGCCTAAAACGTTAATGCATGAAGTGGAATGAAAGTGGAATGCATCCCAGGGCAAAAAAGAATCTGAGATAGTGATATTAATGCAGAGCCATTGACTTTGTGCACTGTTGCATTGAACACACAGTTCTGTGCCTTTTTTATTGCTATGTTTTGTTTGTTTGTTTTGTTTTGTTTCTGTTATGGGCATATAAGAATTCAGAGGAGAATGTTTTCTACAGTAGATCTTTACTGACATGCTACATTTACTGTGTATTATTTTACTGCAACAAAACCTACATTATCAAAATAAAGTCAAGATGTGATGATTCTATTTAAAGTTATTTTATTACCTTTTGTATAACCCATAAAAACCAAGTGCTACTTTTGCAACAGTTCCCAAATTAATTTTTCTTTCTATTGAACCTTTCTTAAGTGATTTATTATCATATTATCTTCTGTATTTTGCATTTCTTCAATAAAAATTAGGTATTTTCCTGTATTTAATTAACTGATCATGTCGATCAAGGATCTCAAACTCATTTTTGTTCAGAGGCCACATTCAGCCCAGTATGATCTGATCAGCAAAATAGCAGTGAAAAAAGTAAAATTACATTATAATAATTTTTACATCTACAAACTATCCTGAATAAAATTAATAACCTGAAATTGCTTAAGAAAAACAAGTGCAATTTTAGCAGTATTATGTCAGTTTATCATTTACACATGTTCATTATAATGTATAGATCACAGTGGATCTACAAATACACAAAACATTTAATAACAGGCTGTATATTCAATCAACATTTTAGGTTATTCATGTTTTTTTTGTGAAAACATAGTTTACAAATGTCAACATCTTTATGTAATTGTACTTTTTTTTACACTAAAACAAATACAAAAATTTGTTTGTCATTATTTCTAGATAATTATGATAGTATTTTACTGGTTTGACCCACTATAGATTATATTGGTCTATACATCCTTGATTATTAATATCTTCAGTGTCATTTTTGCATTTCACAAATTCATCCTGCGGGCTGATTGGACCCTTTAGTAGGTCGGTTTTGGCCGCTCGGCCATCTGTTTGAGACCCATGATGTAGATGTTCATAAAAACCCAGATTAAAGTTAATTGTCATATTATCAGAAACAGAGAAAAATGAAGAAAAGTAACTTTCTGAGCAAATCTATCATTAATTGAACATAAACTAAATGTCTCCACCCACTGCTACTAATCACTTTTGTAGAAGATGACGTGTTTTCATGTTAACTATGGGACCTCTGAACATCTCTGATGACCATGAAAAGATGACAAACTGAATTTTACACTAATTATTTATATGTGTTGATAGAATTGCATAGGTTAGGTCAGTAGATGTTTTTTGTCAGTGGTGGCTGTTTGGGTCTTTATGGATAAAATATTTATTAGTATTGTCTGTATTTTGCATTTTCAGTGTAAATCCTTCTTTTTGCTGTATTTAATTTGCTGATCATGTAGATGTTCATTAAAATTCAGAGTAAATTCAAAGGTTATTACACCAGAAAAAGAAAAAAATGAAGACAAAGGAACTTTTTAGCAAGTCTGTCATTAACTGAACATAAACCCAGTGTGTCCATCCACTCTCATTGATCCAACTCCATGGGTTTTACTGGTGAATCAATGCTGTAGAAGATGATGGTGTTTCCACAGTAACTACGGAGCCTCTGAACATTCAAATCGATCATATTTGATGACCATGAAAAGATGAATAACTGTATTTTTCACCAATTATTTGCATAGATTGAAACATTGTATATTGATTTTGGTCGCCTGTGGTTGTTTGGGTCTTTAAGGGTTAAAGAATGAATGCGCTAGCTTGTCTTTTGGTTTTTTTTTTAAAGGTGTTAGGAAAGGGGGGGCAGGCATATAATGAAACCTGATACATGTACTCACTTGATCTGCACTCTCCAATGAGCGCATCTAATCTACATTGGTGCCAGTGTAAGAAGGGCAAAGTGAGGCTTGGGATTTGAAGGTCTTTACTGAGGCTAAGATGCCAACAGACTTGGCACCCTCAAACTTACTTAAATAACAATCGGATAGACTGAAACCAGTGGTAAGACAGATTTGGTAGCTGCCTAAGCTAAAGCACCACAGTAAGAGTGACAGATTCAAGTTACGTTAGCTATCCTGTATTCCTTCTATATATGTAATGTAGATTGGTAGAATCACAGAATGCCCTCTAAATATTGGGCTGCTGTGATTCAGAACTGTACTCAGGCTGTGCTCTACTCTGGACTGTAACCTACTTGCAGTCTTAATAATTAATTTGGTAGCTCTAAAGTATGTTACACAGCATAAGTGATTAAAGAATGCATATCCTTCACTGTCTGTTACATGCATGACAAAATATTACCATTTAAAGTGTGGAGGCTTTGCAGCACATGTGCATGACAGATTCATATGGTAAGCCAGTAAATATGTCTAGTGCATATTTTCCTCCAGAAACATGGTCAACCCAGTTCGATTTATAGAATGAATTTAACCCATAAAGACCCAGTGCAACTTCTGTGTCAATACCCAAATTAATGTTTCTCTACATTTAACATTTCTTAAGTGATTTATCACCATTTATTGTAATATTATCATCTGTATTTTCCATTTTTTTGTATAAATTCAGTTTTTTCCTGGGATTTACTGGTGAATCAATGTTGTAGAAGATGATGCTGTTTCCACGGTAACTACGAAGAATTTGAATGTTCAAATGGATCATATCTGATGACAATGAAAAGATGAATAACTGGGTGCTTCTTCTTTTAATATCTGACACTTTTTAGACCCAATAACAAAAGAGAAATGTAGATATATTTCCTTTCAGGATGTACCTGATGATGACCTCAGAATAATGCAAAAAACCCATCGCTCTGTGGTGCTTTAGCTTAGGCAGCCATTGCGCTGACAAAATTAATACATTTTTAATATAATATCGAAGCCAAAACTAGAACCAAAATTAGGACATAAAAACTTACCTAGGTGTCAGTGCATTTGATCTGGAAAACATGTCTGAAAGTGGTCTTATATATGAATAAAGAGACTGTGTTAAATGTGTGGATCCTAATGTTTTTTCAAATCCAGACATGTGGGTTTTTCATGAATTTCAGTCATTCCAGGTTTCGTGTGTAACCCACTGTGTCCACGCACATTACACGCAGAGCCTACCCATTTAAACATAAATAAATCACCAGTGATTTTGCAACAGTGGTTATTTTTGTGAAACACTCTGCCTTGCATAATTAGTTTGATTCCCAAAATGTACCTGTGAGAGAATAAAAAGATATTAAAAAAAATAGTTGTGGGTAATTTTCATGTCCTTTTTACTGTTATATGCAGATTATTATAAAAAAAATAATATTCAAAATATACAAAAATGTGTTTCTTCTGAAAAATAGTTTCTCTTTTATCTCAGTGAATATTTATTTTTAAATAGACCCAAAGTGCTTCCAAACTTGCTTCATATCATGAGTCTACATCTGGTTTGAATTTTTAGCTCTCTGTCCTGTTTTTTGGACCAATTTCATAGAAGCATTCAACTGTATTTTACATCAATTATTGACATAGAATGATGGGATTGATGGTTCAGAAGTGATTAAATATTTTAGATAAGTAGATGATTTCATCGCCAATAGCTGTTTAGGTCTTTATTACCATGGCTGAGATGTGCGAAAGACATTTACATAAAAAAATAAATAAATATATAAACAAATTCAAAATCAAAATTGCATTTAGAAAACACATTTATATATCAAAAATAAATTTACATTTCATATAACACATTTGCAAATACAAAAACAAATTTACATTTCAGAGAACAAATTTACAAAATATTAAACACTTGTACAAATGCCAACACAAATTTAGAAGTGGCAAAATGCAAATAGAAATCCCAAAACAAATTAACAAAACGCATCTCAATGATGATGATCCTAACTAGAACTGTTAGCCGCTTAGCGCTTACTTCCCCTGCCTCTCCTCTGTTTTGATTGGTTGCTTAATTGGACCAATCACAACAGGAACTCTGCGTCACTTCTGGTGTCAGAGCTTCATTTTGCGATTTTTTTGGGGATTTGTATTTGTGTTTTGTCACTTGTAGATTTGTCTCGGCGCTTGTACAGATGTTTAATATTTTGCAAATTTGTTTCCTATAATATAAATTTGTTTTCAAAATGTAAAGGGTTTTTTAAATGCAGTTTTGTTTTTTAAATTTGCTAATGGTTTTTTTAAATGTTTTGCACTTCTCGGCTACCGTACTTTATGGGTTAATAACATGTATTTCAATCTTTGGAGAAACATTGCAGTTTACAGTGTTGATCTTTGATGTTATGTACAGTACTCCCTGTTCTCTAACCTGTCTCTGATAGATGAGCGCTATCCATAACTGTCATGTACTTTAACTTTCTGCTACTGCTGCTGCTTCTACAGAAATGAAGACAATACAACAACATCTCTTAAACTCTAGATTTCCTCCACTTTCACTAAAAGCTTTCCAGGCCATTTGAATGTCCATCTTTACAACTAGAAACACAGAGCCGGACTAAGACAGTACAGATCATTCCCTTTAATCAAATAACGCCCCAGTGTCTGAAGGGTTTGAGTGATGCGGGGCCTCTTCAATGTGCTAAAGGAAAGTTGCTAAGCAGGATAGCACCGGTGACAGCTGCGCTTTAGCATCAGCACTGTAGAAGGCAGCACTGTGACAAAAAAAAAAAAAAAAAAAAAAAAGGATGAGAGAACGACTCGACTGTTTGACGAGGCGAACGCAACAGCATGATTTGTGTGAGAAATATTTGTACCAGGTGCAAGTTTCACGCCTTTCATCGCTGTCACTTTCCCATGTGATATCGCACCCACTGAATATCACCTGCTGTAGTTTCCCCGTCGAATACCAGATTTATATGCCTGCGAAGCAACTGTGGTGCCTCATAAATGCTAGCGATCAGCTGTGTAAATAAAAAAAAAATAATCAGATGGGGATTTTATGTTTATGTTTGAACTTCTTCAGGGCATTTTATTTCTATTCTCAGACAGTTTAGTGAGCTAAATTTGAACACTCCGCTTGCATAGTAACATAATCAAGGAAATGCATGTGTCACTGTTATAGCTTTGACCTTGCGTGCTGCTGCCATAAAGCAACAGAAAGAAGTAGTGAGAACCACTTTGCTCCTATTTATCATCATTAATGCATGTTTATATCTGCTGTATTTTTCAGTTCATAACCTCGATGTGAGTTGCAGGTGGTATTAAGCATTGCAAGGTGTCGTCCAGGTGATAAAATATGCTGCTGTTATCGCTGTTTTGACTGTTGTCATCTACCAGTATCGGATGTTTAATAACTTCTGATCCATTAATCCTATAACTACATGTAAATAATTGGTGTAAAATGCAACTATTCATCTTTTCATGGTCATCAGATATGACCCATGTGGATGTTCAGAGGCTATTTAGTCACCGTGGAAACGCTGTCGTCTTCCACAACATTGATTCACCAGTAAAACCCACTGAGTTGGATCAATAACAGTGGATGGAAACACTGGGTTTATGTTCAGTAAATTCATGTATTTGCTACAAAGTCCCTTTTTTCTTCACTTTTATACATTTTTGGTATATTAATCTTTGAATTTATTCTGAAATTCAATGAACATCTACATGATCAACAAATTAAATACAGCAAAAAATAGAATTTACACAAAAAAATACCGGTGATAAAATTGATAAATACTTTACCCATAAATAACCACCATTCACTAAAAGCATCCAATGATCTAAGCTGTGTAATTCTATCAATACATGTAAATAATTGGTGTAAAACACAGTTTTTCATCTTTTTATGAACATCAGATATGACCCATTTGGAAGTTCAGAGGCTATATAGTTACCATGGAAACACCATCATCTTCTACATTCAGTCACAGTGGATGGACACTCTGGGTTTATGTTCAGTTAATGATAGATTTGCTGAAAAAGTTAGTTTTGTTCTTTGTGATATTATGACGATTATCTTTAACCTGAGCTTTTATGAACATCTACATGATCAATGAATTCAATCCAATCCATTTTTATTTATGAAGCACAATTTTAAATAAACATAAAGGTTTTTAAAGTATTGTACAGTAAAATAAACACAATAAAAACAAGAAAAAAAGGTAAAATACTAACATAAAAACACAATGAAACATGATAAATAAATAAATAAATAAATACATACATACATGCATAAATACATAAATTTCATTTATTTCGTTTCGAGCTCATGCACTCCAGGTACGGTGGCAATTTCATATACATGTACATGTAAATAAATCAACAGAGTGACCACCCCAGATAAAATATCTGTGTACAAAAAAATCAACAAACAAGTAAAATCAAGTAGATTAAATAAGGGAAACTAACTGAATTTTAGTAAAGAAACCTAAAAATACAGAGAATATTTTAATAAATCGTGATGAATCACTTAAGAAAGGTTAAATAGAGAGAAAAATACATTTGGGAACTGATGCAAAAGTAGCACTGGGTTTTTACAGGTTAAATAAATGTTAATAGTCAAAAACATGTCATTTTACATTTTAATTTACATTTACATTTAATTTAATTTTAACTAATTTTACACAATTTTGTAACCATGTAATCTTTCACATTCTTTTACAAACTTACCGAAAGTGAAATCATTTCATTTTATAACAAGAAAATCACACCACTTGACTTTAGACCACTTCCACATGATACCTGACTTATTAAAACTGGTAAATTATGTGTGATGATGATTTTTTTTTTTATTATTATTCTTTCTTTCCATAGTCTGGAGCAGGAGGATAAAACTTGTTCTGAATTTGGCTGATGCTGACTCTGTTCCATTTCAGGCCAGAGGATGGGGAGATCCACCCTGAGATCTGCAGGCTCTTCATCCAGCTGCAGTGCTGTCTGGAGATGTACATCACGGAGATGCTGAAGTCTGTCTGTTTGCTGGGCTCCCTGCAGCTCCACAGGAAAGGTTAATACATGACAAACCCCATGACAATTATGGCTTTTAACTATGAGTGTGTGTGTGTGCGTGGTCACATGTGTGCAAACGAGCATGCTACATGTGTAGTTTTTAGTCCACATTTATGCCAGTGTGTCTTTTTTTTCTTATTTTGATTTGTTGTGCAGATGTCCAAATGTATGCATAGATTTAATTATGGTCAATTATTTATAGACAGTGTTATTTTATGCATATTATCATGTAAAACACCCACGAGAGAAACCTATTCAGCACAACCTGAATACCTGCAAATAAAAAACAAACCAGTCCCTTTGTACCTTTTAGATGAATGATGGTCACGTGACACGTTGGTAATTTTTAGGTCAGCTCTCGACTCGCTTCTGTGGAAAACTGTGATACAGTACTTCCCCTGCCAATATTTTTTTTTAACCCTTTAACTACCTCACCAAGAAAAACCTCATGAAAAAATATTTTGTTTGCATTTTTATTCCCTTGGGTGAGTAATTTCTAGATTTTTTTTTTTTTTTTGCCATACTTACTAAAATCAACTCAGAAAGTATCTAAAATTACTTACTAAGTTAAGTCAACATGATGATCTACCACTAAATGTGCAGAAATAGATGAACAGAGGTTTTGAGTTTAGCAGAAATAATCCATTATTTCATATTGGTTTAAGTTTTCTACTCTTTCCATAAAGACATAAATAAACCATTTGGTTGAGCATGTTTTTAAAAACATTATTATATATGTAATTTAAGTTTTTTTGTGGTATTAAATAATATAATCATGTTCAGGAAGGCCTCTTATACTATGATATACCAAAAACATATTCATATTTTTTATATTTTCACTAAAAATAGTCAAAATGGCTTTAGTGATTTTCATCTTTCTTGGTTCAATCAGGTTCAGATACATTAGGTATTCCACTTATTGAAATATAGTATTTCAAAATGTGATAAACCATTTATTTGTTTATTTATTTATTTAATAAGATCCCCGTTAACCATGGTGGTTGCTAGTCTTCCTGGTGTCCAAAATAAAAAGACTAAAATTCAAATACACTACATATACAATGCAAAAAAACAAAAAAAACATGCAATTTCAGATTGAATTTCATAACAAATATAAAAAAAGGTCATATAATTAATTTAACTGTACATCTGCAACACATTACGTTAAGTTAAAATGGAATTTTGTAGCTTTATTAAAACTGCATAAAGTTGATAAGTCCTTCAGCTTTTTAGACATTTCATTCCAAAGTTGAGTGGATCTCAAAATAAGCGTATGTTTGAGCAGACAGTTAAAAGGTTAAGTGTGTGGTGATGATGAGTGTTTATGTCTGCCTGTAGGTAAGGATACCTGTGGTCCTCTTGGAGTCGACAGCAAGATAGAGGAGAGCTCAGACATCCCCATCCTAGAGGACACCTCCTCCTCCCCCACCGACTGTCCTCAGCTCTGCTGGTTGGTGGCCACCGACATAGAGAACATAGAAAAGTGAGTCCAGACACTGAGCGTGGATTACAGTGGGCTGTAGGTACTTTGTGTTGGAAGCAAAAAGTATTCAGACTTTCATTTATGTTGTCAGGTGATTGAAATGCCACAAAGAAATTCATATTATGACACTTTTCTTCTCTTTCTCACAATACATATAACTGTATGAGGACTTTTTATATCTTACACATTTTGATTAATTGCTTTAACCTACGATGGTGTATACGGACCACAGAGGAAAAACAAATCACTTGTCACTATGAAAATAAAGTCAAAATATTACCAGCATAAAGTTGTAGTTAAATAAAAAAAAAAAACTCGCAATATTTCAAGAATAAAGTCATAATATTACAAGAATAAAGTCGTAATATTTCAAGAATAAAGTCATAATATTATAATTTTTTATATTTATTTTTATTTGAGAAAGGAGGATCAATGCACATTAATGAACAATTTACAAAAATAAATGTAAATATGCCAGATTACAGCCCAGGGCTAATTTCTATCTGCAGACCTCCTGGCAGGTGGATGTCATACAAAAGAAAACATACATACAGTGATAAATACAGAAACCATAAAAT
>JAPTGZ010000028.1:35915230-35925797 GCA_029814645.1 Fowleria isostigma
CCTTTTTTTTTTTTTTTTCTTGAATGGCCCCATAATTACAATATTTTTCAATATTTTTTCATTTTCAACCAAATAACAACATGTGTTCTACTTAACGGGACTTTTTCAATATTACAAAGACTTTCCTACAAAATGTGTGTTGGAAGAAGAATCTTTATTGGTCAGTGTTACACTGCATTTTTTTCCTCTGCATTTAACCCATCCTAGATTGTATATTACACACACATATTGCATGCTAAGGAGCAGAGGGCAGCCGCGTCAGGCGCCTGGGGAGCAAATGGGGAGATTAAGTGCCTTGCTCATCACATCAGCCAGCATTTCTCTGCCAGTCTGAGGAATTGAACTGGTGACCCTTCAGTCCCTAACCGACTCGCCAACCAATTGCTTAGCCATCTCAGCCATGGATGATGGCTGGATGATTTTTGGATGATTTAACGTTAGCCGCCATACTGAAAAGGGGAAAAAAAAAAAAAAAGCCTTTCCATTGGCTGGAATGGGATGATATTTCACCAGAGAATAGAAAACACGTATCAGGTCATATACCGCAAGTTTTTAAGTAAATTATTGATCTTGTTGATAAAATAAAGGTCTTGGAACTTGGTGTAGCCAATGGTACAAATGATTTTATGGGGTTAAAAACTCCCAGTGGGATCACTACAGAACTTTTTTTAGAGAATAATAATTGCTGTCACTGACCTCACTGTCAGTAGCTGGGGTTTCCAGTACAGTTTCCGCAAAATAAAAGCAATATTTCTACAATTTTGGCTTCGTGTAGGTGTTTCCATTGAAGAGTGATTGGCTTCTGCTGCGTGATTCTAATAAAGTTCTGTCTACCTGTCTCGCAATGTGTCATAGTTCTTGTGAGGGGGGGGTTCCTATGCGTACCTTATGTCACTGCAGGTGCGCCTAATTGTCCCAAGACAAAGTCCCTATTTGTGTCAGCGGTCACGCATAATGGTAGAGAAGGGAGGGAATCGTACAGAATTGTGGATCCAGAATTTCCAACCAATGTGTAATGAACCGTTCTGTTATTGAACCTCACATGGCACCGGACTTGTCATGACCGCAAGTAGTGAAAATGCACAAAATGTGTTTCCATGACACTTTTGTATAATACTTATATATCAAAATGTCTCAAAAAGTGCCTCATGAGAGCGTAAAAACTTTTTCGTGATCTTTTCTGCGACACCGGTTTTTCCATTACCAGTTTTTTATTGCACAATTTACATCAGGTTTTCTGCAGGTATCAGCAAATCTAATCTAATGCTTTTTAATGCCACTTTAAACTAATTTAAAGCCCATGTGCAATGGCAGGTACAGTTTAAGGTTCTGAATAGTTTCTTCTCCAACCACTTCTGCTGAAACTTTCCCATTTTTCTGACATTTGCTAATATTCTTTTGCTACAGCATGAGCACACTTACAGAACGTTGCATTCCCAGTGTTGTGACTTCCTGCATCGACTGTTAACAATAGCCAATTAAAGGGTACCTACCGCCTGTCAATCATGACACTATACTTCCAATCAAAATTATAACATTTTTACATAATTAAAATAAATCATGAATAACAATGGGTTTTTTTTCCCCCAATCAACTGTATTCAATTTTTTAATGCCTCTGGTCACTGAATTTAATGCTTTTTAATGACATCTAAGGCTTTAATTTTCACAAAATATATTTAATTATTTTTCAGTTTATTGGTGTTACTATAGTTAATTTTAATGCTCTAGAAGCTTTAATTATATGGCATGTAACAGTTTTAAAATTGACTTGTGCTTACTTCTTTGGAAATAATTTCTATCATATTTTCACTTTTCTCCCAAGGTATATTCATGCATATATGTGTTTGGATGTATGTGACTATGTATATGTAAGTAAATGCATGTGTATATAGGCGTATATATGTGTATGTGTATATGTTTTTTTATTTTAATTAAATAAAATTTTTATTTCATTTCTTTTTCTTTTTTTTTAATAACTAATTTCTCTTTGTGCCTGTTTGTTCACTGGTTTGTTTTAAGCTGGTGTATCTACTTATGACAGAGCTGTTTTGAACATCGTTTTGAAAAATTGTGAAAAAATATTTTAAAAATATATATCTTTTTAATGACTTCTAATGCTTTTTAATGACCCACAGAAACCCTGTACGTTTCCCATATTTCTGAAAGTAGTGGAAACCAAATTATTCCTATAATAACATAGATAACACTTTTTGAGGGTTTTTATAGTAATTGAATAATTCAGGAGTTGTTCTGCTATGTCTGTGAATGAGGTTGATAAATTACTTTGCTATTTAAAAAGAGTAAATCACTGTTTCTGTATAACTGTCGAAAAGGGAAATGGCAAAAGACATACTATATGAAAACGGCGGCTTCATGAAGTGAAACGATTTACTCCATGCACATGCAATGAACATGAAAACAATCACAATGCACCATTCAGCAACAGCGCTGCGAGCACAACAGGCTGTAAACAGGGAAAGGTGGTTAAGATGAAACAAATGGCAGCGTGGTGCCAAAGAGGCCCGGTCTTATAGAGCAGCTGCAGAGACACAGCCTGAGGCAACAGGTTCCCTACCACCTTGGGTTTTAAATCAAAGATAGCAACTCTATTTAGGAAAACACTTGAATTGCCATAGCTTGTGGACATTGCAAGCCAGTGAGAATGCACTGTTGATAAAAATATACTCTGTATTTCAGTGCCTGAACATTTTGCCTGTGTGGAGGGTAAATAATATTTTCTGAGTTCAGTTTTTTGAAAGCTTCAGTTACTGCTCTATTTTGGAAACAAAATAAGCAATTAGCAAGCACTGAAGAACTAATTTAGTATAATCATTAGCAGGTTTATTAAAGGCCCCGAATGCCACAGGGTTTGTGCTGCAGAGGATTGTATATTTCCTCTGTTGATCATTACGCTCTGTACTGCATAGAAAATTAAACAATTTCACTGGATTTTATGCCATAAAAAAAAGATTAACAGATGTGAATTTAAGCATTATTCAACAGAACTGACATAATGTTGTGGATGATTTGTTTACTGGAATGGAAACTACGGATACACTAACATCCACACCCTAAACTAGAGTTGCACGATACTGGAAAAAACTGACATTGCAATTTTCGTCTTTGTTTTTGTTGATTTTCTTCTTTGATTTCTTGGATTTTCTTCCAATTTTTAGTGATTTTCTTCTTTGTTTTCTCTAATTTTCTTCTTTGTTTTGTCTGATTTTCTTTGTTATTGGTGATTTTCTTCATGTTTGGCAATTTTCTGTGTGTTTGGTGATGTGCCTCTTCAGTTTCAGTGATTTTCTTCCTTGTTTTTGGTGATTTTCTTCATTTTCTTCTTCGTTTTTTGGTGATTTTCTCTTGTTCATTGCCCATTTTTCAATGTTATTACCAGCAACTGTGTGTCATCTACCCTTGAAATTAGATGAGAACATGTTGAGTTCATTTTCCTCCTACATTGCACATGTGCGATGTGACTATTGCGCACACATACATTGCGGTGACGACGCTCAAACAATATATTGTGCAGCCCCCCCCCCCAAAAAAAAAATCATTAAATACATACATAAAAAATAAAGAAAAAAAGTAAGATTTCATTGTATAACTACTGCAATTATCAATGTTTCAGCTGTAACATGCTTTTTAACTGTAACTGATGCTGTGAGTAGCATCTCATTTCTTCACTAACCATCAGTTGTTGAAGAAATGTTGTGATATTTGTTATGACACTGCATAAATACCACATGGCATAAAAGAGGCCACAATGAATGAGTCCTGTAATCAGTGTTAAAATGTTGAATATTAGCTGGACAGTGTATATCAGCTCAACATTTGCTAATTTTTCACCTTTCTGCCTTCAGCCCATGAGCAAAGAAGACATTTATCTGTAGTGTTACTGAAGGAAAAGACACATGTGATCTGAACTAAATTAGGTGCCGATTTTAAATCCAGCAGAATTTTGAACTATGTGACTTGTTTAATAAAAAAAAATAATAAATTGTTTTCAGTCTTGCACCAACACCCTTCACTGTGTATTCACAATCTAAAGAGGACATGCTCAAAAATATGAACATCCAACCCAAGGAAGAAAAAAAGCAGAGTCCCTCAACTTGGATTCAAATTGTTCAAAATGCATTGGACACTCTCCTGTGTTTGTAGTTGGGTGCTTCTATGAAGCTGGGTTCATTTTGGTACCTGGCACTTTGCCAGATTTTCAGACCCAAGAATAAAAGATAAACCTATTTATTTCTCCCCAGGATGAGCCTAATGATGACCACAGATAAATGCAATATGTTAAATGTGACAATTCTAGTGTTTTTTCTAATCCAGACGTGGGTTTTTATGAATCTCAGTCTCCACCTCCATTCATTTCTATGGGACGTGCCTTCACACGTGCAGGCGTGTGAAGGTGCTCCCGCAAAGCTTTGTGGGAACGCGCTGCACTCAAATCAACGGGGGGTCGCGTGTGCTCCTTTGCACAAAGTTGTGCAGAACCCAACTTTATGCAAATGAGCGTGTCTAACGTGATGCGAGTATCCAACAGCAGAGCAACGCCTGGGCGGTCCATCACGACGGAGGATGACCGCATGCCGATGGAGTCCTATAGGGAATGTGTAACAAGACATGGAAAAAAAGTGTCCAAAGTTGTTGCTGTCAGTGGTAAATGATAACACAAATACATTCACAGATATAAAGTTTTTAAATGATTATGTAGGGAAAAAAGAAATAGCCCAGTCATGCCCACCCACAAACAGGACACTCCCACAACACACTCTTGTGGGGGGCTGCCATACACCAGGGCAGAATCCACGTTCTTTATTAGTGGATCAGCAGCGTAACCTATCGTATCCACTCCCATTACACGTGGAACCTGCCCATTTAAACACAAATAAATCACCAGTGATTTTGCAACAGTGGTCATTTTTGTGAAACACTCTGTATTACATATTTACCTTGATTCCCAAAATGTACCTCTGAGAGAATAAAAAGATATTAAAAAAAAGTAGCGTGTAATTTTTGTGTCCTTTTTACTGTGTTAGATGTGGATTTTTATATAATCATATAAAATGTGTTTTATCTGGAAAAATAGTTTCTCTTTTATCTCAGTACATATTTATGTCCTGTTTTTAGGACCAATTTCATAGAAGTACCCATTTGTGACAATTTCCCGCTGTAGGAACCATCAGTAATCTCCATCAAGTTTAGGTTGAACTCTCTTGGTACCTGTTTTCTGTTTCAGAAATATCTGGATGAAGTCATTTCCTATGGTCATCACTTACATTACAAAAACTGGGTGGAGAAAAAAAGAATCAAGTTGAATATAGTACATAGTTTGGACGACATTCTGCATCCAAGTGTATGTTTTTGACATCGCCTCACCTAGTTGATCATAATCTGGGGCTCAAGTTGCCCAGAAAATGTTGCACTACTTGCATAACTGAAGCAGCCAATTCTACAGAGCTCAGTTTAGACGATTAGTTTTCCCATCTTTAAGCTTTCAGGTTTTCATAGCTATTTATTATTTACTCAGGTATTGGAAGCCATCTGAATTTTCTTCATTTTGCAATTTGTAAAACTAAATCACTGGTGTGATATAGGCCTACTGCTAAAGACATGGACATAACAACCTGACATCCTGGAAAAATGTTAGTTTACTAATGATTTGGAACGAGCACACCTGATTTAGGTAAATTTGGAGATTTTGCTCGGCTTAACAGATCGACTAATGTTTTTTAAATATGTAAGATTCATTGAAAGACAGTGTGATGAATTGCCTTTTATAATGAAGATGTCCATTTGTGCGGTACAACAAAGGGGAATAAATAAGAAGTAAAGCACAACAAACAACCATGAAAACATATATTAGTATTTTTCAAACATGTCTAGTGTTTACGCTTCATTTTCTCCTCTTTCTGTTGCTCATTTTGCCTTTCATCAAAGCTGAAAATGAACAATAGAGGTGGTCATTGACTCATTCCACAATTTGCTGTCAGTTGACAACAGCAGAGGTTCATAAATATAAAACTCTGATTTATAGAGTTTTGTAACCTAACAGCTGACCTACTAAAGACTATTCTCTCAATTGTCAGTTAAACAGTACCATCACTGATGTGTGATCGTATATCACTGTTGTCTACTTGTGTTTGTCGGACATGAGAAAGCAGAGTAACTGTTCTATGACGACATATTTATTGAGTGGTTGTATATATTGACTCTTCAAAGTAAGTGATCAGAGTGCAGGTGCTGACTAAAGTGGGTTTTTTTTTAACATTACTGCTGAGCACAAGCAATCTGGAAATATCAGAGAGACTGACAGTATTACACAGATCAGCCATTATTATTATTATGACCTCTGACAAGTGGCAATAATGTTGAATGTCTCCTTATGTTGGCAGCTTTGATATTGATGTATTAAAAGCAAAAATATAAGGATCTGAGTCAAGGTCTAAACTGTAATAGCAAAACATCTGGGTCAGAGTATCTCTAAAACCAGTCTGCTGTGGTTTGTGCCTGACCAACAGCGTTTTAATGAAGGACAGTTCAGTTTTTATTATTGTTTTTTTGGGATAGTCCCATTGAGTATCTGTGGGATATGCTGGACAAACAACTCTGAGTTATGGATACCACATGTCACAGTTTACAGGCTTTAAAGGATTTGATGGGTCAATGTATAATCGAAGTGGCTACTGACACAGTACTGTAGCACCAAATATCAGGTTTTCTATTACCACAGAGCCAATCAACTCCCTCGTTATAACATGTGTAGAGTGGTAACTTGTCACATCCTGAAACGTCACAAAAAGTACCAAGGCAAATAGGTCACACTGAAATCCAGTGGAGGTTTAGCTCAGCTTGTAATGCTTTGGATTGCAACGCAGAGAACTCAGGCTTGACTCCTGACCAGAGGGCACTGGTAGGTAAATCTGACATTTATATAAATCAGCCACTGGGACAACGTTCAGAGTGGAGAATTTGGAGCATAGCACTCAATACATCGAACTGACAGAACTGAGATAAGTCACAGGGCACACTGCTGCATCTAACAAGTGGCTCCGCCCACCTTCTCCAGCCTCAATCTCACTGACTGCACAGAGCAGAGAACCCCATAAAACAACATATAGAGCATTTACAACAATAATTCCTATTCTATGCTAAACACTACCACTAATGTGTCATTTCTTCCAGTACTGTGGTAGGAAAATGCACAAAAGAATGCATTGAAGAATACACAATATATGACTAATGTACTGTGGCAACAAGAAACTGATGAGTTTATGTAACAGCATCCATGACTGGCTCTAGTACAAATGCTAACATTTGATTGGTCTGTGGCAATAGACAAACTGATAGTTTGTGCCACAGTACTGTAGCAGTAGCCATTGCTATATAGAATTGAGGGACTTTTTGAGTTCCCTTTTCAGGGTAACATAGTTGACAGGTTACGTTGACATTTTTACTGTTTTATTCCTAAACTCAACATAACCATAAACACCATATGATATTTATACAGAAAGATTCTTCTAATTATCATATTTACAGTTGAGTAAAATTGAAACTGAAAGTTGTTTGTAAAGATATTGTAGTAACACTATTGACATAAGAGTGTGATTAATCCACACTTGACTCACACACTACTTTATATTAAATAAGTCAAACAGGAGAAAGAACATATGTTGGAGTCTGTCTAGTGTTTTCTTCAGGAGGAAATGACATCATGTGGACAAGTCATGTGATTTGGAATGAACACCCTTCCTTCAGAGGTGTTTTTGTAATGGGTAACTAGTTGAAAATGATTTCTCAGACAGAGATACAATTTGTTATTTTCATATAAAATTTGATATATCACCAAAAACAGAAATATCTGTCATGATTATCTCAACTTGGTAAAAATCAGCTCACTCCGAAGCAGTCTTTTGCCCTCTGTTTGCACAGGCACCCAGTATTGTTTGTACACAAGAAACTCATCTATTGGTCTGGCCCACATGAGACCATATTGGACTGTATGCGGCCCCCAAAACTAAAATGAGTTCGACAGCCCTGGTGTGGACTCTATGTTAAAAGGCCAAAAGGAATAAGATAATGTGGAAAATAAAGAAATTCAGATGGACATGGAGAGGATGTGACAATATGTTGAAGGACAGAGGAAAAATGAGAGAAGTTATGAATGGTTTAAAGTATGTACTGAAGTCATTAAGGAGAAAGCAAAAGTCTGGGGATGTAACATGAGACGAGAATGCTAATGGAGAGTGAAGGAGAAAAAGCAGCAGGAGATGAAATGAGGAAGGTCGAGCAGAGGAGGTGGTACCATGGCTGGCAGGGCCGTCAGAAAAGCTTTAACCTTTATAAATGTTGACAGAAATCTGCTCGCTACGAATTGTTGTGTAATCATAACAAAAGCAAGCTGAGCAGATAAGGGCAGACAGTGGGGGAAAGAGGACAGAAAGCCACTGTCGGACTTTGCCCCTGACGGGTCATGTTTTCAGAGAGCGACTCCAAAAGCAGTCACTACCACAGGGTTAGAGGGAACTGACCACTGAGGGAAAGGACACACAACTACACTGGCACCGAGCGCCTCTATCCACTGAACCCTTCGTATTCTTACCTCCTACACATTTTCATTTATTTATTTATTTTACAAACAGCATCTATACATCTCATGTTCTCTACCTCCTCCTAGTCCCTATAATTGCAGTTTCCAACCTGACATTTTTCAATTTGCACTCACCTTATTCCACCTTTACAAGACCGACTTACAGATTTCTTGGAAAAAGTAAAGAACAGCCCTAACTGAAATGTCAGTGATTAAAATCCTGTTTGACTGAATTTAATTATGCCGGGGGAATTTTATTCAAAAATACTCCTGCTCCTCCTCACACTGTCAGTTTTTCCTTTCGTAGTGTTTGCTACTAGGTGAGACAACACATCACTTTAAGTAGGATTATATCAGGTAAGGTAAACACTTTATTTAGTTTAACCTCAGAGGCAGGGGGGTTTCAGGCCAAGTCATTACAACAAACAAAAACTTTGTTCACTACTAGAGGAAAAACATTTGATCTTGATTAAATCTGGCATTCTGGTTCGAGATATGAAATAGGACTTTCACCAGCAGGATTTTGATTTATGAACATGCAAAAAACAAGCACTCATATTCCAATCTTAGGTCAGTGCCAGAGGCGATTGCTTTGAGACAGCAAAGGAAGCTGAGCGTCCTCTAGCATTTCGGAAAATTAATGAGCAGAATTGATTTTTCTGATGTTTAATGTCATCGGTTTTCTGTGTTTTCAAGCTGGTGTATCAGTTAAATTTTACCGTACAGTTGTGGAAAAAATTATTAGACCATTAAAAGTCATCAAAAACCATGGTTATGCAATCAAATACTAACTCCTGTGTGTATCATGTGACTAAAACAGGCAGAAAAAAAAACATGGAATGTCTAAAAGCACTGTCCCCTGGGGCTCTCAGCGCCCATCCGGGGAGTCCTGCCTGACCTCTCATTTCATATATTGACCAATATATCGGTTATCGGCTGATATATCAGATATCGGGGTTTTTTTAGCCCCCAATATTGGTATTGGCCCCAAAAATCCCATATTGGTCAGGCTCTAATTATGAAATATATCCATGTCATTTACACATTGTTTGTTATATGTGAATAAAATGATCAACTAGAAAAGCACTCTGAGAGCGACCTCCGCCAAGCATGATATATTGTGACCCCATATTGTGACTCACACCAAAGTAATAATCCTACATTTATTTGTATCAGTGCCCTGACTGTTTTTTTTATTTTTTTTGTGGAGTTTTATGCACAAATGCTGAAAATGGTCCTATCTCCCAATGTTAAAGAATCCTTTAAAAAAAAAAAATCCTGAATTTCCTCAAAATCTGTCCAGTAGTTTTTGTGTAAAGTTGCTGACAGACAGACAGACAGACAGACAGACAGACAGACAGACAGACTGCCCCGTACCTCCCCCCTCCTGCTCTGCCTGTGTGAGGTAGGGTGAGGGGCCAGGCACTCGGAAAACAGACAATGGAGATAAATACAGTAACGTAATTAGCGTATTTGAATGGGAGTAAAATGTTGGATCCCTCCCTAAATCTAATCGATTGTGCCTTGTATTATTTCCATCATGTTCTGAAAGTTTCATCCAAATTCATCCAGTAGTTTTTGTGTAAAGTTGCTAACAGACAGACAAACACCAGCAAAAACATAACCTCCTTGGCGGAGGTAAATATTTGACTGTGTCTGAAAGTCTATGGTAGTAGCATCACCAGGTTCTTGTACAGTATTTTGTCTTAAATTATAAATAATTGAGTCAGCATACAAACAATTGGCTCATTTTAACATTGCTATGGAACATTTTTCTGGGTAGATGAAATTGGTATTTCTTTAGATGAACAAAAATCTTGCAGTATTATCGTTCTGATTCTTTCCGACTCCTGCATATCCTTAATGTGCCCCCCCCCGGAGCGTTCCAATGTTGAATCACTAGCGCCTAAGGCTGCAGGGTGACCTCTGGGGTTGTTGATGTGGTTTCTATCCCCCCCCCCCCAAAAAAACT
>JAPTGZ010000028.1:35937680-35948090 GCA_029814645.1 Fowleria isostigma
TAATTGTATTGGTTGGCCTAGTATGGGTTGTGGTCCCTTCCACCTATCACAGCTGCTGTTACATTTAAAAAAAACTGAACCTGTTCTAATGGTCGTCAGATCACGTCTTTAGGGATATAACAGAGGTGTCAAAACTTGTCATTAAGGATACGGGAGGGGGTGTCATCAAATGTTGTCTTTATGGGGGAAAGAGTTAACTAGATATTGCATTTAAAACCTATTAAACAGATATTGCAGTGTCCTGGTATGTGTTCTTGCATCAATATCTATGACACTGTACTGAAAAAAACAGTGCTTTTAGGCATTCCATGTTTTCTTTTCTGTCTGTTTTAGTCACATGACACACACAGGAGTTAATACCTGATTGCATAACCATTGTCTTTGATGACTTTTGATGGTCTAATCATTTTTTCCACGACTATAGCAGAGTAAAAGAATTATAAATGAATCCTGCAACACAAAACAGTAAAAAAAAACACCATAATTTATTTAGTGAGATGGAAAGACATGGAAGCATTACTGTTATTCTCTCTTACAGTACCTACACTAGAAAGCTGTTTAAAAAAAAAAAAAAAAAAGCTATTGAAAAACACACAAGTTTATAAAGCTTCTTTGTGGCTCCCCGCCTGCAAAGCACGGATATCTTCTGAGGCTTTGAGCTCAGTAAAGCTTTACTTTATGCTCACACTCATAAGACTTTGAAAATATTCACACACCAAGGCAAAAGACACACAAAAGAGATTGAAATGGATCATTAGAGTGCAGAGAAATATGAGGCCAATGTGGCAGCCTGACATGTTGATGCCCATTAAGGATCAGAAAATGCACTAGTTATGCCCATCCCAAAATATCCACTTTATCTTTAAAGAGTTACAAAAGCTCATCCATGAATTCTAAAACAAAGTTGTGATTGGGCACTGAGTCACGATTTAAGATGACAAGGGGTGACCCAAAAATGGGCATCATAGGTTTCAAACCATTTCAGAACAGCAATATCCCACTGGATTGTTAAACTCTATTTTAAATAAGTACGGTTTCTCTAAAAAAAGACACTCCGGTAGACGGTAGGCTCTGTTTTTGATTAGATTTCTTCACTGTTGTTTTAGTGTTTGAACACATAGGAGAAAACAGTTTGAGGAAAATCTTTTTGTACTGTGCTCGATGGATTAAGAAAAGTAAGTCACAAGGTACCAGAAATTTGTTGGTGAATCATTTTAAGAGTAATTTCTCATCTGAAATTACATTCACCCATCTGGTATTTCAGCTGGAGCAGGAATGTCACAGTCAAATATCTCCAAACCTGTGCAAATTAAAAAAGGAGTTATCTGCACAGACAGATACCTCGAAAAGGTGAGGGAGAAAATGCTTTAGTTTGTGCAAAGCAAAACTTAAAGAGGAAAAATGCACAGTAAAAAAAAGAAACCCTGAAAGTGTATTTTATGGTTAAAGGTGCAGGAACAGAAATAAGAGAAAGAGCTGTGCCTTCTTTCAGCAGCTCCAGTCCAACGGGGAATCAAACCTTCTACCTTCTAGCTTAAAGGCATGAGTGCTCTAACACCTCACTATGAATGTTAAATGAAAGCGGCTTGATGTACGCCTGGTTAAGATAAATTACTGCCAACTCCAAGAGGACTGTACTGCTACAAAGTGCCAATAACAATGAAAAAAAAAAAAAAAACATAATGCGCTTACCCTTAAAAACCCTCGGCTTGCGGCGTGCCATGATCATTAATGTGTGGTTTACAAAGGCGTTTTCATTCATCCCTCTGTGTTTCTTAACTCTGCTGTGCACTGTCCATGGGCATTTGAGGTTTCATAGTCAAGCATACCGATGCCGTATATGTCCTAGTATCAGCTGGGTGTCACTTCCAGTTTGGGTTCACATTGAGTGTGACCGAGTACGCACAGATAACCGCGGAGTGTATACCGCGACTCTGTGGGGGACTGCCCCCCCGTGGCCTGACTTATCAGTGTATGGCAAAGTTTTTGGACGGACAGGATGGACGGACAGACCCACAACTGGATGACCAACTGATGACAACACCCTGCAGTCTGTGTGGTCGGGGGTTAAAGGAATAAAAGTATAAACAGGGTTCCTACTAGGGCTACATGATATTGGAAAAAACTGACACTGCAATTTTTTTTAGCCCTGCAATATATATTGCGATTTTCTTCTTAGTTTTTGGCGATTTTGTTCTTAGTTTTCGGTGATTTTGTTCTTCATTTTCAGTGATTTTTTTTTCTTTATTTTCAGTGATGTTCTTCGTTTTCAATAATTTTCTTCTTCATTTTTGTTGATTGTCTTCATTTTCAGTGATTTTCTCCGTTTTCTGCAATTTTCTTCCTCGTTATTAGTGATTTTCGTCTTCTTTTTTGGTGACTTTCTCTTGTTCATTGTTCATTTTTTAAAATTATCAACGAATCATTCCATGTGCAGGGGCGTGGTCTGCTTCAGCCAACTGAATGATTGTGATTGGTTGGATTGTTGTGTGCAGTGTGTGTCAGGTACCCTTGACATGAGATGATAACATGTTGAGTTCATTTGCCTCCTACATTGCAGGACCTGCAATGTGACGATTGCACACGCGTACATTATGATGATGATGCTCAAACGATATATTTTGCAGCTCTAGGTCTACAGGTTTCAACAAGTTAAATTTAAGACCTTTTAAGACAATGAAGAACAGAACTTAATGCCCATTTTACAGCCATACTGGCAAAAATGTGTGACTCCTAGAATTTAGGAAAATGTATTTATCGACTCCAATGCCTGGTCTGCAAAGTTAGCAAAAATTGGTTCCTAATTTCAAAATAAATTGTCATGTGGAACAGAGTAGACTAGCGTTACTTTCTTTTCATCTTGGACATTTCCTGGTACATTTTAACACAATCCAGTGAACAAATTTATGGCAGCATAACTTAAGACCTACCATATCAAATTTAATACCTTTTAAATACTTTTGAGGTATTAAATGCAGATTTGTAAATTTAAGACTAAGACATCTTAAGACCCTGTGGAAACCCTGCATAAAAGGCCATTGTTTCTTCACTAATGCATGGTACGCTGAGGCAGAGAAACAGATTGAAAGCTGCAAAAATATCAGTAGAGGAGAAAGAACGCAGGAAAGAATCAGCATTAACTTGAAACCTCTTCTTAAAGAGACACTTTTGTTTCTCTGTAAAATTATTCAAATGAATGCGATGTGTCAGACTACTCAAACGGTGGTGCTTTGTGCAAAAAAACTGTTTTATAGTTTCATGGAGTAGAGACAATTTTTGTAAAAACAAAACAAAACACAAAACATTGCAATACATCCAAAACTAAACTGAGAAAATCTGAAAGATCATCACTGAGACAGAAATGGCAGCTAGCTTAGAAATTTGTCTTCAGGTCTCTCATTGTTTCCAATAAAGGAGCTTTCCAAATAAGGAAGGCTGACATGCAGATATGGCCACAGGGTGACGGCTGAGTAACTGAATTAAAATCCCATTTGCTCATCAATCATGTGAACAGCCTGCATTGCTCTCTGCTTGATAACCAGAGGATATATACGCCAAGTGTGGTGCATCATAAGGGTTCTGTCTGCCTCCAGGGAGGCCAGCTGGGTAGAGAAGATATCAGCGGAGGGCGGAAAAAGAGTTGGGAAAGGGAAGGTGGAGTAGCAGAAGGGAAAAACACAGATGGAGGATACGGGAGAGGGTGCATCTATTGGGGAGGTTACATTTTCTGCATTCTTTGCTACTAATTCTCCAAGGATACCCACTGAAAAACTACTATAAAACCATTAAATGTAGTGTTGTCACATATGGTTCTTAAATACAGTATGATCTATGTTCAAACACAATTTCCCCATGTTTTTTTCAGTGAGTGTTACTCCACAGGAACCGTGTCCTTTTTCATATGATCAATGGTAATGCACTTTCTGACAGTCAAAGGGATCGGTGGTGTGAGCACCAGCCCGAGGGAGATATCACTGCCTGACCTGAGAGCAGTGTTCCTAGCTTTAAAGCCTGTGTCAGACACCTACTAATGCACTACACCCTGCAATCACCATGAAGCTAATCAAAGATGGTACCTCCTTTATATGAAAATATGTAAATAACACCAGTTTTTATGAATACAGACATATGAAGGACAATGAGTTTTTGAGTTGACTTTTTCCTACAGTGCACTGAGGCTCACCGAAGACCCCATCCATCCCCATCATTAACTGTTCTATCTTTTGCCCTCAGGATGAAGATAAAGAAGTCTTACATGTATGGCAGTGAGATTCCGGGACGTTTTTTACCCAGCTGCTGTCAGACTGTTAATCACACATAAACGTCACAGATAAACAGTGCAATATACAGTGGGATCTCAGCCACACTGCAATATTGACTTAGGCTATATTTAGTGCAATACTTTGTAACATTGGATTAGTACAGTTTATTTTTATCACATATTTTATTATGTGCATTATTTATTTATGGATTTTTATACCGAGTATTTTATTCTGTCTACAAGTGTTTTAGCTGGGTGTTTTTAGAGACCAAAGCATTGAAATTTCGTTTTTACTATATTATAAAAAACCATGTGGCCTCTGTACGTGTGTGTATGCTTTATAACTGAAAAAGCGGACAGAGCTAGCCTTTGCCTTTTTGGAGTACCTATGTATTTTGGGTCAAGGATCAGACCGGTGAAAACTACTTATTGATATAACCAATAACTTTTGAGTTATTACTTGCTTTTTCACACAACAATGCGATAAACCAAACCCCATTTACATACATGGAGAACAGAATGCTGACGGCTGATTGGCTGAAATCGTCCTCACTCTAACTTAGAGTAGAGAGGATTGGGTTTTATGTTAGAAAATCTACAAATAACTCGTCATAGCTCTCACATTTCTGGGATTTCAGCAACAATTCAAGTCATAATGTTGAAAAAACTCTTTTCTTTCAAAGATTATTCACATTTTAATCTAAAATGTTTGCTTTTGATCTACAGACCTCTAGTCCCAATTTTTCTCTCAATCGCTTCAATGTTAACATTTTTGTCACTAACATGTTTGACTAACTCCACATTCCCATAATCATTGCTTATCCAGTTCTGATTTTTTTTCCAACATTTCTTACATCGATATGTTCAGAAGACTCTTTTACACAGGCACCCATGTTTCCTCCTTAGGGAGCCATGTTAGAAATTCTACAAATAAACCTTTTTAACTCACATTTCTTGGATTTAAGCAACAAATTATATATTAAGTTGTGGGAAAAAGTCATTTCTTTCAAAGATTATTCACATTTTTAATCTTAAAATGTGCCGTTTTTCCATCTACAGGCCTCTAAGTGCACAGATCAATTAATGTGAATGGGATGACATCATACAGTAGTGATGTAAAGCCCTTTAAGCAAATATTTAAGATAAACATGACTAAACAACTATCATCACTGACACCAACAAACTCAGCAAGCTCACTTTTACTCAAGCTATGACTGACTTCTACAAAAACTCAGCTCCCCATTTTATCAACTCTACTGGACAGACAGATGGATGATGAACTGGTGACAATATCCTGGCATGGCCAAGGGTAAAAAAAAAAAAAAAGGGTAAAAAAAAGAGTGGATTACTATGAACAACATCTCTTAGATAAAATATATGTCTGTTAAGTCCAACTGCCCAGTTTTAGTGTCGTTCCACAAATTACAAATGATGCCATTTGTTTTCTTTATTTCTTCAGCACAAGTCTGATTGGTTCACTGTTGGCCTATGCCCTGCCCTTCCTCACATTGATGTAAAAATTGGTGTAGTAGAGGTGTATGCTGCTGACAGACTGGAGTGATCACATGAAATCTTCCACAGAGGTAAAAAAAAAAAAACAAAACACTGCTGTAGAAGGTTACAGATGGGTATGGGTTCTGTTTCAGCCTTTTCAGAATCGTCTTTGACCTATATTTCTGGGAGAAATGGCATTTGCCTGTATCTGATTTGCAGCTTTGCATGTGGTTATGCGAGTCAGCTTTGATCTGTGCTGCTCTGTGCAGAAAAGTCAAACATATCATGATTAGTATGCTGTGATAAAGATCGAATTCAGGAAATGGTATGATGGGAAAAGCAAATGATCTATTCCATCCTGTTCAGCCATTTTAATCCAGTTTACTCAACCCTAAACTTTGGTTGTCTGTTATATTTATGCCTGGTTAGATGAGGTTGTTAGGCTTATAAATATAGTCAATTCCTGCACATACTGTAGTGGAAAAAATTGTTAGACCATCAAAAGTCATCAAAATCAATGTTTATGCAATCAAGTATTTACTCCTGTGTGGACCATGTGACTAAAACAGACAGAAAAGAAAACACGAAATGTCTAAAAGCACTGTTTTTGTCAGTACAATGCCATAGTATTGATATAAGAACTTATGTGATTTTGGTTATTATCAAGAAAACCATGAAACATGGCTAGACATCAGCTTTGAAATTAAACTCTTATGAGATATTTTTATTGTGATCATTATATTTATCCAAACAAATGTACCTTTAGTTGTACCAGGCACTAAAATGAACAAGAAATTGAAGAAAACATAGGGTGGTCTAAATAATTTTTTCCACAACTGCATCTGTGTAAGCCAAAAATTGCACTTTTATATCATACTTCACACCAAAAGGATCTCAGATTTACAGAATCCCACTTTACCAAATCGATAATTTCATGGAGACTCATGGAGATCTGGCTTTTTACCAACACAGCCTGCTGCAAGGCACAATTCTTTTATGTGAATACGTGTATGACTGCATTCTCCAAATCTGTTTGAGTTACTAAAAAGAACAGGGTATTTTAATCATTTCATTAATACAGCTTTGATGATATTAACCTGGCTGGTCTGAGTAAAGCCCTAGAGGTTTTAATTTCCTAACCGCTTCGCTTGTGACCATTTGACTGCTTAAATCCTAGCGTTTCCAAATCAGTATGAGTCAGGGGCACCAGGGCAACTCAAAGCTTGTGTCTAAAAAGATTATATCAGGGCTAAAGGATAAAAATGTGGAGCATACTTTTCAGTTTTGTAACATTTGTTCAAGTGCTTAAGTACAATATGGGAAATAAATATGTAATACATAATGCAATTTTAAAAAAGCTTTGAAATTACTCACCCAAGGGAATAAGAAATGCAAATTTTATTTTATTTTTATCAGGATTTTCTTCATGGGGTAGTAAAAGGGTTAAAATCTAAAAATATGTTATATATTTATTTTTGTGCTACACTTTTTGTTTTATTGTATTTTTTTTTTTACTGTTTTTATTGTGTTTTGACCATGTTTTAAAGTTTGTTTATTGTGAATGATTGTGTAACTGCTGCACAACAAATCACCCTTCAAGGATAAATACATTTGTTGAAGTTGAATATTCATTACATAATGATTGTTTTGACTTCTATTTAATGCTAAATTGTGCTATGTTATGCTATGCTGTGTTTCAATCATTTACAATGCCTAACTTGGACTGGCTTGGAGTATTTTTTTACACAAGCCCACTAATGATGATTTATCTTCAGTTTATTTTGCTTCCAGTGATCAATTCAATTCAACTGAAAGCCTTCTTTACACTATGTTTTGTCTTTCCAGTATTATTGTACTGTATCATGTTATTTATCATGCATGGCAACAGATTCATCTGAGAAATTTCCTTGTATGTGGCTCCATTTGTCTTCCTTTCAACAATATGGATTCTGACACCTGAATGAGAAGTAGCCCCATACCATAATCTGTCTACCTTTAAGCTTCACTGTTGACATGGGAAGTCATTACTGTGTTTAATTAAGCAAAATTTACATGATGAATACTTATTTTCCTCCCCTGTACATCACTGTGATGCCTTCACTGTTGTATATTTAAGTTATGTACCATAAGAGACCCCATTTACATTCGGATTTGAAAAACATGTTAGGGAAGATGTGAAATTTCAAACACAAATGCATGCTCTTATAGTTATTTCGTTCTCTGCTTCATGTAAAGACCATTAATGAGAAAATTTCCATGCACTGGTTCCCACATATATTCTCCCTGGAAAGACTAATTTTTTTTTTTTTTTTTTTTACTGGCTTATTGTGCTATCTCTTTAAAATTAATCCTTGCCTGAGGCACATGTACAGTAGCCTACACAAACGCAAATTGAACAGGCTGTTGAGAAGATGTAAGTGATGGAAGGTTCATTCATAGAGCACCTTCAAAAGCAAGAGATAACATGGGGCAAAGAGGAGGCAGTAGCAGTGATGCAGAACGCAGAGAACATAGGCTTTCTCGAGCTGTAGCTCTGCTGAAATGACACCTATTAACGCATGTGAGAGTAGAGACAGAAGTGAAGCCAGTCTTATTCACTGAAGGGTCAAAACCAGGTAATAGGTGAAGAAAGTCAAAGTTTAATGCTATTTTTAAACAGCAACCTCTGCATACCTGGTCTCCTTTGTGTCAAAAAACATACAGTTATGGAAAAAAAAATATTAGACCATCAAAGGTCATCAAAAACAAAGGTTATTTAATCAAGTACTAACTCCTGTGTGTATCAGTGACTAAAACAGACAGAAAAAAAAACATGGAATGTATAAAAGCACTGTTTTTGTCGTAGCTATTGATGTAAGAACATATGTGATTTTGGTTATTTTCTATAAAACCATGGAAAATGGATAGATATCAGCTCTTAAATTAAAATCTCATAAGCAATTTTTGTTGTTATCATTATATTTGTCCAAACAAATGTGCCTTTAGTTGTACCAGGCATTAAAATGAACAAGAAATTGAAAAAAAAATTTTTTTTTTTCCACAACTGTACATGGATTACTGTCTAAAAATGCTGCTACAGCATTATGCATTGGTGGAGCATCATGGAAAGCATCTACTGCCAAGTACTGTATTTCTCTCACTAGGCTTAGCAATAGTTTGCAATTTTTGTGTATTACCATGACAACAGAGTACTATGTCCTTGTTTGTTTGTGTGTGTGTGTGTGTGTGTGTGTGTGTGTGTGTGTGTGTGTGTGTGTGTGTGTGTGTGAGCATTCACTTTCCAGTCATTGGCAGAAACACCACAGAAAATGACCCCCTTTACAATCCAAGAGTTCCCACTTACCAACTGGCTTCCTTTCTCTCCCCCTCAAATTCTCTGACAATCGCCACTGTCTGATACAAATGGCTCTCTATTTAATAACATAGCGACGGACCGCCACAAGCCTTCGTTACCCAGACAACTAATGACAAGCATCAGAGAGAGAGAGAGAGAATAAGAGAGAGAGACAGGATTGACAGGAAGACAATGGGTTTTGTGTTCAAAATGACTGGAAAACGGAACTGTTTGTAGTGTACTATACCCCAGTGACTACAGTGAATTACACAGGAAGATATTACAACTAATATTTGAAAAGGCTAATGACCTTTAAATTCCTGGGATTTGAAATTGTAACCAGACAGAAGCACTGAGAGGCGTTGTCTGTAGACTTATAATATGACACAGATGTGAGTAATGGTTAATTAGTCATATCACAATGAATTAGGTTGAACAGACTAATATATGGGCTGTTATTCACACAACATTACAAACTCAGTCACTTTTTGCTGATTTAAGAAATAATGTGGAACAAAAGAAAAAATCTAAAGCTGTTTAAGGTTAAAGCCTCAGTCACAAAGCTTCTTACAAACGATGGGTTCATACAAATTGGGAGATCTGGAGTCCGTAGACATTCATTGAGGGAGCAGTAGTTTCTTACGACTGTATTACAAAGTCAGTACAGCTGCCGTTCAATTTGCAAGAGTAACTTGATGTCTCTGAGAAAATTATGTGATCTTGTGTCGTACAAAGATTGAACAATTGTCATGTTCTTCGTAAGGGAGCCTTGGGATGTCCCTACATCATACCTATGGCCACTTCATGAATGATTTTTGTTGTAAGGTGACCCTACGTGCAACTCGCTGCACCCAAGTTGATAAGATTTTATGCTTTTTCAAAATATTTAAATGGGTATAAACAGTTGCCGTGTACTCTCTTAAAAATCCCATGTCGTGATCATTATGTATTTGAGATCATGCGCTGTCCATGGTGCTGAAATTCCTGACTGTGGGGGAAAAACTGATCTACACTGTTAAACATAATAAAAAACAATGTTATAATAAGACACCAAATGAAGAAATTTGAAGTAGAAGAAATTTGAAATAGCTCTTTGAACTCCTGCCCTCCAGGAGGCGCTACAGGGACATAAAGTCATGAACAAACAGACTCAGGAATAGTTTTTATCCCAGAGTGTGGCTGTATTAAATAGTACTGTTCTGTAGTCTCCTCTGGTTTTTAGCTTTTTAGTCTTTTAGCTTTTATTAGCCTTTTCTGTTTTTATTGATGCAGACATCCCTGTTTTTAGCTTTCTTATCTGATTTTATGCATAGATATCTTT
>JAPTGZ010000028.1:36079846-36092320 GCA_029814645.1 Fowleria isostigma
AGTTGGCCGGTCCAGTAAAACACTGCTATAATAGCCTGTAATTAATGTCAACTCCAATTTTTTCCCCCTTTGTCTTAGTGCAAATAGCACAAAGTTATGAAAATATTTACATTTTCAAGCTATCCAACCAAAAATGATGTGGATCACCTGAAAAAACTGGCATTTCCTAAGGAAAATAAGAACAATTTTAACAATATTATACCCCAACTTATCAATTATACATGCGCATTACGGTTCGGAATCTACATTAATATTAATCTACATCAGAAACATGTAGTAACAGGCAGAATAATGTTAAAATTTTACTTCATTTTCTTAAGACATTTTATGTTGTTCATGTTTGTTCAAGTTATTCAAATGTTGTCATTAAAGGGTAGTTTGTAAATGTTAATATTTTCATAATTACATCTAATTTCTAACATTAAAAGAAGGAGAAAAAAAGTTGGAGTTCTTATTATTTATAGGTCTAATGTAATATATGTTCTTCACATTCAACCAAGAAAATATGGATTCATTTTTGTAGGTTATTATTCTATTATTTTAGTTGAGATCACATTGTTCTGTATGTGAAAAAGGAAGTAAAATGAGTTTGACAAGCTTGACTGTTAATATATGTAGTTTTTGCACTTTGCAAATTGATCCTGTGGGCTGGATTAGAACCCCTGACGGGCCGGTTTTGACCCCCGTGCCACATGTTTGACATCCCTGGTTAAAGCCGTAAAGACCCAGCACTACTTTTGTGGTACTTCCAAAATAGTTTGTTTGTTTTTTTTTAAATCTATTTTTGTCTTTTTTTAAGCAATTTATCATAATATTACCGTCTGTATTTTGTGTTTTTTTTCAGTGTACATCATGTATTTTCCTGTATTTAATTCAATGATCATGCAGATGTTCAAAAAAAGCTCAGATTAAAGTTGAGTTATTATATCAAAAACAGAGAAAACTGAAGAAAAGTGGGGTTTTTTTGTAGTAAAATCTGTCATTACCTTAACATAAACCCAGTGTGTCCATCCACTGCCATTGATCCAACTCCATGAATTTTACTGGTGAATCAATGTTACAGAAGATGACAGTGTTTCCACGGTGACAACAGAGCCTCTGAACATCTAACAAGGTCATATCTGATGACCATGAAAAGATGAATAACTGTATTTTACATTAATTAGTTACATGTATTGATAGGATTAGCAGATATTAAACAGTTTACATGTGTGTGATGCGTGGATGTTTGGGTCTTTATGGGTTAATGTCATTTACATTTGATCTCAAGTAATTGATTTTTATTCTATATTCCATATTAGTCTGTTAAATTTTAAACCCTTGACCCATTGAAACACCCATCAAGATTTCAGAATCCATAGTGGCGTCTCAAGATACAAAACTCCAAATTATGAATATTTTATATTACAAATAGTGTCAAAGCAGTAGGAAGAGAAACTAAAACCATGACTGAATCACAGATATATAACTCACAAACTGTCAGAGTTAAACATTTTGCTGTCTAGTTATCCATGTAAATGAGAGTGGACTGTTTTTACAAGATAAACTGACCATTGTGTGTGTGTGTGTGTGTGTGTGTGTGTGTGTGTGTTGTGTGCTCTGTCCATAGACTGGCTGGATGATGTGGAACTGGCTGGTGTCTGCTCTGGCAGTGGGAGCCTCAGTGGTTTTATATGACGGTTCCCCACTAATGCCCACACCCAACGTACTGTGGAACCTGACGGACCAGCTGGGGTGAGTTAGACCCACAAAGAAAACACTCAAACACAGAAAAATACAGCCTGAGAAAGGGTGATAAAAGTGGGTTATTTTCTTGTGCTTTACGGTGATTTAAAATACTTCATGAAAACATATCCTCTAAGATTAAAAACAATAAGCTGTTATAACTTCTTAGACATGTGGTCACACCTCGTATTTATACATAGACGTCAATCATCTTACATTTTACTGTTTTACATTTCTTGCCCTTCTTTTTTTTTCCCTTTGTATTTTATTAATTGTCTTGTTATCTTTTGATGAGCAGTGTCCTTGAGTTTTGGGAAATGCACTTACAAATAAAAATGATGATTATTATTATCAGAAAAAGAAACAAACACATTTGTGTAAACACAAATCTCATCTAAAATGTATGTACTGTTGAAATTATAGGCTCCAACACAGATATAGACACAGAAATTATTAGAATAAAATAATTATTATTAGAATAGAAATATAGAAATTTGCTAGTTCTTGTTGCGACTACTGTGGTCAGACACACCTGGATTAATCAGTGTGTCCAATAATGAAAGACAAGAAAATAAAAGAGCCAGGACGTAGTGGGTCTGTGCATCGGAGCCCATTAGCTGGGTTTCCATAAAATGAAAGCGGTATTTCTACAATGTTGACAAAGTATAATTACTGTTTGTAGGTGTTTCCATTTAAAAGTGTTTGGCTTCTGATGCATGATTCTAATAAAGTCCCATCTGCTCGGCTCATGATATGTCATAGTTCTCACAGAGGGGGTGGGGGTGTGGTCTGTGCATACCTCATGACACTCTGCAGGCTTCATCCCAAGGCGAAGTCCTTGTCAGTGGCCACCGGGGCTGCAACAACAAATCAATTAAATCGATTTTTAAGAGTTGTCAACGAAATCATCAGTTGATTTATTGATTCTTGATCATGTTAGGGTTAGATATGTGCACACTGTGTACTGTGACAGGAAACCAGAGTAGCATGGCTGTGGCATCGGATACCAGCATCCTGTCAGCTCTGTTTGGCCCAAACGTAGTGACCGTTTATGGAACAAAACTTGAATATGGAGGGACAAAATCCCACACTGCAGTATGTTTAGGGCAAACAGAGCTGTTATGTCCAGTGGAAACATACTGTAAACATTAGCTTACAATAGCCTTTGTGTCATGATTACTTTAGCCCGCTAGCTAGTTAGACACTATTGTAGTAATTATAACATTTCCATTTATCATCCACCAGACTAATATTATGTATCATTAATTAAACTAATACATACAATGTTACTTTGATAGACTAGAACCTGAGCTGGTTGAAGATTATAGCATGCTAATCTCTAGCGACCAAGAGTGACACAAGCCACCTCCAACGGTTACAAGGGAAAAAGCGATGCACCGTGCTTGGAGTGGTGCGTTC
Organism: Fowleria isostigma; assembly: GCA_029814645.1. Lineage (NCBI taxonomy): Eukaryota > Metazoa > Chordata > Actinopteri > Kurtiformes > Apogonidae > Fowleria > Fowleria isostigma. The sequence continues at coordinate 36,082,991 of JAPTGZ010000028.1, forward strand.
ACGGCCGCTCCGTCACTTAACTCATCTGCAAATTGAGTCTTTTGTCTGTTTATCTGTTGAATTGATTAGTTATTAAAATAATCTACAGATTAATTGATTATTAAAATCATTGTTAGTTGCAGGGCGGCTTGGTGGTTCAGTGGATAGCACTTGTGCCTCACAGCAAGAAGGTCCTGGGTTCGATTCCAACACCAGTTGATGGGCGGGGCCTTTCTATGTGGAGTTTGCGTGTTCTCCCCTGTGGGTTTTCTTCGGGTACTCCAGATTCCTCCCACCATCCACAGACATGCACTGATAGGTTAACTGATTAATCTAAAACTGCCCATAGGTGTGAATGTGAGTGGTTGTTTGTCTCTATATGTCAGTCTGTGATGAACTGGCGAAATGTCCAGGGTGTACCCGCCTTTACCCTTAAGTAGCTGGGATAGGCTCCAGGCGACCCCTGTGACCCTAGTGAGGATAAAGTGGGATCAGAAAATGAATGGATGGATGGATGGATGGATGGATCGACTGATGGATGGATCGACTGATGGATCGATTGATCGAGCCCTAGCAGCCATGTTGAATGGATCTCTGGGAGATTTGTACAGAATTCACCAGTGAGTTGTGGATCCAGAATTTCCGAATTTCCAACGTTGAATGAACTGTTCTGTTATGTGAAACTGTGCGAAATGTGTTTTTATTACACTTTTGTGCAATACTTGTATATCGAAACATCTCAAAAACCACTTCATGAGAACATACAAACTTTTTTGCAATCCTTGACAATTTTTGTGACATTTCTGTGTTTCCATTATCAGTTTTCTATTGCACAATTTACATTTTGCACATTTCTGATAGTGATAGAAACCCCAGTTACTGACGACGACATGTTCTTAAAAATGCTTGAGAATTAGAATGTGTTTTGAGAACCAAGCCTTTAATCGATCATAAAATAAGCTACTGATATTATAGTTTTCTCTCTTTTTTTCTGTTACTTGTTTGTTTTGGCTTGTTTTCTGTTTATAATTATGTTCTTACTAATGAAATATAAAGAGATTTCCAGTAGAGAAAATTTATCAGAAAAGAAAAAAACTAGACGTGATACAGACTTGGGGAAAAAGGAAGAAGTTAGCTGTTTGTACTTAGAGAAACTTTTCTTGTATGAACTGCCAAAAATTGTCATGTGGAGCCATCAGACAGCATTTGACAGCAGAGATGAATTTCCACATCTCCAAAGAAACTCTAGTCTCAAAGTTTGAACATACAAAAGAAATGCAAAAGTTTGTTATTGATCAGTCGAGAGGAGCTGCTCCTACGTCAGTTTAAAAGTGCAGCGGTGGGTTTTACTCCGCTGAACAGGCTGTTTTAAGTCAGCTGGGTCAGCCGTCCCTTAAGTCTGTTCTTATTGAGATTGATGGTCAAGCTGTGAATTTGGATGGACCCAAAAAAAGAAACACAAGGTCAAACTGCAAGACAGCCAGGGCAGCTAAAAAGCTAAAGTTTACTCTAGACGCACGTCCCACGTAGAACAGAAGATATTTATATCTGTTCCTTTGTCTCCGTAAACCATGTCTCAGCACCATGAACACTTGGTTTTTAAATGCATGTATATGTATCTGCTTTTGTTTTTCCAAGTCAGAGGTAAGAAAAGGCGACATACGCGGCGTCTGCAGGTAAGAAGTTTATTGGTATTAAATTACTGTATTTTTCGGACTATAAGTCACATCTGAGTATAAGTCGCACCTGTCCAAAAATGGATCATGAAGATAAAAAAAAAGTATATAAGTCGCAGGACCAGCCAAACGATGAAAAAAAGTGCGACTTATACTCCGAAAAATATGGTAATAAGGAAATGGAGTGTACCTGTAAACTCACCGGCTGATTGTGAAGGCGCTGCGTTTGTCGTCTTTGTTCTTCAAACATTGACTCTGATAAAACTCCTTGGATTCATTCAAAACAATTTATGTACTTTCTTGGGACAATGTCTACAAAGCTTGTTCACAGTTTTGAGAAATTTAGATTTGTGAGTTTTTGAAATAATACAAATTTGCGCTGTGTTTGTTGTTGACTTCATTAGCAATTTCTTCAAACATCTACTCTGACCAAACTCCTTGGATTCATTAAAACATTTTTATGTAGCTGTCTTGGGACAATGTCTACAAAGCTCGTTTCTTAGTTTTGAGAAATTTACATTTTTAAATTTTTGAAGTATTACAAATTTGTGCTGTGTTTGTTGTCGTTGTCTTCATTAGCAAATTCTTCAAACATGTTCTGTGTCAAAACTCCTTGGATTCATGAAAAAATGTAGCTTTTTGGGGACACTGACTACAAAGTTTGTTCAAAGTTCTGCGAAATTTTGATTTTTTTCAATTTTTAAAGAATTTTTGACATTACAAACTGGGGTTTTTACTTATAATGGCCCATATTTCAATGGTTTATAGTAATGGTTAGAGATATCAATGTAGTAACTATTGAGCATTGATAAGAAGTCATACATGGACATTGATTTGAGTCTGTGACCTTTGACCTTGAGTGACCTTGAAGGGTCAAACTCATGGTCATCAATTTCACCATTTTGAGATATTTTAATTTTTAAATGGGCTATATTTTTGTGGCTTATACCATGGAGATGCTTTGAGGTATCAATATGATTCTTATTGAGCACTGATAGGAAGTCATATATGGACTTTCATTTGGGACTGTGACCTTTGACCTTGAGTGACCTTGGCGTGTCAATCATGGCCACTAATGTCACAGTTATTTAATTTTTAGAACATTAAAAATGTGCCTTTCCTCATAATGGGCCATATTTTTATGGCTTATAGCACTGAAATGCTTTAAGATATCAGTATAGTTCCTATTGAGCACTGATAGAGGTCATACATGGACTTTGAATTAGTTGAGCTATAGCATCCAGTGAAAGTACCGCCCCCTTTTATTGGGAGATTGATCTCCTGCATCAAGACCACAGGACTAATATAGCAGCAGCACCTGACAACCTCGTAAATTCAACTTGTTATTGATTCTTGATAGAACATGTCAGCAAGATACAGGGCCACAGGTCCTATGTTTTTATAAGTTGTCACTGTTTTATGTCCTTTGATCCTATTTATTCCAACACCATTCCATTTACTCGATTTTATCACGGGGCATCCGCACTAACTGGGTGTGAATCTGCTTTACCAAGTTCACTCTACTTATGGTAATATAGAGAAAAGTGCAGCGTGGTCAGCAGAAGTCGAACCCTTTATGGCAGTGATACTACAGACATGTCTTTAGTGTTGGCATATTGCCTTTAGCAAGGAAAGGGAAATTGGTAACGGGCAGAAAAATTTGACGTAAATGGGAAGCGGTGGAAAATATGAAGCGAAAGTGTCAAGAAAAAGTATCTCCCCTGTTGAGACATACGACAGGACCAGTTTGTACAGCCCAAACCTAATGAACTCCTTTTATTAAATTCATTTCACCTTTTTTTTTTTTTTTTTTTTGTCATTTGGATCCATGATATCAGTAATATCTTTAAATGACGATTGCTCGCTTAGTGGCCAGTATCTGATAAAGAGTATTTTTATTAATTTCCTTCCCCGTATGCTGCGTAAATCAACATTTTACTGCAGCGTCCTTGTATCACAGCATCGTCAATGAAAGGTTTGCACAAGAGGATTTAAAACTAAGAGGTAACGAGGCTAAAATATGGTTTGTAAAATGAACTACTCAGAGGATTTCAATGAAGTGCCATTATGACAGAAAGACAGATAGGGCCTTTTAAAGTGCCAGTACAGGTTTGAACCAATTAAATGCTGATGTAGCCACCTCAGACATGTTTCCCAGATACCAGTGCTGTGTGTGTGTATGGGGGGAAACCCTGCGGGAGAACCTGACTTGAAGTACTTTACACCCTCATCTTGGACATTTTAATTGGGGCTAAATCTGTCAGTCTCGAAGCATCTTAAATTCACATTGAGGCGTCTGCTGTTAAAATTGTTAGTTAGTTATATCAATATGATAACGATTTTCAAGTTGAATGCTGAAAAATGTCATCTTGTAAAACAGACAGTTTCTTTTAAAGATGACATTTTCAGCAATGGGAATGGATTGGTATTTTAGTTCTAACGTAGGATTTTTGCAAATGTGATTCTTATACAAGAAAAGACTGATATAAGAAGAACAATTTACATTTTTTGAACTCTCACAAGATCTGTTTAAGCAGTGCAGTGGTTTTCTGTGGCCCATTTCTGCTCAAGAGAAGTTATCTAATGTGAAAGTCACTGGATGATTTTTTTTTTTCATTCAGTGACCCTGTCTTCATTCAACAACACATCTTTGTTGCAATGTTGAACTGAAGTGAATTTGGTGGAATAACTCCTTACAGATCAGAAAACATGTAGTCGCATTTACATCAGTGTTGTCGTTTGTCATTTGTGGTGTAACATACATACATTGACCTCTAAACTAAGGCTGTGCAATATGTCACAAGTAATGTCAATAAAGCAGAATCACCAAAATGCATATATTTTTCTTTTTCTAGCTATGACGTAACGGTTTTTGCATGCACTAAGTTTCTTATTGGTGAGCAGCATGCAGAGAAATAAGTCATTTAATCATATTTTTCTTAAATCATGATTTTATTTTCTATGCAGATGCACTCCCCTGCACATTCATCTTTTTATAATTATTAGTTCTGTACAGATAGAGCTTCTCAAATAGTCGGGGAAGTTTTAGTGGCGTAATACAGTTGTGCTCATAAGTTTACATACCCTGACAGAGTGCACATGGGACGGTCTTGGATGTTCCGACATGACGGTGACCCAGAACACAGGGCCAAGTCGACCTGTCATCGGCTACAGCAGAATACAGGGAAAGTTCTGGAGTGTCCATCTCAGTGTCCTGACCTCAATATCATTGAGACACTTTGGGGAGGTCTCAAACATGCACTTCATGCAAGAAAACCCCCAAATCTTAAAGAAACTGAGGCAGAGGTTGTGCTGGACATTTTTTTATTGTCCGTCAAAATGACAGACAGGGTCAGAACATGCAGGGGTCTGTCAGGACCCTGGAAATGCACTGATTTTTTTTTTTTTTTATACAAACACACAAATTGTAAGTGAACATGTAACAGGTGAGGTTGGTTACCCATAATATTCATTTAAACCCATGTATGTCAATTTGTGTGTATGTTACCAGGCCAAAACCTCAAGGGTATGTAAACTTTTGATCAGGGTCATTTGGATCAGGGTGATTCAAAAAGAGCAAACACATTTGTTTGATAATAATTGGCTTCACCAACCACTAACCATGAATGAAAGAAAAGTTTTTGTATTATCATATATCATATTCCATAAAAAATGGCCAAAGAATCACACATTCTGCTGGGTTTGTAAACTTATGAGTACAACTGTACATATCAGAAAAAAATTATAGAAAGTCAATTTTTTCCAATATCTTTCTTGGGGATAAACTGGTTATTAGCCATTAGAGCTAATATTCACATTTTTTAACAATGATTGATATTCGTAATTTTTTTTTTTTTTTGATCTACTGTCAAAAAAATCAATGTGACAATTATTTTCTATCTCGTGTATCAGTCTCCTATTTGTCCCACTCACAGCACAACCTGACAGGGTACACATCAGGATCAGGATCAGGATAAACTCTATTGTCCCTAATGGGAAATTTGTTTTGGACAACAGTGCTACACTTTGCTGCGTTCACATTCAGAAACATACAAGCCACACAGCACAGTCAGTCACAACATGTTAATGGCACAATCGCAATTTAGTATTGCACGTAATCTATGTATTACACCTTCCCTTCTAGATAAAAAATTAATAAAATTCAAATCAGTACAATTCGTTGGTCTCATACATTAAATAATTAAAAAAAAAATTACAACTAAAAGCCTATCATCACTGCAATTAGGAATAAATATTTGTTTAGTTGTACTCATAATACCTCCAGTTCCATTCGAGAACTCAGCAGAAATATTGTTGAAATATTGTACTTTTTACTTTTCATTTTTACTGCAAATAAACATCAGCTTAAAAACATGTATTCTATTAATAATCAGGATCAGCCACTCATCACTCTAATTGCTCTGACAGGTAAGAATAAACAAGAATGAGAGAGTTGTCTTTGGAATATATTAATTCAATTTACAGCCTCAGGCGATTGACAGACATCGATTAACCACTAAATAAACGATTCAATACATGAACATCTAATTTCATACTTGATTTTTTAGCAGGACCAAAAGCAACACGAGTTCATACAAGCAAAGTGTTACATTTCTACTTGTTATAGTTTCTAAATTTGACAAACTCTTTCAAGGTTCATAATGTGAGGAGCAACAAAAGATCCCGTTGTGTCACTTAGACCAACTGTGGAAAAGTTCCTTTTCGCTAATGCCAAGAAATAGTTCTCGGTTATTTCTGTATGAAGATAGAGCTGCAGTATAACAGACTGCTCTCCTGCCAGCTCAGTTACTGTTTTAGACATGTGGGCATAACAAATTAAAATATCCTCTTGTCTTCAAGCTGCCTGTTTATTCTATTAAATGGAGTTTTATTCACAAGTCAAACAACACCCATACTTATTTAAGGTGCTAAATGTAGCAATATTAAGACTAATTACCAGCTTACCTTTGAGCCATACTGGTTCTGATCTGCTCTTTCCAACAAAAATGAGACTTTTGTTTGAGGAATAAAATTCTGATGGAAAAATCATCAATTTTGACATATCTTTTAAGGAATGCCAAAAGATATCTGTTGTAAGCCAGTCTTTTTTTGTTAGCCCATAAAGACCCATAGCCACCATCTACCAAAATCATCTGCTGTTTTATCCCTTTTGATCTGTTAATACATGGTGTAAAATACAGTTATTCGTCTTTTCATGGTCATCAGATATGACCCATTTGGATGTTCCGAGGCTCCGTGGTTACCGTGGAAACACCGTTATCTCTTACAACATTGATTCAACAGTAAAACCCATGGAGTCGGATCAATGACAGTGGATGGACACACTGGGTTTTTGTTCAGTTAATGATAGATTTTGCCGAGAAAGTCACTTTTTCTTCAGTTTTCTCTATTTTTTGCTACAATATTCCTCAACTTTACTCTGAGCTTTTATGCGCATCTACATGATTATTAAATTAAATGTTGAGATATACCTGATTTTCACTGGGAGAAAACCCCCCACAAAATACAGAAGATAATGTTGCAAAAAATGATGATAAACCACTTAATGATGCTTAAATATAGAGGAAAAAGTCATTTGGGAAGTGCCACAAATGTCACACTGGATCCTAATCGGTTAAAATTCTGTGCATTTCTAATGATCCATAATGAAAACAAGCTGATGAATTTGCTTCCTTTATGTTTTATTGACACAACAAAAATGACCAACTGGAAGGTTATACATGTACTGGACAACATATTGGATTGCAATTATAAATGAGTAATAAATAATAATATAAAACAAGAAAAACTGGGGAAAAAGTTAAAAGAAATAAATAAAAATTGGCAAAATAATCCAGAATTGAACCAAAATGAGCATAAAAGAAGACGATGATCCCTAAAGTGAAGTCTAAAGTGAAGTTTTTTCACTGAAAAAACACAAAATACAGTAGATAATATTACAGTGAATTATGATTAATCACTTAAGGATGGTTAAATGTAGAAGAAAAATTCATTTAGGACCTGCCACAAATGACACAGTGGGTCTTTATGGGTTAAAGGAAACAATAGTTATTATGAGATGAGCCTAAGAAACAGTGGCTCTAAAACTGCTTCTTGTGTGACTTGAAAATAATTCATCAAACAACGTGGTGATTAAAGTATGAAGCACTTTGCCGAACAATTACACCTCAGTGATTCAGACCGTTCCTTGCAGCCTCTGTCACCAGAGAAAAGTGCAATGATCTGTTTTTATATCATAATTACTGCCGGGGTTGGAGCACAAGTATGAGAGTACCTCTGCAAATGTGCATTGACAAATGGCTCTCGAATTGCTGCATCACGACACACAGACACATTAATGCACTAAGTGTTTGGAGCTGCTCTTGTGTTTGATTGGCTTTGAGGGTCTCTTATTGACGCCGTAGCTTCCAATAACGAGTTACTGTTGGTGCCGAAACACACATGCATATCCACATGTACACAGTGTGTCAGAAAATACGAGAGTTCTAGCTTTTCACGCGTCCCTCCATCCTAAACACCCGATTAGCAGCTACACCTGGCCACCTGCCTCCAATCAGAACAATCAGAGCGACCGTTTCCATGGCAGTAGCGAACAAATCCCAATCGGTTGTGGTGGAGGGTGGGGGTTGGGGGGGGGTCAGAGATGATTGATAGAATCACAAGTGGCTGTGTCTGCTTATGAAGATAATACGGAGGGACTTTGTCTTCTATCTACTGCAGGTACAGACCGTATTTAGTCAGTTTTTATGGGATGTATGTAGGAATGTGACTATCTTCTCAGAGCTCCACCCCCAATAATTAATAAATAACAAATGTATATGAAGTTGAACATCGGAGATTTCTTACTGAATGTTTTAGATATTAAAGGTTTGGGCACAAGTAGGTACAGCATTTTTTTTCAACCTCAGCAATGTGGAGTTGACTGAAATTTCTAGTAATTGCTAAAAAAAAGAAAAGAAAAAATACTCATACATTTTTTTATTCATTCAGTATATACTGCTCAAAAAATAAAGCGAACACTTGACAAACGCGTCTTAGATCTCAGTTAATGAAATATTGCAATTGAAAAGCGTTATTCAATATATACTGATATGTTGATAATTTTTATATTATTTTGTTCTCTACTATATATTGAATAACAATTTTCAACCGCAATATTTAATTAATTGAGATCTAAGATGTGTTGTTTAACTGTTCCCTTTATTTTTTTGAGCAGTATGTATTTCATTAGAACTAAAATGACATATTTTTTTCTAATAAAATCTAGTTCAAATAAAATGCAGAATCTAATATCTGAGAGGACATACCTTGATTATCTTTCAAATGTTCATCGTGGTTGTTTTAAGATGCTGCAGCTCTTTCGTATTTCATAGTTTAAGTTAGTTTTTGTTCAGTATTAATTTGCAGCCTTGCAAATACATGCTCAACTGACTGTACTTATCCTAACCAAAGAAAATAAAATCCTCACTTTTTGCACTAATTTCAACCTGGCTTTTCTGCCTCCATCCATAATAATATACATTATACAGTGGTACCTCTAGATACGAATGCTTCACCTAACGATAATTCCAGTATATGAATATCCATAACGGGGTTTTTTCCGTCCATTATACGAAAGAAATTCCAGAATACGAATGACCGAATTCTGAAAATT
>JAPTGZ010000028.1:36907878-36919257 GCA_029814645.1 Fowleria isostigma
AGCTGGGATAGGCTCCATGCGACTCCCGTGACCCTAGTGAGGATAAAGCGGGTTCAGAAAATGAATGAATGAATGAAATCAGTTCATTCTTTTTGAATAACCCAAGTACTATTAGTCTTAGTCCAATAGTCTTATATTTGATAATGGTGCACATGTGAATTGTCAGTTGCATATATCTTTGGATTGCAAGAGGCACCAAGGTGTAGTGTTAGATTATTTTACAAAATCACAGCTTAACATGTACTAAAAGAAAATGCAGTTTCTGTTGCCGTCTTCGCAGTGGAGGAGAGAACGTCTTCACCTCTCCTCTGCTGCAGCCGAGTGAATGTGGGAGGTGCTACCTGCACTTCACCGGTCTGTGTTTTTTGCGTGCCGGGGAGGGGCCATGCTCTAGGGGTGTGAATTGACAAGAATCTGGTGATACAATACCGGGATCATGATATGATATAATAATATATTGCGATATATCACGATACTGTTAACAAGGCAATATTTTTTTATTGTTTTGTTTCTGTTTTTTTAAAAGATCATTTCCTGGAAAAATTGAATTACACCAGAAATATGTACAGATACTAGACATTTTTATTTGACCAGAACAGGATTTAGTGGTATATCATAAAACTTTCTTCTGTAAAAACTTAAAGTGCAGGATTTGGATGAATGAAGTTTTAACATTGGTGTTACCAGTACAAAGAACACACACAAAAAAAATAAACAAAATCAGGTTTTACAGACATTACAGTTTAAGATCCTGCTCAAATGTTTACATTCTCTTAGCTTTGAAAAGAATGCATAGTGGACAATGTTATCAATTTAAAAAAACTACATACATAAACTACAATATCACAACACTACTTTTGTTGTAATCATTCCCTCAATTTCTTGTGTTTCAGCAGATCTCATGTATGACTAGGAGTGTAAGAAAATATTATTTTTCATTTCAGGATACTGATACAGTAGCATGAAATGAAATATCATGATATTCTGCTGAACCAATATTTTCTTACAGCCCTACCAGACACTCAGGCAGAGTGCAGCACACAGAGGAACAGGGTGACAGAATCTCTGTGCAGCAAAAAGTTAAGAAATCAGTTACATATTGGCCGATGTTGAGTAATTGGTGATACGCTATAATCGGCCTAATTAATCGGCAAACTCTTGTAGGAATAGTACAGCTAAACTGATTGTGATATAGTTGTGAAAAATGTGAGGTCTTTATGTGTCTGTTGACATTTACAAACAAAAACAACTTAACAAGCAGCTTCTTACATGATTTTTGTTTCAAAATATTCTAATTGTGTTTTACTGTCTCATCCCTTTCTGTGTTACTGCATTACCAAGAACAGCTTTTATATACCTTCATGTTTTTTTGTTACAATTTTAGGAGTTAGTAACACAGCCTTTCGCCAGCTGATGGAGTTCACCTACACAGCCACGCTGGCTGTAGCTGGAGAGGAGGAGGCATACGATGTGTGGAAGGCTGCTGAATATCTCCAGATGCAGGAAGCAATCAAAGCCCTGAACAACAAGTAAGACTTTACATGTAGCAAACCAGATATCACTTAAGAAACTGAAGCATGTGACTCTCAGGCTTTAATCTGTCTCATAGGTATACAAGTGTACATCAGATTCTTTTTTCTTTTCAGGATAAATGAAAATTCCTCACTGACATCAAAAAGAAAAGTTAAAAAGAGGAAAATTGCTGAGACGTCCAATGTGATCACGGAAAGCCTTCCTTCAGTGGAGACAGAACAGGTCAGTATGTTCTCTTACTTTAAAAGCTAAAAATCAGGTTAGAAATCTAGGGGTAACAGTGGACTCACACTTAAGCTTTAACGGCCACATTATCATCATCCTTTGACCATCTCAAAAACATTGTCAGAATCAGAGGTTTACTGTCTAAACCAGACTTAAACAGAGACATCGTTTAAAAAAACAAAACAAAAAACCAACAGTAAATATGGTATAATGCACAGATATATGCAACATGTGACCCATAGTATCGTATATCTTGTAGTGATGAGTAAACCTGTAAACCAACTGGTGTCTTGCATGCATGCATTTTATCTGGACCAGGTTAGACCACTGTAACGGCCTTCTACTGGACTTTCTAAAAGACAGCTGTAGTACATCCAGAACGCTGCTGCTCGAGTCCTGACAAGAACCAGAACCATACAACTATATCAGTCCTGTGTTCAGGTCTCTGCATTGACTTCCTGTAGCTCAGAGAATAGACTTTAAAACAGCTCTGCTGGTGTATAAGTCTGTCCACGGTCTAGCACCAAAGTACATCTGTGACATGTTGGTCCCATATGAACCATCTGGACCCTCAGAACCTCAGGGACTGGTCTTCTGCTGGTGCCCAGAGTCAGGGCTAAACACGGTGAAGCTGCGTTTCAGTTCCATGAGGATAAACTCTGGAACATTCTTCCTGATGACATGAGACAGGCCTCTACTCTGACAATGTTTAAGTCCAGGCTGAAAACGGCTCTGTTCAACTGTGCATATAATAAATGAAAGGGTTCTAGCTGATCTCTTTTAATTTATTTTAATTTATTATTATTTATGTGTTATTGATTATGTTTTAACTGTAATTGTGTGGTTTTAATTTGTCTCTTTTCCATTTTTGTAAAGCACTATAAATTGCCCGGTGTATGAATTGTGTTATACAAATACATTTGCCTTGCCTTTTTTTTTTTTTTCTTTTAAATTAACAGTCTTTATTGGAAGCAATTTCACATGAAACAACATGACAGTGCAATGTGACAGAAAGAACTTGCATTCTTTAATTTTTCCTTTTTTTTATCCCTCCCACAATCCCACCCGACCTGAAAGATAACGATTGTCAATGTAATCCAATATTGATATATGAACAGTACAAAATACATACAACAAATACATAAATAAGGAAAATATTGACATAAATGAGTAAAAAAAGGATGGTGGTGGTGGTGTTGGGGTTCTTCTCCTCTTTCAGTCGTCATTCATTCATAGTCAGGCAGGGCTGTCAAAGATTCAATCTAGTTTAAGAGGGGTCTCAGTTTTTTAAATGAGTTTAAGAAACCCTTAAGGGAAAATCTAAGCTTTTCAAGTCTAATGGACAGCAACACCTCTTTCACCTTTGTTTCTTGCTTTATCTTTTCAAAGTGATGATACCATCACAGTAGCCGACAGTTTAGTCAAATGAAAGCAGCTAAAAGTTGTGGTGCTATGAATGTCTAATGAAAAAAAAATAAATCACAAATGGCCCTTACCCTTTTCTCCTCTTTTTTTTTTTTCAATTCTCTTTTTATTTGAATTTTTCATGGTTCACATGTTTGTTCACATTACAACTCACAGTTTTTATCCATTCATCTTAAAATTACAACTTAATCACAAATTAATATCCGTGACTCCACAGATAATACAGGTAAAGATGATTGGTTGATTGGTTCTCCTTCAATAAGACAAGCAATGTAGTTTATACAATATAAAATGAAGACATAAACTCCCTAAACAGGGACGCTGGGGGTGCACATCTGTGATATTAAAAAGTAGATAATTAAGAGAAAGACCCTCACCCTTCTCTCAGCGTATGTTCAAGTCTTACTGTGTATGATGTTCTCCAGGTCGAGATTGAAGTCATAGGGGAAGGAGCAATTGAAGTGGAAGAGTCTGGACTTGAGGAAGTGGTCGATGCAGCGAAGAACGCCCAAGCTGCATCAGATGACTCGGCTTTAGCTCTTCTTGCTGACATAACAAGCAAATACCAGCAAGGGGAGCCGACACTGCAGGTGATCAAGAAAGGAGATATAGAAGAGGTATGGTTGTTTAATCGCTTACTCATAACAATAGTAAAAATAATAATTACAGATTTTATTTAAAAGTGCCTTTCAGGTCACTCAAGGACACTTTACAAACATAGTTAAAAATACAGTATAAATAAAACAAAACAGAAACAAACAATGATAAAAAAAAAGTAATAAAAAAAACATGACAATTATAATGAGAAAAAACTAGTCTGAAAAGGTGAGTTTTGAGGGCGGATTTGAACTGAGGGAATGTTACGGATGTCAGGCGGGAGTGAGTTCCAGATACAGTTGTCAACCAGGCTGATTTTGTCTTCTGGTTTATTGATGGGTTGAAACAATTTGGTGTTTGGTATGAAAAAAGTTCAACATGTTTTTTTTTTTCTTCTTTGTGTTTATTCTAAACAGGAGATCGCATATCAGGAGGAAACCGTGACCGCCTCAAAAGTGCTGGAGAACGTCGAAGTCGTCGAGGTCCAGATTTCCCAAGTGGACAACATGTTCCGCTGCAACAAATGTGACCGTAGTTTTAAGTTGTACTATCACCTCAAACAGCACTTAAAGACACACCTGGGGTCGTTGGAAAAGCCCCATGTGTGCAGCCATTGCGGCAAAGCTTACACAAGGGAAGGCGCGTTGAAGCAACACATCAGCACATTTCATTTCGATGTCGAGGAGCTGTCTCGAAACCAGAGGCCCCAGAAAAAGGTGCATGTTTGTGAATACTGCAAAAAGCACTTTGACCACTTTGGGCACTTCAAGGAGCACCTACGAAAACACACTGGTGAGCATTTAAACGGGGTGTATTTATCTAAACCCACTTTTATTAGTCCAAGGCACTCTGTTTAAACATTAAAATGCTTTTATTTTTATGGCATGGTCGTGTGTAGACCTTAAGAAACACTTCAACGCGTTTCAGCTTCAAGCATTGAAGTGGTTTTTAAGGTCTACATATGACCATGCCATGATAATAAAGGCATTGTAATGTTCAGAGTGTCTTGGAATATTCTTCCTGTTTGCCATCCTTTTGAATCCCTTTTTCCAAAAAGCACCTTGAACAAACACTTTTTTGGGTCCTAGAAGCTTTCCTTTCCATGATTTTGTCCACTTTTATTAGTCTTTGGTTCATTTATTTGTGTATTTTTAACACTAATATTTCCTAAAGTTTGAATGTGTACCCTCCAGGTGCTGCAGAGCTATTTTTATATTCATTTTGGCAGAAATTGAATGGATTTCTACAGCCTATTTTAATTGCTTCCTAATTTGTTACATCTATAACTAGTTACGTCATAACATTTAAGGTCAAGACGTCCAACAAACATTTCTCCGAGTACGACATAATTGTCAGCAGCAGCGGTTGAGCCTTGAGCTGATTACCTAAAATGTTGGTTGTTGTTACAAGCCAGAGCAGCACGGTCAACAACCTGGAGGGGGTGGTATACAAAGTGGCTCATTTGCATTTAAAGGGCCAGTACTTAAAAACCACCTTTCTGGTTGTTACTCAGAAGCAGAGTTGAAGATGGACCTGTGGAGTTAAATTAGTGAAGAATTCAGACCCAAGCATAGCATTTACAGTTCATGTAGACCACAGGAAAATATTTTAAAATGTATTAATCTATTTACAAAAGCAAAAATATCAGTCCTTTAAAACGTGAGAAGTGTTCAGCTTCTGTGCTAGATAAATTAAGCTGCTGGTATTAGACTTATTTTGGCTTTTTGATTCTCTCACACGCTGTTATAGCTGCCTCCCACTCACAAATGCACAATGAAAGTCCTGTAAACGCAATATTCTACAGAATGTTGTAATATGGATTGCCTGGCACTGTGTTATTATTGTCTATAGTAATTAGAGTCTCAGCACTAAAAGCATATGGTTAGTCCCCAGTAACAATGTCTTCAGTCGCTCTTCATCACTGAAAGCTCTATTTTTCAGATACTGTAAGTTTGTAATATGTCATATTTACCTGTCTTTCAACCTTCATTATGATTAAAAGAAAAGTACATTTGAAATTTGCTCACTAAAATTTTTAGCCACTTACAAAAAAAAATCATTTATTTGTATTTAATTTTTATTTAATGGGGCCGATACATACAGCACTGCCACCAAAGGGAAAATGTGATACATATAAGTGTCTATCTTCAGCTAATTTGTACTCTTTGTCCCTGGTCAGGCTTTTGAATACTATAAAATAATACACTGAACACTATAAAAGAATATACTTAATACAATACAAATACAATGTATATAATGATTAAATACCATAATTTAATAAATACAGTGACTCAGACAACTGGAGACAATATAAAGACTGAAACGCCAAATAAGTTAGACTTTAACATAGTAAAACGGTGTATATTTTGACAATGAGCTGTGATCATTAATGTTCACATTTCTGCGATCAATGGATCCGTATTGTATATGTCGTTCATTCAGAGTATATCATGATGTGCTTTTATGTCTGTGTTTTTCCTCTAGGTGAAAAACCTTATGAGTGCCCAGACTGCCATGAGCGATTTGCAAGGAACAGCACTTTGAAGTGCCATATGGCAGCCTGTCAGAACGGGGCCGGAGCCAAGAAAGGACGCAAGAAAATCTATGAATGCCAGGTACAAGCAACAATCAAGGACACACCTACCAGTACTGTGTAGGAAAAATATAAAAATTCACATGCTTAGGTAGAGGGAATATGTAAAAAAAAAAAAAAAAGTAATTGATGAATGTGTGAGTGAATGAATAATAGATCCATTGTACGTGCTTTGAGTATGCCTTAATAGACCAGTCTGGAGTCGACGTCACGTTGCAGAAAACCACTGTTTATCAATGGAAGTAAATGACAGATTGGAGAGAATAGGGAGAAAAGTAGAGGGAAAAATTATTGTTGTGCTGTAGGTTATCAGAATAGAAATGCTAAAAAAAAAAAAAAATCTGCCTTCACTTTTACAGAATACCGTCGTTACAGACGACGTTTGCGTCAAACGTAGACACTTATGGTTGAATCCATTAAACGGAACCATGGTTACGGTGAAAATGACTGAACCAGCAGTGATTGACACTGTTTTAATGGACATTAAATAACACCATCCATGCAGGTGCAGTTGTCTGTCAGTATGGAGTTGGTCCACTGGTCCATGATCACATACATCTGTAAAACTGTGTTTTTGTCCTTGTCTCTGACTGACAGCACGTCGGTCCAACACAAAACCACCACGGTGTTGTATATTCCAATCTGTTGTGTGTTCTTTATGTTCATAAAGTGAAGGTTCAGAGGATGTTCACTCATACAAAGTGACATGGGCTCAGTGAGTACCGGTCCAATGGTACCGATGGATGCATATGTGAGTTTTCTTCTGTGGATTGTACGAGTTACTCTGGTATTCTATTGTAACATCCTGGACATGATCACAGATACGGGGGTGGGGGGGGCTTTCACCTGTCTGGACATGAACACACACTCAGTGACTGTAAAGCAGTAAGCACCACTGCAAACCCCCGGTCCATTAGGGTGGATTGTCCCATGCAGGGCAGACTTAGTCAATGGTAAAATGGTAAATGGTCGGTACTTATATAGCACTTTTCCGCACCCAAAACACTTGACAATACAAGCCTCACATTCACCCATTCACGCACACGCTCATACACCAGTGGGCGGCTGCTGCCATGCAAGGTGCTACCAGGCCTCACTGGGAGCAATTTAGGGTTCAGTGTCTTGCCCAAGGACACTTCGACATACGGACAGTTGGAGGCAGGATTCGAACTGCCGACCCTTCGATCATTGGACGACCCGCTCTACCAGCTGCGCCACAGCCGCTCTAGTGTCCACTATTTTCATGTGAAGTGAGAGCACTGTTACAGTAGGTGAGAGGGTGAAAAATCATCAATGCAAGGCGCCTCTTCGATTCTTGAAACTTTTTAACTTGATTTTTATTTTGGATGTCTTTCAAATTTACTTGGTCATTTTTTTATTCTACAAAATTTCATGACACCCCTGCTATTTACTATAGTGTCCCATATGTAAACTTATTTAATTGAGAAAATGTTATCTATTCCTATGCATTTTCTTGTCTCATTGTCTTTTTTTTTTTTATAATAATGGTGATTGACAGTTTTCTTCCCTGCCTCCTCCAGGTGTGCAGTAGTATATTCAACAGCTGGGACCAGTTCAAAGACCACCTAGTGAGCCACACGGGGGACAAGCCAAACCACTGCACATTGTGTGACATGTGGTTCACCCACCCCAAAGAGCTGAAGGCCCACCGCAAGGACGTCCATTCCATCAAGGACAGTAAATCAACAGAGGAACTGGTTCTCACCGACTCTGCCGCCACCGCCGCCCTCGCCATAGCAACGCAGAACATAGAGGGAGCAGAAACCGTCCTCCTGGACGACGGAATCCAGGTGGAGCATGTCACTGTGGAGCCCATGGAGGTGATGGAGATGGAGGAGACGGCGACCGTGGTGGTGGAGGACGGAGGCGTGGCCGAGATGTGCGAAGAGGACGTGGAGCGGTTAAAGCAGGCCGGTGTGCAGATCCAGGTGGTGCGCGTGACCACGACAGAAATCGACGGGCAGCAGGTGGTGAACTCTCAGGTGGAGGTGGAGATGGAGGGGGAGGTGGTTAAAGTGGAGGAGGTGGAACAGTCGGTGGTCGTATGATACTGTGACCACGGCCGTCTTAAGTGTGACCATGTGACCGTCTCCGTTCGTCTCCACACAGAACTCTGCATGTGTGATGCAGCATGTCACCTCCGTTCATCCTGCTGTTTGCCATCACGCTGACTCGCTCTGCCCCCATCACAGTCACACTGAACTCTGACGTACGGATGCAGATCAAAAACACTTCTTGCCAATGATCCTGTATTTATTTGGAAGCTGATTCCTCTGATTCCGCATTCTTGTACTTGTCAAAACATTTTTCATCCGCTTTTTTTTTTTTCCTTCTTCTCCATTTCTTGATTTTACCTCAAAATTACATTGCATTTGTTTTAATTTTGGTCAGTTGCCATGACAATTTTTCAACGAAATAAATACTCTTTTGCAGTTCATATAACACCTGATGGATGGTGCTGACCTTGATCAGTGCTAATGCTACAGTTTTTACATATTGACTTTCAGTTTTTTTTTTTTTTGAAGATAAAGACTGATATTGAATAAAATCAGTTTCCAGAATTGGCTGCTATTCTTGCGTATAGCTATAGAAATGTAACCTGGCCAGTCATCTGGTTTCCTCAGTGTATTCAATACTGAGAAAACTGTCTGAAACGGCTCCATTCACGGTCGATTATGCCCGATCTCATTTATACTGGACCAATCATGTCTTAGGGGCGGGCGTTTTTGTAGTGTGTCATACACACTAACTTCTTTTTGTCAAAGTCATTTCCAAATCCGCAAATCTCTTTACAAGTGTTGTCGGTTGTTTGATTTTAACAATCAGGATTTAATTACAGATTCCATTATGTATTCTTAAGTTTCTCTGACAAAAGTGTCACGTCCATCTTATCTGTGATTTGTTTACTGGGCGCCTGTTAGTTCCACCCTCTTATTAGGATTCAAGCCCTGTGATTCCAGACTGTTTTCTCAGTATTGAATACACTGTGGAAACTGGATGGCTGGTCAGAACTATACAAATGCACATGTACCCACGCAGACGCCGGGAGAACGGCAAACGCCACACAGAAAGATCAACTGGTGTCGGAATCGAACCCAGGACCTTCTTGTTGTGAGGTACAAGTGCTATCCTCCACACCACCATGTCACCAGAAATTTAACATTTTCTACCAAATATTAAGATAACCATGTTTTTGAGTGGAAAAAAAAGTCAAATTCCGCAATGAAAAACAAAAAACATGGACAAATATGAACAACCTGAAAATTGTTGAGGAAATAAGTGCAATTTTAACAATATTACACCTGAGTTTATAGTTTATACATGTACATCACAATTTACAGATCACAGTGGATCTACAAACATACATAGCATTTAATAACAGGCAGAATATTGGTAAATATTACTCTTTCCCACCTTGGACACCTAATAGGAACAACCCATATATATGTTATAGTTCTACCCATGGAACATTTTGTTTTTCTGGTGGGTTTCTTTTTCCAGTGACTATAATCATTTCTACTTTGGGGAAAAAACTTTGAAAATGTATTATCATTTTTTAAGTTTTTTAAAAAAAAAAAAAACAATTTAAAATAAATAAAAATAAGAAAAAAATACATTAAAAATATTAAAAGTAAGAAAAAGAAAAATTATTAATGGTTGTCAAATTACATCTTTTGTATAAATTCTAACACTTTTATACTGGGAATGGACCCCAGGAAGTCTGTATGCATGTATGTATGTCTGTACTTGGGTAGAGACTAATGGAGATCCTTAAATTTAAAAAAAATTTAAGTAACAGGTGTCAAAAGTCGTCATTACAGGTACGGGGAGGAGAGGTTGTCAAATGTCTTTATGGGAGAACGAGTTAAGACATTCCAGGTTCATATTTGCTCTGGTTATTCACATTTTTTTGTAAAGAGATAATCTGTTAATGTAAAATTATGTGTAATTTCACTTTTTTTTAAAACTAAAACATAAAAATTTGCAGTTTCCATTATTTATAGGTTATAGTAGTATTTTACTGTCTGACCCACTTTAGATTGAATTTACCTAAATTGAGTATAACATCCTTAATTGTTAATGTTTTCATTGTAATTTCTGTGGTTTACAAATTCACCCCACGGGCTGGATTGGGGCTGGTTTTGGGCCCCAGGCCACGTTTGACTCCTGTGATTTAACACATTTAGATTACTGTGCTTCTAAGCTGTCATTTATTTATTTATGAAATGTCTAATTTAATGTACAAAAAATATTCATGCCTCAAATTGTTACACAAATCAGAATGGGAAGAAGTGCAAAGGGCTTAGAAGAGAAGAAGAAAAAAACATAAAAAACAATTTATAACAAAGTTAAACAGGCTTGGACTTTATGTGTTAGTCATATTTTCCAATCATATTAAAAAGTTTGCAGGTATTCATCTGTTTTTAAGAAATTCAGGGCTTTTATGAAATGAAGAAACAATGAAAAATGTCAAATCTGGGTTTTTATTTTAAAATATTTGCATTGGTGAGTGTGGAATTTTGCAAGAATTAGAATATTGTTAATCAGAAAATCCTTTTTATTACTGTCTGATCAGTATGAATGGTCTCATGAGAGAAGGGTGTGTGAAGGTAGATTTGTTTCAATCAAAACTAGGCATTTTAAAGTTGGAAGAGTGTCTTGGTTTTTTGGTATTTTTTTGCACATTGATGTCCCTTCACCAAAGAGCACCTCTTTTACTATTTTTCATCACTAGTTTTCTCATTACTGCCTGGAGGGCCGTGAAGCATTCCTCTTCACCGTTTCTTCAAGACTTTTTTTCTTTGAGAAGGTTTTTTATTGAAGTTTTTTTTTTTTAAACATTTTTTTTTTGGTTAAAACAACTTTTTTTTCCAATTAAAAAAACTCGCTTCACTCTAAAAAAAAACCTACTTCAATGAAAAAAAAAAAAAAAAAATTCAGAGAAAAGTGTGCAAATGCAATTTTTTTGGGTCTCAAATATGTTT
>JAPTGZ010000028.1:37019259-37035078 GCA_029814645.1 Fowleria isostigma
GTAGACATTATCCCAAAAAAACAGTATAGAACATAGCCACAAAACATGTGAATGATTTACATTGACATCTCTCAGCAAGGTTGAATTCTACATATATATATATATGTATATATATATATATATATATATGTATATATATGTATGTGTATATATATGTATATATATATATATAATACATATATATATTTTACATTTTGATTACTGCTGTCAAATGATAAAATTATTTAATCAGATTAATCACAGGGTTGCTGTGGATTGATTTTAATCCATCACGATTAAATATAACTGATTTTTAATCTTTATTATTCGTGTTTCATTTTGCGCAAGCAAACAGACTCAAGAAAGAAGGGAATATCACAAAAAAAAATATTAGACGATCAAAAGTCATCAAAATCAATGGTTATACAATCAAGTATTAACTCCTGTGTGTATCATGTGACTAAAACGGACAAAAAAGAAAACATGGAATGTCTAAAAGCACTGATTTTGTCAGTAAAATGCCATAGATGCAGATGTAAGAACTTATGTGATTTTGATTATTAGCACAAAAAACATGGAAAATGGATAGATATCAGAACTTAAATTAAACTACTATGAGATAGTTTTTGTTGTTACCATTATATTTGTCCAAACAAATGTTCCTGTAGTTGTACCAGGCATTAAAATGAACAAGAAATTGAAGAAAACAAGGGTGATCTGACAGTTTTTTCTGCGAGTGTAGGGTTTCATTATCTGAATTCATTTATTTAAAAAAAAGTTTTTCAATTTACTGTTCTCAAATATAATGCATTTCAAATTTAGTATAAAAAAATCAATCCAGCACGGGCGCATCTTGATCAGACAAAACCAATGGAGTAACGAGCCACTTGAGCCAACTTTCACCCAATCATACATTGTGCCGAAGATCACATGACACTCAGGTATTAAAGGCATTAAAATGAACAACAAATTGAGGAAAACAAGGATGGTCTAATAATTTTTTCCATGACCGTATGCACTTGACGTGTTTGTTGCAAGCTGGGCAATGCGTTAGCCAAACTGCTAGAGGACTAACATATGCTTCGTGTTAATGTGCTATTTTAAGCTGGAAGGGCTTTGGTGAAAAGAAAACTCTGTCCTTCAGAGTGTGTATAATGCTACAGGTCAGTCAACTGTTCTGTCAAGGTTTTTTTTTTTGTATTTTAGTTTAGTTTATTTCATTTTGAGCTCATGCACTCCATGTACAGTGGCAATTTCACGTACATGTACAACAATCAACACTGTTCATATACATCTCATACATGTGTGCACAGATATACATGGAAAGAATGTGCACACGTACAAAAAAACAAGCAGATTTGTAGAACTTGCATATAAAACTATACATAGTGAATTATACGAGAAGATTATTCATGTAGAAATACAAACTGAGTATGTAAAAAAAAAACTACACAAGGAACATACCCAGAGAAGTGTCCATTGTAAGTGTACATAGCTAATACTACATAGATAATACATACTTATATTTCCATCCAGAGGATCAATGGGCTGTTAAGTGTCTTCCATCTTTATTATGAGTTGGTTTTACTGTCACTATCAGATCAACTACACATTTGTGCATGCGAAGTGCTAACTCTACTTGGACAAACCAACCCAATTGAATTGGCAGAGACATTCAGAGTCATTCTGATCTGCAGATAGGTTAATTGCATTAAAATTTTTTAATCAGATTAATCCTGATGATGGATTAATCTATCAGTCATCTGTCATTAATTTTGACAGCCCTGCTTTTAACTCATCAAATCTAAGTGTATCATGAACACAGAATCAAAAACAGGTCACCAGTTTTCCTTCCTGTTATGTGTTGGCATGTACTCTACATAAAATCCCCATAATCCTATAAAATCAACACCAACATCTTACACCTATTTGTTCCCCTTCATTTAGTGAGATAAAACCATGCTGTGACTGGCATCTTTACAGAATAAGCAAAACATCTTGGCAAGAAAAAAAAAAAAAAAAAAAAAAAAAACAGCTTTCACTCTGATCAGCAGTTCTTTCAAGTTCATAAAAAGAGTAGTACAGTAAACAGCACACACACATTCACAAACACTACGCTGACACGCTAGCATATTAAAAATGGCTCACGGCATCAACTGAGTCATGTAGTAAAACTTTTTACCATATAATTGCTGTAACAAAGACAGGTGCATGTTTTTATGTCTGCCATGGGCGTGTCTATATTTGGTGCAAACATGGTAGAGCATACCCAGCTGTGCATATAATGAACTCGACATTAAATAAAGAGGTACATTCTGGGATATCTAGAGTGAAAGTGGAGGAGGGACGTGGGTGTGTTCACTGAGCCTTGTGTATTATTAGTAATATTAAAGTCAGACTGAAACTACTCTCTAAGTCAATGGTCTGAGATTTGTCAATAACACTGTGAGTTTGTGCACTGTATATTTGCCGGAATACATAACGAAACACTAGTGATGTAGTTCTCGAGACCGGTCTTTGTCTCGAGATCAGCTTTTTTGTGGTCTCGGTTTTGCCACAGACTCAACTCATTTGGTTTCAGTCTAGTCTTGGTCTTGGACATAGTGGTCTTTGCATCTGATCCGTGCAGAAAAATGCATCATCACAAAATAGTATCATTATTCATTATTTTTTATGCGCCCTCCTCAAATGTGACCAGTCAGATGCATCTATTTTAACCCTTTCATGCATAGGGGTCACCACAGTGGACAGCTGTTCTTGTATATTCATGGGTTTTTTGTGATTCTAGTTGGATATCAGTCAGTATAGTGGACACTTATGCATCATTCCAAACACTGCAGTTCATACTATTACTGTAACTTTGCTGTCCTTTATAAACCTTTTAGTGTAAATCAAGTGGTAATTGTTAATAGATTGCAATTAACAGTTTAATTGAACAAAAAGGTTTTATTTTGGCATTTTATCTCCATGAAGTGAGTAATAATTAGTATTAGAGTATGTTTAAATGTCAGAAAACATCAAGTTATGTACATTAGAAATGTTTTTTATTTCATAGTTTTTACGCAGTATATCACTTTTTGATGATGGGTTTTATACTACTTATACTCCAGTGCGACTTATAGTCCAAAAAATATGGTATATGTTTCCATTGTTTCAAAAATTAAATGCACAGTGTGATTTTTGTAACTCCATTAAAAATAGGTTAATAAAATAAGTTTCATTTTTTTCATGCCTAAAGAGGAATAAGATTGCTTAAGAAAAAAAAAATTGACTAAGGTTCTCATAATTCATCCATGAAAGGGTTAAAAACATGTTACATTGTATACATTCTCCATATACATTTTCTATAGATTTTCTAGAGCTCAAACCCAGAGGCTGCCATCTTTGTTTGTTTTTGCATCATATTTCCTGTTAGGCTAACCGGAAATACCTAGCAACTAAGTTAGCACAGATGTTAGAATTCCCAAAAAAGGTTGTGGAACGTATTGTTCCATACATGGTTGCACCAATACGTGAAAACGCCTGAATGAACGGTTGGAGAGCGTGTGTTATTACCTTGAAGGGGAGGCAAGCAGTATTGTTTTTGGTTCTGTTTCTTTGTTTGTTCACATCTCTCGTTAATAATACAGGGCTTGAGCATCACAGTACAATTAGCTCCTTTTCATATTCACTCAAACAAATCAATAACTCAAACGTAAATCATTGTAAGTTCTAACCCTAACAATAGAATAGTGTTAGTTAGCATTTACCTTCCACACAATTGCTCACTTGGCTACATGACCGCCCTGCTCCAGTGACACAGGTAGGGTCCGTTACCACCACCCACGCATTGTACCAAGAATCATTCACTCATAAACTTGGTTGGACATTTGCCTTTAAATATACAAAGCCACCATGTTGATATAGCAGTACACAACCGGCAACATATTGGTATGCCTCTGAGTGCTTTAAGTTGTTGATGGCGTTCCCATCTACTGGCACTGAGTCCACAAAATATGTAAAAATCGTGACGCTAGGCCATTTCACCATATTGTCCTCCCTGGTGTTTACTGTATTCAGGTGTGGAATGGATACAATGTCTTCCTTTGTCAAACATGTGGTGGGTGTGGCTCAGTTAGTAGAGTGGTTCATCTAATAGCCAATGGGTTGGCAGTTCAAATCCCGGCCTCGACTGTCCGCATGTCAAAGTGTCCTTGAGCTACACACCACACCCTCAGTTGCATGGCAATAGCCGCCCATTGGTGTATGAGTGTGTGGAATGTGAAGCTTTGTAAAGCACTCTGGGCACCATGAAATGCACTGTTTACCATTTATGTACGTGAATGTTTCCATTGCTAACAGCAAAACTACTTAACTGGAAATGCGATGCAGCTCGGCTGCGGAAATAAACAAGAAATGTACAAGAAGAGGCTATGTAGGCCTAACATGTAACTATGACAAATCTGGGTGAAAATGAAGGTTCTAGGTTCTAGATGACTTTATTGGTACCTGTAGGTAGATTTGTTTTGCCAGTTACAACCATCTGAGAATAACATGAAGACAATAACACATACAAGGGGGATACAGCATGGAAGAACTGCTGGATCGCTATTTGGGCAGTGCTTCAATTTATCAAAGAAGGAAAAAGATACATCTGGATAGGAGAGGGGAAAAAAGGACAGCATTACACTTTGTCCAAAAAAACAGCGTTTAAGCCCTGTAGTTGGGACGCCGAGTCATGCTGACAAAAAAACCTCAGCGTAAAAGCACAAATTAAGACAAACAATTACGAACTGACAGGGGGAGGGGCCCTAGAGAATGAAAGACGTAAGGCCAATAGAATAGAGAAGATAACATGGAATTGATTTAACCAGTCATGACACTTTTTCTTTACAATTGATCTGAGTAATCATGTCATGTCGATTCTAACTCTAATCTGTTTTTGGTCTTGGTCTTGAACTTGATCTCGGTCCCCACAAAGCTTTGGTCTTGGTCTTGCCTTAGTGTATCATGGTCTTGGTCTTGATACTATCTGGTCTCTGCAGTATCCTGGTCTTTTGTCTCACTGGTCTTGACTAAAACATTATGAAACACATTAAAAAGACACAGTAATACTAATTTATCAGACAAATGACAAGTTACATTTTACAAACCTTGTGCCAGATGGGTTTTACATGTTGAATTTTAGCAGTATGTGTAACAAATTCCACCTGATCATACCTTCTCAAGTGTAGTGTAATGTGCATGCGCTCTTTGTCTACGTGCTGCATGTGATGCAGAAGGTGCTCCATCAGAAGAATCAGCACATGCTCCTTAACCTCGAGGGTTGACTTCTTGCAGCTCAGGCCGGGGGTGTTTTGTTTACTTTGCCATATCTAAGAAACACTCAGTATTTCTCAGATAGGTTTCAGGTTAGGGTGTGAAACTGGACTCTGCATTGGCACACTCTCACACCCAAGTAACAGTACACTCAACCTGTCCATGCTAGACCCTGAGCCCCACGGCGGAAACCGAGCCAGAAGAGAGAAAAGGTGAAAGATCAGCCTCGCACTCCTCTGCGACATGAGGCTGTCCGCGAGGCACCATAATCCTCAACCCGGGGGGATTCCAGTGGTCTTTGCTTTTTTTTTTAGATGCGTTTTTGCAGTCACCGCTTCAGGGAAAAAGTCAAGTATTGAAGAGAAGAGAGAAGGTGAGATGTTAAATACCTGTGTGAAATGTGGTCTTTCATAGAAATGAGAGAAAAGGGTTGGATGCTGAGTTGATGAGGGTGTATGTGTGGAGGCATTGTGAGGTGAGTTCCACAGAGATCAGAGGAGAAGCTGTTGGAAAGTCCAGGCTGACTCACCACGCTGTCACCCTCACAAACTACAGAGACGCAGCAGGTGAGAGAGAAAGAGAGACGCACCGACGAGAAGACAGAAAGATGTGAGGAAAGAAGCAAGCGTGCAGTTAAATCCAGCTGAGGTTTTATTGCTTGTGTTCATGTTTGCTTCCAGCTTTCACCATTCTGTCTGCTGCTGGCTGCTGCCACACAGCAAGGGCTTTTTTTTTTTTCCTCCCCCCCTTTTTTGTTAAGCAGAAGAGCGTAAGATGTTTCAGGCCTTTGAAGTCTGAAAGACAGAAAGAGAGAAAGAGAGAAAAAAAAAAAGGATCTTAAGATGAACACACCCTTTGATCAAGTGTCAGGGAGTTTTGGTCTTTGTGAAAGAGATGAGTGAGTGAAATAACTTTACTTGTCTAATGTCATCTAAGTCCGCACCGGTAGCATACAGCGCTTTTGTCTGAACGCAGCTCTGTCATTGAATCATTTTTGGATGTAGATTAGAGCCTCTGAAGATCATCTCTGAGTGAAAAGACAACAATGAGGTTGAAAGTAACCCTTTATCGAATGATACATTTACTACAGGATTAATCACGTTAGCTTAACCTCTTCCAGTGCACAAAGCTAACTAATCCTGATTCACTGTTACTGGAACATCATCACACATTAAGGGTCTTCTTTGAGCGGCAAAGTGTTTAAGAAACCACACATTGTTTATTGATATTTTACTCAGTTCCTTTGCTTTAACACCCTTGGTTCTGATATAAACACATGAAAACCAGACAGCTCACTAAAGTGGGTTTTTTATTACTCTGGCTAATGCAAAGTCACTTTGATGTGAGCGTCAGTAGCGTGCACGTTGAACTGCTGAACACCATCTAATGTGGGCCAGACACTCTTCCCGTTTTTTTTTTTTTTTATGTTTTTTCCTTAAAGTCACCTGCTTTTCACCACTTACTAGCAGGCACAGAGCCATGCTTGTTTGATGTGACTGCCAGAGAGCAGGCAGTGAGCTGTACTGAGGAAGAGGAGGACACGGGAAGTTGAGTCCAGCTGAGTACATACACTGAAGCTTGAATACAGCTGCAGGGTGAGTCGTCTGCACAGGAAAACTGCAAGGTAATTCCATAAATTATGCCTGTGGTTAATTTTTGCCTCCTTCTATAAACTTAAAACAAGTGGTGCCAGTCACAACAAACCCCACCCCTCACACTAATTTCACCCATTATAAGTAAATGGGAAGATTTTAAAAATTTATTTAAAAAATTTTGAACTTTCACTTACTGTTCCCAAAATGTAATGAGATCTATGTTGGGTCACTGAAAATCTATGAACCAAATTTGGTCTGAATTTACCTAATAGTTTTGCTACTACAGACATGGGAAATTTCGCCCATTATAAATAAATGGGAAAAAAAGATTTAAAAAATTTATTTAAAAAAAATGTAAATTTTGACCTACTCTTCCCAAAATGTAATGAACTACATTTTGGGTCACTGGCAGTCTATGAAGTAAATTTAGTATGAATTCAACTAATAGTTTTGCTGCTACAGATATCAAAAATTTTGCACTTTATAAGTAAATGAAAAAAAAAAAATTATAAAAATTGAAAATTTTACACACTTTCCCCCAAAATGTAATGACATATATATTGAGTCACCAGCAATCTATAAACCAAATTTGGTATGAATTCAACCAGTGGTTTTGCTGCTACAGACATGTAAAATTTTGACTATTATAAATTACATGGGAAAAAAATAAAATAAAAAAAATTCATTAAAAAATTTTGCTTAACCTATTTTTCGGAAAATGTGATGATGTATATTCTGGGTCACTGGTAAACCAAATTTGGTATGAATTTACCCAATAGTTTTGCTGCTACAGACACTGGAAATTTTGCACATTATAAGTAAATGGAGGGAAAAAAAGATTTTAAAAATTCATAAAAAATTTTGAACTTTCACCTACTGTTCCCAAAATGTAATGAGGTCTATTTTGTGTCACTGAAAATCTATGAATCAAATTTGGTCTGAATTCACCTAATAGTTTTGCTGCTACAAACATGTGAAATTTCGCCCATTATAAGTAAATGAAAAAAAAAAGATTTAAAAAATTCATAAAAAACTTAAATTTTGACCTACTCTTCCCAAAATGTAATGAACTATATTTTAGGTCACTGGCAGTCTATGAAGTAAATTTAGTATGAATTCAACCAACAGTTTTGCTACTACAGATATAAAAATTTTTGCACTTTATAAGTAAATGAAAAAAAAAAAATTCATAAAAATTGAAACTTTGACCTACTCTCTCCAAAATGTAATGACATATATATTGAGTCACCAGCAATCTATATACCAAATTTGGTATGAATTAAACCAGTGGTTTTGCTGCTACAGACAAGTGAAATTTTGACTATTATAAGTATATGGGAAAAAAAAAGAATTAAAAAAAAAATCATTAAAAAATTTTGTTTAACCTATTTTTCAGAAAATGTGATGATGTATATTCTGGGTCACTGGTAAACCAAATTTGGTATGAATTTAGTTAGGAATTTAATTTTGCTACAACAGACAGGAAATTTTGCACATTATAAGTAAATGGAGGGAAATTTTTTTTTTTTTTAAATTCAAAAAAAATTTTGAACTTTCACCTACTGTTCCCAAAATGTAATGAGATCTATTTTGGGTCATTGGAAATCTATAAACCAAATGAATTCACCTAATAGTTTTGCTACTACAGACATGTGATATTTTGCCCATATAAGCAAATGGGAAAAAAAGATGAAAAAATTCATAAAAAATGTAAACTTTGACCTACTTTTCCCAAAATGTAATGAAATATATTTTGGGTCACTGGCAATTTATAAAGAAAATTTAGTATGAATTCAACCAATAGTTTTGCTGCTACAGATATCAAAACTTTTGTACATTATAAGAAAATGGGAAAAAAAAAATCATAAAAATTTAAACTTTGACCTACTCTCCCCAAAATGTAATGACATATATATTGCATCACCAGCAATCTATAAACCAAGGTTGGTATAAATTCAACCAATACTTTTGCTGCTACAAACATGTGAAATTTCGACTATGGGGGAAAAAAAAAAAATTCATTAAAAATTTTTGTTTTGACCTACTTTTCAGAGAATGTGATGATATGTATTCTGGGTCACTGGTAAACCAAATCTGGTATGAATTTGCCCAATAGTTTTGCTGCTACAGACATTGGAAATTTTGCACATTATAAGTAAATGAAAAAAAAAAAAAAAAGATTTTAAAAAGTCATAAAAAAATTGAAACTTTGACCTACTTCTTCCAAAATACAGTAATATATTCCACATCACTGGCAACTGATAAACCAAATTTGGGATGAATTCAACCAATAGTCTTACTGCGACAGACATTTGAAATGTTGCACATTATAAGTAAATGGAAAAAAAAAGATTTTTAAAAAATTCATAAAAAATTTACATTTTTACCTACTTCTCCCAAAATGTAATGACATGTATTCTGGGTCACTGGCAATCTATAAACCAAATTTGGTATGAATTCAACCTAGAGTTCTGCTGCTACAGATATGTGAAATTTCAACTATTATAAGTAAATGGGGAAAAAAAAAAAATCATTAAAAAATTTTGCTTTGACCTACTTCTCCAAAAATGTGATATTGTGTATTCTGGGTCACCGGTAAACCAAATTAGGTATGAATTTACCCAATATTTTTGCTGCTACAGACATTTGAAATGTTGCACATTATAAGTAAATGGAGGAAAAAAAAGATTTTAAAAATTCATAAAAAATTGAAACTTTTACCTACTTCTCCTGAACTGTAATGACATGTATTCTGCATCACTGGCAATCTATAAACCAAATTTGGTATGAATTCAACCTGTAGTTTTGCTGTTAGAGTGTCAACAAACAAACTAAACCAAAAACAATACCTTACCTCCTGTTTGGGGGCACAGGGTAACAAACCCCAACATGGATAAAGGCTGATGTGCATGCTTTCTCACACAAGTTATTTAAATCAATGTGTATGAAGTAAAATGAAAGAGTGCATTAACTGTAATGCTAATGTCGAAAATATCCAGTGGTGTATTTGTCTGTGTATTCTTGTAAACAGAAACTGCCTGCCCTGCAGTGCCCCAAACAGGATACAGTTACATACTTTCTTAGTAGCACTCAGTGTCTTTTTCTTTCCAAGTACTGCTCTATATTCCCCATTCCCCAGTGGTATGAGAACAAAAGAAACAACTTGTTCCTGTCAAATAAAAACATTCTCAGTTTCACCATGAGTTCTTTTTTTTTTTTATGTTACTCTTTGCTCAGATGTTTACTGCTGAGTGGCTTTGCTGACAAAGATCCAACCACACCACTCCCCTTTTGTGTTCTAATGCATTCTAACTTTCCTCGCTTTTTGCATTCCTATGAAGAAACCAAACATGTTCAGGCAAAATACAATAAAAGTGGAGAAATTAAATGTCATGAGAGTATTCAAAGCATCCAGAAGCTCTCAAATTATATCTCTGATTCATAACTGCAAGAATGTCTTCACTGGGTGTCTGGCACCTCAGAGATGTGACAGAGTAGGAGTTCACAAAAATGTGGATTCATGGAACTAGAAACTATGCATTGAATCTGCTGTTTGAGTCCAACATAAGTAATAAAGTCACAATAAACAGTCCTGCCAACAGTGGGCTACTTTATAAGTTATCTGCAGTGTCTTAATACCCCCCCTCCTCCCCCATATCCATCAACCTACTGAGCCTTGCCCTCTGTGCAGTGTCTCTGGAGGACTTACTGTGTGGCAGCAGTCAGTGCTAAAGTTTCATAAACACAGACACACATGGGGCGACAGATTTTCACTTTACTCATTCATTTTTTCCTTGACATGTGCAAACACATGTGGCTAATCACCACGAATGGATGAAGGGATGAATGAACTGATACAGTATATGAATGGAATTATAGATGTACGTTCTTAAATGGGGACTTTTACAGTTTCTCCCCCCTTTTTTGCTCCTTATGAGCCTTACAAACCACAGCAGCTGCCCCACGTGCATAAAATCTTCAAATCCACGCTGGACAGGTAGTGCCACATGTGTGGAATTAAAAGCCTCTTAGAGAGCTCGGTCTCGGGTTATCAGCTGCACGCGACAGCTGCCTGAAAAAGGATCTGGTTTCTGGTGGTTTTTGTACAGTTGGTGATAGATGTGCAGCAAAAAGCAGGAATTGTTAACCCCCTCCCCAGCCCTCCCACAAGTAAAGGACAGTTTGACTGTCAGGGACAGGAGGAGTATTATCTAACCTCTACAAACTCCATAACATGAGTTCATAGAGTTTACAAGGGACTCTGGAACATCAGAATCTGTTTTAGTTGGACATTTTACACATAGAATAGTGTGTATGGAACTAAATCACATATTGAACATTTGCATTTTGCAAAAAAATTTTTTTGAATAGTTGAATTAATTTTTTTTTATGCATACAGTCACAGTAAAAAATATTAGTCCATCAAACGTAATCAAAAGCAATGGTTATGCAATCAAGTACTAACTCCTGTGTGTATCATGTGACTAAAACAGACAGAAACAAAAACACAGAATGCTTAAAAACGCTGTTTTTCTCAGTATAATGTCATAGATGTTAATGTAAGAACTTATGTGATTTTGGTTATTATCAGGAAAACCATGGGTAATAAATAGATATCAGCTCTGAAATTAAACTCTTATGAGCTCTTTTTGTTGTTATCATTGTATTTGCTCAAACTAGTTGTACCAGGCATTAAAATGAACAAGAAACTGAAGAAAACATAGGGTGGTCTAATAATTTTTTCTGCAACTGTAGAGTTGTGTAATTTGAATTTATTTATTTATTTTTTTAAGTTTTTAATTCAATATTCTCAAATGCAAAGTGTTTAAAATTCAATATAAAAAACATTAACATAGCATGGGCATCTTGGCCAGGCACAACCAATAGAGTAATGAACTACTTAATCCAACTTTCACCCAATCATGCATTGAGACGAAGATCACATGATGCTCAGGGAACAGTGCACGTGTCAATCATGTGAATCACTGTGCCTGAGCCGCTACCTGAACTTTATCACGATGCATGACTGGGTGAAAAATAGATTAAGCACAGTTATATAGTTGAATAGTTGTATTGCACAAGAATGATTTCTTATTTCTATATACTTACATTTTTTTAATAGTTAAATTTTTCCAAAAATTTTGACACATAGTTTCATAATCTGAATTCAATTATTCAGAAAAACCCAAACTTTTTTAATTAAATATTTTTAAATGTAATGCTTTTCAAATTCAATATAAAAAACTTCAATATATCATGGGCATCTTGACCAGGCAAAACCAATGGAATAACGAGTCAGTTGATCCCAACTTTCACCCAACCATGTGTCGTGATGAAAATCATGTGATGTTCAGGTAGCGGTGCACATGTGTCAATCATGTGAATCGCTGCACCTGTGCCGCTACCAGATCTTTGTCACGATGCATGATTGGATGAAAGTTGTTTCAAGTGGCTCATTACTCCATTGGTTTTGCCTGACCAAGATGTCAGTGCTATTTTGAAATTTTTTATGTTGAATTTGAAACTCATTGTATTTGAGAAGAGTGAATTAACATTTATTTTTTAAATAACTGAATTCAGATTATGAAACTATGTGTAAAAAGAAAATGAAATTCAACAATAAAAAAAAATCAGTTTATGAGATGCAGCGATTCCTAAGAAAAATAATAATTCTTGCAAAATACAACAACAGTATTCAGTATCTGACTGCACAGAGTTACTTCTGTACGTGTAAATTCAACTTGATATGTGCATGGTGTTATTTTGCAAAGATGCTGGTCTGAGCTGTGAGATCACATAATAAAAGAATATAATCTGAAAAGCTGTAGTAAAGACTGATCCTCGTTCAGACGCCTGAGCAGCACGTTCACTTCTCTGTGTTCCACTCATCTGATCTGAATATGATTTTATCCAATAAAGACCGAGTGTCTGCACTGACTGTGAGTTCCTGACTTCTTCTTCAACAACAATGGAGCTCTGAGACACATGGAGAAGAGACTCTTATCTGAGAATACTGCGGCGGTTGTGAGATAGTGGCTGATTCATATGAAGAGATGATGAGCCATGAGGGTTTACGAGAGGAGAACTCAGACGCGCGATGCAGCCTGTGACTGTCGTCCTGTACCAGTCTGATATCTGTACACTCTCCATCTCCTGTTTACTCTCACAGATACTGACAGAAGCAGATGATGTCATGTTCCTGTTTCTTTTCTTTTCCGCCTATGAATTGGACATTATTCTCTGAGTTTTATCTATCCCGGCGTTAGTATCCTAGATAACTGCGATATATCACAGCTTTTAGTTTGTTGAAGCATGTATTGCATGTAGGCTGGGATTAAAACAAACATTCAATTCAAAGATCCTTAAGATCTGTTAAGTTCCCACTGTTTTATGAATCATTGCAGTTCTATGTGTTTGTTCATCCTGCAGGAATGTGTTGCCAGGGTGTGAATCATTCCAAGTCAGCCAACTTCTTCTGAAATTCTAGTTGAATGGTATGCAAGTGCTATGCAATGTGTTAATAAGAAACCTAAATATAAAATGGTGCTTCTGTGAAACTGGTCCTAAAAACAGGACAGATGACCTAAAAATAAAAATAAATACAGATGTAGACTAATATTACGATGCAAATTTGGAAGCACTTTGGGTCTAATTTAATAATAAATACTTACTGAGATAAAAGAGAAACAATTTTTCAGATAAAACACATTTTTATATTATTTTTAATAAAAAAAATCCGTATGTAACATGGTAAAAAAAGACACGAAAATTACCATTACTGTTTTGTAAAATATTTTTAAAAATTTCTCAGGTATTTTTTGGGAATCAAACTAATTATGCAAGGCAGAGCATTTCAAAAATGACCACTGTTGCAAAATCACTGGGGATTTAAATGTGTTCAAATAGGCAGGTTCCACATGTAACGTGAGTGGACACAATGGGTTACACACGAAACCTGGAATGAGACTGAGACTCATGAAAAACCCACATGTCTGGATTAAAAAAAAAAAACTAGGATCATCAAATGTAACACAGTGCCTTTATTTATAGACATATATAAGACCATTTACAGACATGTTTTCAGATCAAATGCACTGACACCTTGTAGGTTTTTATGTTCCAAATTTGGTCCTATTTTTGGCACAAATATTTTTATTGACAATTCATTAATTTTGAGATGGCTCAGAGCAAGAGCATAACTTTTTTTGCATTAATTTGAGTCATCATTAGGTACATCCTAGAGGAAACATATCTAAAATTCTTTTATTATTGGTCTAAAAAATCTGGCAAAGTGCCAGATACCAAAATGAACCCAGTTTCACAGAAGCATTCCAAATAACAGGACCAGTAGAGGAAATGCTTAATAAAGAAAACAGTGAAAAAATAATCTTTCCTTGACCTTGTCTTTCATTTCAGACAGTATGAACCCATCATATTTCATGCTTTATCTCATTGACTTCATTTTATTTGTAAATATACATGGTGTTCAGGCTGAAATACAGTTCAAAAGAGATAATGACTTAAAATGTGATACGTAAAACAGACAATGTGAAATAATGAAGTGATTCTGATCACAATCTGGTACAAAACATGGGCCGAGGACCACCATTTTCTCAAAAAAAATTAGATTTATTTGAAGTTTAGTGGCATTTTAGAGTGTTCCTTAGGGGAAAAAAGGAATGGACTTGGATATTTCACCAAGTACAAACCAAAGCACAATTCACTTCATGGAATTTGGAAGATATAAGTCCAAAAAGGAAAACTATGATCTCTGAATGGGTCATGAAAAACTGTTGCTCATCTACTAAGGTGTCAAGAAACCAAGTACAAAGACTTTTTTTTTTAACCTTACTTAAGTATAAATTTTGACTATCTATGCTTTACTGGAGTAATTATTTTTCTGCTGAGTTTTTACTTCTAGTCGTTACATTTTAAAAATAGCCTCATTTCTCCTATTTCATTTTTTCAGCTTGTTATTGTTCAAATCAAAAACAAAACGTGCCCACACTTAAAAACCTTTGGCCTTCAGTCCACGCCAAAGTTTTTGCACATACGGATGGACAGATGGATGGACAATGACCTGATGATAATACCCTGCAGTGAGGGCAGAGGGTGAAAAACTATCCAGATAAATGGCTCCATCCAGATAGAGTGAATTTGATTGTGGTTGGATGAGAAGTATAAACATATACCATTCTGACACCCTATTGGTTTATACATGATCCATTTAACTGACTTTTTGCACTATTCCAATACTTATATTCAACTAGTCATCATATCTTTCGCTCCATGAAACACATGTTAATGCTCAGTAGGACACATATATTTACATTGGACTCAGATGCATTTCATTTTCAATGTTCATATATGAGCTGAAAGAGGTAGACTAAAGCATCCACATTTATACACATTAATATTTTAATATAACATTATAGTTATTATGGCCGGTAGACAAATGTTTTTTGGGGAGGTGTGGTAGTGCACTATAGACCCCTCTGGCACCACCTAAACTTTTTGTCATAATGGCATTTTTTTCCCCTTACATTTACTTTTATACTTTAAGTACTTTTGAAACCGGTACTTTTACACTTTTACTGGAGTAAAAAGCTTGAGTTAATACTTCAATTTCTACAGACAGTGACGGTCCTTCCTACAGGCGACATAGGCGGTTGCCAGGAGGGCGCCAAACATACAGCAGTGAAGACCAGAAGAGTTGCACTGTAATTGTGAAGTGTGATCAAATTTTAGTTTAGTATTTTGAGCTTATGTACTTCATGTTCAGTGGCAATTCATATACATGCACAATAATCAATACAGTTCATACACATTTCATACATGTGTACACAGTTATACATAGAAGGATTGAGGGGAAAAAGGAAATAAAATTAAAAAGAGAAGAAGAGCATGCTATATGCACAAGTCTGCACAAGATCCATACAAGAAGAAT
>JAPTGZ010000028.1:37072314-37082757 GCA_029814645.1 Fowleria isostigma
TTAGCAATAATCTATCACTGTTGAAGAAACTCACACAAAGGACCTTCGAATGATGTTAAATATAGAGGTATCAAGTAAAAAAGTACAAATACTTTGTTACCTTCATTTTTCAGTCGAATTTTTACTTCTACTTCTTACATTTTAACCCTTTAACTGCTTGTTCTACCATATGGTTTAGCACATTTTGAGTCATTATTTTTCAATAAGTGGAGTACCTAACTTATCTAAACCTAATTGCCCATAGAAAGATGAAAATTACTAGACATGTGGACTGTTTTTGGTGAAAATATAAAAGATCTTAATAAGTTTTTTTAGTATATTATAGTATAAGAGGCCTTTCTGAACATAATCATACGATTTGATACCACTAAAAATGTAAATTAGATATATAATTAAAAAAAACCCCAACATGCTCAACCAAATGATTGATTTATGGCTTTATGATAAGAGTAGAAAAATTTAGCTAAAATGAAATAATGGATTATTTGTTATAAAATCCAAACCTCTGTTCATCTATTGCTGCAAATATTAAACATTTAGTGGAAGTACATTTTGAATATGTTGAAAGAATTAACTTAGTATGTAATTTTTGACACTTTCCAAGTTGATATTAGTAAATATGAAAAAAAAAAAAAAACCTTCAGGAAATTACTCACCCAAAAGGAATAAGAAATGCTAATAATTTTTTTTTCTTGGTTTTTCTTGTTGGGGTAGTTAAAGGGTTAACCCATAAAGACTTTGATGGGAGTTCCCAATTTTTTTTTTCTTTCTATTAAGCCGTTCCTTATATTATTCTCTGTATTTTGTAAATTTTTAGTGGAAAAATCAAGTATTTTCTTAAATTAAATTTACTGATCATGCAGATATTAATACAAGCTGTTTAAAGTTGAGGGTTGTTATATTAAATAAACAGAGAAAACTGAAGAAAAAGTGACTTTCAGCAAAAAAAAAATAAAAAATCAATAACATAATCTAAAAACAAGTAGATTCATCCATTGCCACTGGTCCAATTGCATGGGTTTTTCTGGTGAATCAATACTGTAGAAGATGATGGTGTTTCCACGGTAATTTCTGAGCCTCTGAATGTCCAAATGGGTCATATCTGATGACCATGAAAAGATGCAAACTGCTCTCATTTCAGCTTGTTTTCATTCTGGCTTGTCATTGTTCAAATAAAATAAAAACTATCCAGATAAACGGCGCCATCCAGAGAGAGTAAATTTGATTGTGGTTGGATGAGAAGTATAAATATATACCATTCTGACACCCTATTGGTTTGAACATGATCCATCCACCTGACTTTTTGCACCATTCCAATCCTTATATTCAACTAGTCATCATATCTTCATCTTCATGGAACACATGTTAATGCTCAGTAGGACACATATATGGTTCTTTAATACATTTACATTGGACTAAAATGCCTTTGTTCCCAATGGATATATATGAGCTGAAAACAGATAGAATAGTGCATCCACATTTTTCATCATTAACATTTTAATCCTGTAAATCCTGACCCATTAAAAACTAGCCACAAAATTCAAATGTTTTGGAATTGAAAAGTTTATTAACTCTTTTAACATAATACAAAATTTTTGTATCACATTTGGTACATAGGGCATTTTTGGCAACATTTTGCTCACAACAATGTTAACTTTAGATACAAAATACATTTTACTGGAACGATTTTTGAAAATATAGCTCATTTCAGATTTTTTTTAAGTATAAAACTTTTTACAACCTTTTTTAATTCCCTTGAATGGCACCATTATTTCAATAATTTTCAGTTTTTAACTGAATAACATTATAAATGTTCTTCTTAATGTAACTTTTTGAAAATGACCAGACTTTCCTATAAAATATGTGTTGGATAAGTAACAATAGCTGTCATATTGAAAATATTAAATAAAAGCCTTTCCATTGGCTGCAGTGGAATGATAATCCAACAGATAAATGGTTGGTACTTCTGTAGTGCTTTTATCCAAAGTGCTTTACAATACAAGCCTCACATTCACTCATTCACGCACACACTCATACACCAGTGGGCGGCTGCTGCC
This sequence comes from Fowleria isostigma, assembly GCA_029814645.1. NCBI lineage: Eukaryota > Metazoa > Chordata > Actinopteri > Kurtiformes > Apogonidae > Fowleria > Fowleria isostigma. The sequence continues at coordinate 37,074,372 of JAPTGZ010000028.1, forward strand.
ATGCTAGTTGCAATCAGGCCTCACTGGGAGCAATTTAGCGTTCAGTGTCTTGCCCAAGGACACTTCGACATGAGGACTGTTGGAGGCGGGATTCAAACTGCCAACCCTACAATCATTGGACGACCCGCTCTACCAACTGCGCCACAGCCGCCCAAGTAACAATAGCAGCCATATTGAAAAGATTAAATAAAAGCCTTTCCATTGGCTGCAGTGGAATGATAATCCAACTGGGGGAAAAAAACATATATTAAGTCATATACAACAAGTTTTTAAGGACAGCATTGATCTTATTGATAAGATAAAGATCTCAGAACCTGGAGTAGCAAATGTGATACAAATAGTTTTATAGGGTTAATGTAACAGTATACTCATTATGGCCTTTAGATAAATGTTTTTTGGGGAGATGGCGTAGTTCATGCTAGGCTCCTGTAGCACCACCTAAGCTTTTGTCCTACTGGCATTTTCTCCCCTAATATTTACTTTTATATCTTCTAAGACATCTATCTATCCATCTAAGCTGTATAATTTAATGAGCTAACTGGCTAACAAACATCGACAGCTACCTGTCACTGCTCCAGCCCTGTTAGCATTAGCACGCTATCATTCTGAGGCTACCAAGAATCACGTCTCATCAACACCAGATACAACTAAATTCAACTGACTAAATTCTGTGTCTATAATAAAAACACAATCCTGAGGCAGACAGAGGAAACAAACATACACCTATGGGTTCGACTTATATGTGTTTTTTCTTCTTCATAATCCTTTTTTGACTGGTGCGACTTATAGTACAAAAATACAGAGATTGTCTTTCTTTTACTCTGTAAATGCATTTTAAAATCACGTTTTATTGATGTTTTTTTTGCCACTTTTTTTTAAAATTTTAATGCAATTTCAATGTATTACTTTTTTCTGTGATTTTTATGCCTTTGTAAAACACTTTGAGTTACCCTGTGTATGAATAGTGCTATTTCAATAAACTTGCCTTGCCTTCTACTTGAGGAATGTGACTACTTTTGACGCCTCTGAGTATATATAGTCATGGAAAAAATTATTAGATCACCCTATGTTTTCTAATATTTCTTGTTCATTTTAATGCCTGGAACAACTAAAGGTACATTTGTTTGAACAAATCTAATGATAACAATAAAAATAGCTCATAGTAGTTTAATTTCATAGCTGATATCTATCCATTTTCCATGGTTTTCTTGATAATAACCAAAATCACACAAGTTCTTACATCAATATTTATGGCATTGTACTGACAAAAACAGTGCTTTTAGACATTTTATGTTTTCTCTTCTGTCTGTTTTAGTCACATGATACACACAGGAGTTAGTACTTGATTGTAGAACCATTGTTTTTAATGACTTTTGATAGTCTAATAATTTTTTCCATGACTGTAAATAGCTGGTGTTTTCAATGAGAAAGCCCCTGGCCAGTCTATAAATGGAAATATTCTAAGATCAGGTTTTGAGTGTGGACCTGTTGAATTGGTCTTTATCTATTGTTTCCTGTGTGACTATATTTAGAAAGATTTCCCCCACCTTGTCACAACCCTTCCAAGTGGTGTGTTAATACCTTAGCAGTAGCTGGATTTCCTGGTGAGGCAAAGGTCAGGTGTAGATTGTTTCCAAGTCTTTTTTTTTTCTGCACAGTCATTATGACAGCAAAGTCCACGTCAGCAACAATAATGCCTCAGTGTCCGCTGGAACTAACTCCTGTAATCTTAGCAATGCTGAGGGAGTCTGAGCTCTGTAATAACAGCAGTCTTACCCTATTGTTTATGGTTTATGGTCTTTTTTTAGCATGCCAGGTCTTTTTTTAGCTGCAGAGACACAAATAGATCACAAAGTCTTTGTGTTTTTAGAAAAAGACTAATGAGGTCACAAATGAGGTGGAATAGCAGTGAGTGAGTAAACAGACCTGCTTGTAACCAGTGGAAGGTATTTTTGGAATCAGAGAATCCAGTAAAGCCTACTGTTTTCCCTGTTTAAGGATAAGTACAGTATACCAACAAAATAATAACAACAGTTGAACATGTTGTTGTAACGGCATGAGTATGAAAATAACACTTTTGTTTTACTGTGTGTGCACTGTTTGCAAATGAGTTCACATTTATATATCTGTGAAGGGTGAAACAAGACATATTACATCTATAATGTGTGTACAAAGCAGGGAAAAACAGTAGAGTGAACTTAATATTTAATACAAAGTCATTTTTACAACTTTACATTTAACAATTAATAATAGTATATAGATGAAAGTGGTGAACATTGTGTACTTGTGCATATCCTTCATTCATATTTGACTCTTCTCATATTGAATTTTTTTTTTCTTAGGAAGGTGTTTAACCTTTTATTGGGCAAGTGACTATTTTTGGTAATTTCCACATGCATTACAAGACAGTGACAGCAACAGTTACAATGAGGACAGTAAGTCAACAATCTCAAGTCCAATGTGGTCTACAGGGTCTATAAGGTCCACCTTTACATGAACACTGAGTGTACCTGCTTTGTTAGGTACCATAAAATAATGGTACTAATATAGGGAATAATGATCAAAAGGGTAATGTAGACAAAGGCACGTGTCTGGATCAGCACTTAAGTTGGTTTAATGATCTACAAGTGATGTTCCAATGTTCTATAATACATGTTCTTTTCACCTTGCATGTTTTTCAAAAATATTTTTTATGTAGTGCTCAGTATAAATGAGTACATCCAACAGATTTGTCACAAACTTTTAGTTTTCTTTGAGTATCAACATTTTCTATGGGACACTGTACAACCTATCAAGTTCTCAGTTAAGGAAATGTTCAATAAAACTCGGTTTTGTCCAAATTTTTTTAAACTGTGCTTATGTTCATTGAGATATTGATTAAAATTTTACTTTTCAAAGGGGTTGCACTCATTTATGCTGAGCACTGTGGGTAAAGATAAGTTTGGTGCTCCACTTATTGGAATATAGTGACTCAAAATATGCTAAATCATATAATCGAGCAAGCAGTTAAAGGGTTAACTCTCTACATAACAATAAAATTAAAAAAAATAAGTGTACAAAAGTAATTAAGTCTTGTGATGCCTGCCAATAACACACTTAGGTTGACAATGTGAGTTCCAGAGTATTTCTATGAGTGCCCTTTAAAGGGTTACGAAAGAGTTACTCAAGAAATAAGTCATTAATCCAGGAAGTGACACTGACGCACACATTCACAGCAGAAATGCCATGCTTAGCGGCACCTCAAAGTATCAGCAGTTAGCAGAGAATATCCATAAAACACTGCCACCTGCACTTTCAGTGTCAACCCAGGAATTCCAAGTTGTTATTTCAAAGGAAAGCTGACAAATCTGATTTCTCAAGGGAAAAAAAAGCAATAAGGCCCCGAGGCTTTAGGCAAGAACATGATTCACATATAAGGATTCATATCAGGGACTTGTGCAACCCTAACTTTCTACAACACGTCGTCCCGCTGGTCTGTTCAAATATCATGCTACCACAATGTTTGTCTGAAACTGCTATTTCACTCTCAGCTCTATGTGGTTATCCAGCATGCTGAAGCCCAGAACCAGTGCAGGCAGAGCTATATTAGGAAACAGCTGATCTGCCTGGATTTGCAAACACTACTGTTTTGAGTGCAAAGCATTTTCAGAACACCTCATATAGCACCATGATTTTCCCCACTGAGTTGAAAACTTTCACACTGACTCTATCCTTTGTCAGGAGGCAAGAGTGAAACTGAGAGACTGTACTTTGATCATGCAGTATACGGCGAGCGAGTCTTGTACACATGTCACGTATGCACGTTTACAGACATAACAGTCGACATGGAAAAACATACACATGCATGACCCTATTAATATCATAGTTTGGTCAAAGATGTACGGTAATTCTGGTATGAACAAAAGCATTTCCTTTCTTATGGTGTGGTTGAGAAACATTGTGCATGCAGGAAGTACAGCATAGATGTGGGTGAAATTAAATCCGTATGCAGTAAAATATTAACAAATAGCATTATTCATGATTGTTCATGGATGCATGAGTTTAACATAACGTTTCTTGATGCCTTGCTGGTTACACATTTACACACTGCAAATAAGCCTGCAATAAGCCTGGTCTTACTGTATATATACCCTCAAAAAGTCATACATTAAAACACATGGAGTCGTTTATTTTTCTTTAGTCATCTGTGCTAAATATGGCAAAGCCTGTCATGGCCGAATGCAAAAATGAACCAAGTCAAATGCAACGTAAACTCCACATTAAAGCTCATATGCCTTCAGTGCTCAGTGCAGCTGCTGCGTCTTGCCTTTGAACCACCTCAAAAGACAATTCACAATCTAAAAGCCCCTTTTTTCTCTAATTACAGTGTCTCTGTATTACAGGGCAGGCATAGAATTCTAAGTGTTCAACTTTGCCAGTGCTTTGTAGATGATAGAATCAGAGCTGGCTTAAAACAGGAGCCATACTGGTCTTGATTACCCCGTTGGCTGTTTGTAAACCCTCTTTCAAACCGGTTAATTGAACAAGAGCGTTTTATCATTGACACTAAAGTCTAAGGGAATAGTTGCAGGTGAATGGAGCATTATGCATGCAGAATAATATGCGATGCCTTTCAAACATTTGCTGCGATTATCACTGTCATTAAAATGCAATTCAGGTTACACACAGTACTTTTGTTATACAAATCTGCTCAAGGCGAATTGATGTGTGACAGTGGACGGTCCTGTCACTGTGTCTCCGGTTGATCATGTGCCCTGGCTACTTGGCCAAGGGGATATCCCTCTGGCCGACTGGTTAGCACATGTGACTATCACCCGGGAGTCTGGGGTATGGAGCCTGCCCGGGCCTTCTTTGCCTTGTCACATATGTTACCTTTATTGCTGCATTAATAATATTAATTAGTTATACGAAACCTCATTTTGTATATCAAAATGCTGTAACACTACCTCTGACTAGGACTTATGACTATAACCTTTTATTTTGGAGTGGCCATTATCTATTTATTATTTGCTGTGATTGTCATTATTTTCATTAAAGGTCCTGTGAAGACTTTCTAAGTGATCTTGTAAAAGTCTAATTATTATATATATATGCCTGATCATAATCTGCAATTTAAAATTAAATTATCAGAGCCAAAATAGGTTGTTTCCAAATGCTATTTCTCAGCTTTCCTGGTGGAGTACCAGACTGATTTATGGCAGACTTGCGTCTCTATGATGGCACCATGCCAACTGGCAAAGTTTAGCAGTGAGGAGATTTGTCCTTTTTCCTGATTTGTTGGATTTATTTTGTTGTAATGGTGGACACTGGAAGTGGTGCTGGATTGGCAAAAAGAAAAGAAAAAAGACACTGGGGCAGAAGAACGCCCCTCCGCAGGTGAACCGGTATCACTGCGCTGCTCTGGGTCCTCTCTAGGCCAGCGTGTTAGCCGCCTTCGCAGGTGAACAAGTGTAGCCACGCAGAGAATGAAGGGAGTTAAAAGGAATAAAAACAGATCTGATGTTGGCCACAGCTACAAAATAATTCTTTTCTTTATGCATATACATTGTAACATTGTATTTGACTAAAGTCGCTGTTGGTATCTCAGTCAAACATTTAGTAAATGCTTCTGCGTTAGCCACACTGCTAGCTCTTTGGTGCTGCCACACGGCTCAGACTTTGGCATTAGCCACATGGCTAGCTCTTTCTTTTTGGTAATATATTTTAGTTTGAGCATTGTTTCAGTTTCAAACTAAGAGCTGCATCAGGTGAGACTGAAATGTCTATTACAGAGTTAAATGTTGATGCTGGGGTCTGGATGCTAAACTGCCTTTCAGGAACAAGACAATTCTAAAAGTAGATTGCAGCGCTGTGAATGCAGAAGGCTGAAGCAACTAGCACTGAACTGCTAATGCAGAATGCTGAAGATGTTGAATGACTGAAGTAGTTTCTGAAAATGGTTGATTACTTTGTGGAAAAACTAGAGCTAATGTATATTATTGGGACATATCTTAGATCATCAGTCTGTGAGTAACACTAAACAGATAGTCTGCTCACCTTCTGGACACTAAACTACTACAAACAGAGTTTATGAAGTTTGCTTGTTGTCTCATTTCAAACAATAGTGCTACATTACACAAACAAGAACATGACCTTGTTGGGTTGCATCCTGCAAGTTGTTGTCTTGAAAAAAACAAGCTGAGTTGTAAAGATCCACTCTTCATTCATTAGCCTCTAAACAAATGCATGCCTTAGCCAGAGTTATGCCTTATGACAGATGTTGCTAGTGCTCATGGGAAGCGGAGACTTTGTCCCAGAAAAACACCACCAATTCAGGAAACTCCTCACAGGACCTTTGAGTTCCATCCTGTACCACCTAATGAGGTTTGTAAAAATACACATACAGCTGAGAAAAAGGAAAACAAACTTATTGAATTGTATTTAAATGTATAGATTATATTGCACAGATTAAAAATAGAAAATCTAATAAAAACTAATTTAACCCTGTAAAATCTGACTCAAAAGCCACGAAATTCAAAGTTTCTAGAATTTAAATGTTTATTAGCCCTTTTAACATAATCCAATTGAGTAGTTTTTTTTCTTACATAAAACATTTTTCAGCTTTTTTATTTTTCTTGAATGGCATCATAATATATATATATATATATATATATATATATATTTTTTGTTTTTAATCGAACAATATGAATTCTCTTCTTAACTTTCTGAAAAGCACGAGAGTACCAAAGACTTACAAAATGTGTGTTAGAGGATGATTAAAAAAAAATTATAATAAGCCTTTCCACTGGCTGTAAAGGGATGATAATCCACTACTGGGACAGAAAACAAATAATAGGTCACATACTACAGGTTTTGAAGGCCAGCATTGATTTGCTTGATAAGATGGAAATCTCAAAACCTGGTGTAGCAAATATGATACAAATGATTTTATATGGTTAAAAAAAAATCAGCTCGAGGCATAATTTTTAAAGTTTGAATTTAGTGCTGTTTTTGATTGGCTTGTGTGTTGACAACCAAGGTTAGTAATCAATTACAGTCTTAAAAGCTAGAGTGGAAAAATACATTTGCCCTCCCACCATGATATCCAATATACTTCCATTTATTGTTGCGACTGTGACACCTTAGGGGTCACAAAAGACACAAAAGCATTCCACTTTTCCCCTCATCCCCCTGCATTAAGTGAGGAGATGTAGGTTAAGATATCTGGGCCAATACGTACATAACTGTTCAACTGACCTGCTTCCATGTCTAGATTCAATACAACAACTACATTTGACCTACATTTGAGGATACAAAGGTGTGCATGTGTGTCACTCAAATTAGACAAGAGCAATAGAAGAGACAAATCTATTAGAAAAAGAAAACAGAGCAATGCATTGCATCTGAAAGCATCCGGAGTTTGCAAGATGAGAGCAAGACGGGAGTGAGTCATACCGTGGCACATACGGTTTTGTATTGATATATGGATCGAAACCACTATAAAAGCACCTTGAAATTGATATTTAAATCAGAGATCTTAGTCATACAAGGGTGAAAGGGGACTGATAAGAAAGTGCATAGAAGCAAAAGAACACACATTTGTTACATGCAACAATTCCTCATACACACACAAAACATGGGCAATTTAAGTAAGTAATTCAGGTTGTAGGAGCTGTAGGTGTGCATAAATTAGTGCATGTCGCGATGATGCAAAAGAGTTTTATTGTGCATGCGTGTGTGTAGATGTATCTGGGAAGGGAAAGGGAAGTGTTTTAGAGGGAAGTGGATTAACAGCAGGATACGACAGAGACACTCTGCACAGCCATCTAATACGCCTGACTGAGGGTGAACAATACACATGCATATGAGAGAGAGAGAGAGAGGGGAAGCAGCCGATAGAGACGGACAGAAAGAGAAGACAAACAAACTGAGGATCAGAAACAGCCAGAGGAAGTGACAGAGCTGTTTAAAACGGGTACTGTCAACACTTCAGATGATTTTTAGTGAACAGCAGAGTAACACATATGTTGAATGAGCGGATGTGACACAAATACTGACATGCAAAAATGGAAGAAAGATGTGATGCTGTTTTAATGGGACTTCAGATCTCTATACAGTTGTGGAAAAAAAATATTAGACCATCAAAAGTCATCAAAAACAATGGTTATGCAATCAAGTACCAACACCTGTGTGTATCATCTGACTAAAACAAACAGAAAAGAAAACATGGAATGTTTAAAAGCACTGTTTGTGAGTACAATGCCATATATATTGATGCAAGAACTTATGTGATTTTATTATTATCAAAAAACCATGGAAAATGGATAGATATCATTCATTCATTCATTCATTTTCCATACCCGCTTTATCCTCATTAGGGTCACGGGGGTCGCATGGAGCCTATCCC
>JAPTGZ010000028.1:37845015-37855460 GCA_029814645.1 Fowleria isostigma
TTTAAGTTTCATACTCCAAAAGACAACCGGCTCACCTCCACTCTCCCTCCTATCTCCACCTGGCCCCACAGATCAGGTTCCATATGCATCAGTGTCTCAGAGTAGGAGCGCTGACTCACCTTCACTTAATCTTTTCTGACTGCACAGAGTGGTGATGGGTGGTGCGGTGGGTCCAACCTGAGGCACAGAATTTTAAGGTGCATCCAGTCATCGATTGCTCTGAGGGTGAAAAAAAAAACAAAAAAAAAAGAACCCTGTCTTATAGATAAAACTACCAAGTCTGGTGAGCTGCTACAACAAAGCCATGTCCTGGATGAGCACTTTTGTTATGGATTTATTCCTTTTTTAAAAGGTTAAAAGAAAAAAACCACTGGAACCACACTGCGCAGCAAATCTCAGCTCACACCGTCCAAATCGACACTTTCTAAACATTTAACTAAAGGAAAAGCTTTAAAAATTGAGTCTACTCTGGATAGAAATATGTAAAAACAGAAGTAAGTGTTTTTAAACCAAATCCATGAGCATTTAATTATGTCAATTTCCTTTTCTTGTTTATTTTGAGCTTGTGTGCTCCATGTATACATAGAGAATTATCTGTAAATACTATATACATAGAGAATTTTACATAAACAATATGCATAGAGAAATATGCATAGAGACACTGGTTGTAAATATTATGTGTACACAATATACATAATAAATGAATATTTATGGCAATTCACTATTAAAATACAACCCTAGTAACCTGAAAGGGAGTGAGACAAAGTAGAACTTACTTACTTCCACCGTTGGTGTCACTGCTTAAAATTGTATGGTTGCAATTATGTCAAATAAATTAGCTGTAAACATGCATTAGTATACTAAAAATAATTTTTAACACTGTGTACAGGGTACAAATATACCCAATCAACAGAAATTAACACTAATTCAGCACAACAGATTGTAGGTGGTGAAATGAGTTTTTAAAAAAAAGTAAATATATCTAGTGAAATGAATCTAATGAAAATCAGATTACAAAACACACAAAAGAAGAAGAAGAAAAAAACACCACATGACCTTTAAGGACCTTCACCTCTATATTGTTTTAAAACCATGTCTTTGTATCCTGATTTACCCTGTTTTAAACACTTTAATATGTGATTGAGTTATTTTTGTTGTTTGTCAAAGTTGTATAGTATACAATTAATGAGTCCTACCTTGCATACTAGACTAGACATACTAGATATTTATTTTATTCATTAAAAAAACAAAACAAAAACTGTTTGAACCTCTCTGGTAATGTTAACATTCTAACAGCTATTCATTAGATTGAAATAACATAATGTGAATATACACCATTAAATATTATATGAATGAAACTAATTTATTTCCTTTTCTTTAAACATGGTTTGCCTAAGTTATGACGGAGTGATTTTCCGTGTCAGTGGTATTGAAAACGACTCGCATGCAAAAAAAATTGTGAAGAATATTGCATTTCTAGCAGGATATTTATCATGATAATGATCATGAATCTTCCATTAATATTTCCATTTACAAATACCTGTTCGTACCCTGATTAAAAACAGCCGTTTTCAACATTTCAGTGTTGGCAAACATTCCACTATGTGAACACAACCTCCCTCTTTCATCCCTTCAGACACTTTCTTAAAAAGCTAACCTTCTGATATTTGCTCAAATACAGAAACATGTTGGTATCGGCAGTCATCAGCAGTATTTTTACCAGAGAGCACCTTTGTTTCTACTCCAGCTGACTGTGCCACCTGCAATAAAAAACTGCAAATGAGTTACATTTGTCCAAAGAATCCTCCTAAGAAGCGGAATAATATTGGCATATCCCACACGTCTTAGGCAGAAAGTGTTCCATCTGGAAAAAGGCCTAATCCAGAATATCCAAAGGCAATGTGCTGTTTACAGGACACCTGTCCTGCCCAGTGACTGTTTGTTTGATTAAATTCTGTGAAGCCCTGTGAGGCAACCTTGTTGTGACACTGGGCTATATAAATAAAATTGAATTGAACTGTCACATTCACATTATATTCACATTCGGAACAATGGAAGCATCCTCACTAAGAGCTGCGTCTTTTATTAATCTTTTGACCCTTAATGGTAGAAATCACATGGATTAAATATGCTTTTTAAACCCCTCTACAGAAACAAGCATGTCTGCTGATCCTTAAAAAGTCCTTAACTCATAAAGACCCAGGAATAATTTTGTCTCATTTCCAAAATATTTTTTCTCTATGTAACCTTTCTTTAGTGATTTATCACCATCTACGATAATATTGTCCTCTGAATGTTCCATTTTACACTGTAAATCCTGTTTTTTTCCTATATTTAATTTTCCATGTTTAATTTAGATGCTCATGAAAACAGAGTAAATTCAAAGGCTTTTAGATCAATACAGAGAAAACTGAGGAAAAGTGACTCTTTCACTCATTCATTTTCTGAACCCGCTTTATCCTCACTAGGGTCACGGGGGTTGCATGGAGCCTTTCCCAGCTACTTAAGGGCGAAGGCGGGGTACACCCTGGACATTTCGCCAGTTCATAGGAAAAGTGACTTTTCCAGCAAATCTATCATTAACTAAAACTACTTAATTCTTTTTATATGCTCATTATTATTTATTATGAATAAAATAGTTTTCTTCACAGCATCAACTTTATATGTGGTTCACATATCAATTTGACCTTGGTCTTTTCACTGATCTAATTTGTTATGTGGTAGTCCTTATCATATTTTTGCTGTAAGCATTCAAAATAGAGACCCAACAAGCGTTTTCCATTTTTAGGGGCCTATATATGAGAAAGTATAATTTTTGTTACAGATATAACCTGTTTTTCTGATAGTGCTATAGCATGTCTCATATATTAAAAAGAATCAGACATCTGGTGTCATTAAATCTGGAGATATAGAGAGACAAAACCATGGAAAAAATGTGCATTCCAAGAAGCCATATTTGGCATGCCATAAATCTGCAACCAAGTCACAAGCAAAGCTCTCCTTCTGTGTACAGAGCCTGATTATACCAAAGAAATGTGTATAAGTTTGAACAATTTAGTTTGAACAGTTCAAAAGTTATTAGCCATCAAACTATGGATGTTTGATTTTAACCCTTTATTCTATGATAAATATGGGGCCACACCCCCTTTTTGAAGTCTTAATATCTCCAAAACTAGTAGAGATACTGGCCTTAACTTTTGCACAGCAGTTATTAGTAATGAAGACATTAAAATGAAAAAAAAAAAGAAACAAATCTGAGATGGTCAGGTGGGAACTTTCTCTCAAATCTGGTGATTTGGCATGGAATTACTTATATAAATATGTCTATATATATATATGCATATATGTGCCAAAAAGGAAGGTAAATTGCAGGTTTGTGATTGGAATTATTCTATTTTTCTTTAGTAAAAATATTTGGGGTAAAAAAATCATACATTTGACTTCCTCAAACCTGCAGACACCCTGGAAAGAGACCTCTTTAATCCCAGCATGCAGCCTGTTGTTCAAGTCTATATAACGATATATAAAAAAAAAATCATCCTCTTTCACCTCAGAATTCTTTTCCCTGTTTCATTTGCGGCTCGAAATCCTTTGCCGTCCCATTCTTTTATGAACCACTTTTTACTTTACAAGCACTTTTACTCCTAACAGATAAGGCAGGAACATACGTTTGAGCCGCACTAGAGTTATAGGAGGTGTTTTAGCCAGATAAGCCATACTGTATGTGACTGGTTGAGAGATAAATGGACACCTTGTTCTTTCCTTTTGTGACTTCTCCACTCGTTCGCCGTCTCCCCGGGTTTTCCATCTTCTGCTGCCGTGACTCAATAACCTTTAAGGTAGAAGAGAGGGGGGCATTGAGGGAGCAACGGAGGAAGAGAGGGAAAGGCGCCATTAGAGTGACAGAAGTGTGATTAGGTCTAAGAGTGTGTGTGTAGGACAGCGTCAACAGACTGAAAGGATAGAGGGGCAAGGGATTAGAAAGAGCAAGATTTACAAGTAGTAGTTTCATCAGTGTGAGTAAAGGTTTCTAATGAATCTATTAGCAAACGAGGCTGTAGCGGAGTAGACACGGCTCCCTGGCCACGGTGTGAACCTGAAAATAGCCGAAAGGAAGAAGGAAGGAGCTCCATAAATAACCTCCGACACTGTTTGTTTCTTATTTCTGCCACTGTGCTTAGGGATGTGTCCTGCCTCCTGTATGTAACTGTAAACCATTCCATCAGCAAAACATCACTGTTTCCACTCTTAATGGGTAATAAATTACACTGTCAATCATGCAGCATAGACCATGTGGTGGAGCAGGACTACTTTATTCACTGTTTGGAAAACCGGGCTGTGTTTTGACTTAACCCTTTGTCGGGCAAGTGACTGTTTTTTTGGTGAGTGTGGCAATAATCTCAGGTCCAGTGTGGTCCGCAGGGTCTGTAAGGTGCACCTCTGGAAGGTCCGCTTGTGTAACAGAGGCAGAGAAGCCGGGAATCGTACATCCAAAGCTTGTTAAGTTTCACTTTCGGTTTGCGCCTGTTGCTGTAGTTACGGTACTTACAGAGCGCACCACCCACTACCCCATGTACATACATTACTTTTTAAAATTTTTTTTTTTTTTGTTTAGTGTAACCTTGACTAACAAAAAGATAATAAAGTAATAGGCAGAATTTTCCTAGGTCACATTAGATCACCTTTTAGTCACATGATACATGTTTTAGTCACATGATACACACAAGAGTTAGTACTTGATTGTGTAAGCATTATTTTTGATGACTTTTGATTGTCTAATAATTTTTCCATGACTGTATGAAGGCATAATGTTGGCAAAACTGCACTTTTTAAAACAAAGACAAAAATTTTGATTTTGTATTTCTAGGTTTTTATGTTATTATTTTACTGGTGCAACCCATTAGAGATCAAATTTGGCTGTATGTAGCCCCTGAACTAAAATGAGTTTGACATTCATGATAAAGTGTAACTTTTTCAATAAAAAAAAGAAAAAACATATTAAAAGAAACAATGCAGCTTATTCTATGCTTTTAACTGAACCAGAATCACGGAAAAAATGATAAGACCACTCTACTTTTTCTTCAATTTCTTGTTCATTTTAATGCCTGGTACAAGTAAAGGTAAATTTTTTGGGACAAATACAATGATAAAAACAAAAATAGCTCATAGGAATTTAATTTCAGAGCTGATATCTATCCATTTTCCATAGTTTTCTTAATAATAACCGAAATCACATATTTCATCAATATCTATGGCATTTTACTGACAAAAACAGTGCTTTTAGGCATTCTATGTTTTCTTTTCTTTCTGTTTAGTCACATGATACACACAGGAGTTAGTACTTGATTGCGTAACAATTGTTTTTGATGGTCTAATCTTTTTTTTTCCCATGAGAAGCTGAGGCATAATATTGGCAAAACTGCATGTTTTAAAAGAAAAAGAAACATTTTGAGTTTGCACTCATAGGTTATTATGCTATTATTTTACTAGTCCGGCCCACTAGAGATCATATTTGGCTGTATGTGGCCCCTGGAGTTTGACATTCCTTGTATAGTGTATCTTTCGAGAAAAACAAAAGGTATTAAAAGAAAGAATGCAGCTTTTTCTATGCTTAAAATTGCTAATGATGAAACCAGCCTGGCTAACATGTGCAACATTTCTAAATCGCCTTTTATTCCTTTCTTAAATGAGCGCTTTTTTTGTCGGTTTTACTCCGTTCTACACTTGGTATAAAACGTAGGCGAACAGGGACGGCGTTATCTTTTGCTTGACTTGCTTTTTTCAGAGTCTTCAAGAAGCAGCACAGATTTTGACAGGAATGCAGGAATGTTTTCCCAGTTAATCACAGTGCAGAGTCGATTCTCTCCTCTCCTCTTCTTCTCATCTCATTTTGTCTTTGTGATTGAGGAGTTGGAGGAAACGCCGAGTCTACAGAGAGGAGAAACAATCTCCCACATATTGTTGGAGTGTTGAATGTGGTGAGGGAGGTGGGGTAGCTATCAATACCTGTATTGATGACTACAGTGGAAGCTAGTGGAAATGTTCTGCTTCCCTATTGATCCCTTATCCATTATGAGCTGTTAGTAGACGGCTGGCTGAATGATGGGGAGCGGTCCATCCATCATAAGTCGACGCCCACGCCGCTTGGCAGACACACCATTTTAGCTGTTTTGTGCGTTATTCTCCTCCTCCTCCTCCTCGCCGTCTGTGATCCTCCCTGTCTCACTCCTTTCCTCATCAAACACAACATGCCTGCAGTACAGATGGATCAGAATTAGATGTTTAAGCTTCACTTTGACAACACCCGTCCGCACCCACCGACTTTGAAAAATACACCTGACGCAGTTGTGGCTACAGTTGTTACTCTTCGGGTTTTATGTCCACTGCAAAGTCTTTGAGAGGGGGTTTTCACCACTAATGGCATATAGTTGAGTTGAACAAATTAAATGCAGTCACCCATAGGGAAATTGAAATTGAAATGACATCCAGTGTGTAATATTTAGTGGGATTTAGGAGGTTGTAATTACAGACATTGGGTATACTATTCAAATTTATGTTCGCATGAGTCTTTAATAACCTGGATATATGCACAACCTGGCCAACAAAACTGCCTTTAGTATGGATCGTGGGACGCATTCCATTCATACATTGTTTATGCTGTGCAATATTTATGCAGCGCCGCAGTAAATGTCACAACATTTATTTCCATCCATAGTTGCGTTCATTTATGACCACGGCCTTGCATTGGCGATGAGATTCTAACTGTTGTGTGAAGTCCTCTCTATCACATCCCAAACATTCTCCATCTGGTTCAGGTCTGGACTCTATGGTGGCCAATCCATGTGTGAAAATGATTTCTCATGCTCCGTGAATCACTCTGTCACAATATGAGCTTGATGCATCCTGCTATTGTCATCTTGGAATGTGTCCTGTGTTTATCAGTGAAGGACAAAATTCACTGGTTATTCAGTACATTCAGGTTCAGCTGAGCTCGTTTTGTGGACAAGTAACGTCATTGAACCTACATCTGCCCAACTGATCATTGCACTGCCCCCACAGGCTAGTTATGTAGGCGCTAGGCATGATGGATAATCACTCCATTGGCCTCTGTTTTATTTATTAATTATTTATTTATTTTATTTGTGAAAGGAGGATCAATGCACATTAATGAACATTTAAGAAAAATAAATGTAAACATGCCAGATTATAGCCCAAGGCTAATTTCCATCTGCAGACCTCCTGGCAGGTTGATGTCTTACACAAGCAAAACACACAAAATACATACAGAGACAAATACAGACACCATAAAATGCACCATAAAATACAAACACCAAAAAATGCAAAGTGGACAATGTTAGGACAGACATGTAGTAAAAATAATTTCATATTTAAAACGTACCTGTATTGCACTTACCGTTAGCCTACACTACATATACATACATACATACAAAATACATACATACAAAACATACATTTTCACCCTGATGCAGTCGTAGCTTTTGACCAGGGTCAGTCTGGACTCATTAGACCACATGACCTTTTTCAGTTAAAACACAGTCCAATGTTTATGCTCTGTATCAGACTGATGGTTGTTTAAGAAATGTATCAGCTACTCACTGCACCAGTTAGAGTTAAAGAACTAGTTGCGGATGAAGCATATCTATTACTAAGATCTAAACTAGAGCTGCACAATATATCATTTGAGCATCGTCACTGTGATTTACGTGTCTGCAATAGTCCCATCACAGGTCCTGCAATGTAGGAGTCAAATGATCTCAATATTTTCTCATCTAATTTCAAGGGTACCTGACACACACGGCACACAGCAATCTACCAATCACAATCCTTCTTAATCAATTTGGAGTGATCACAATATATATTGCAGGGTTATAAAAAAATTGCAATGTCAGTATCATGCAGCTGTAATCTAAACAGTTTTTTTTAGTTACTGTAGGTGGTGTATTTGGCCAGGTTGTGTTGAATTTTTTTTTTACCTAAAGATTAGATGTTTATATCTTTGAGACACGTAGCTCACTTTTCATGGACTTTACCAGGTTTTGTGTGGCTGTGGCTCAGGAGGTAGAGCGGGTTGTCTAATGAAAAAAGGGTTGGCAGTTTGAACCCTGCTCTGTCCTAGTCATGTGCTGTTGTGTCCTTGGGCAAGACACTTCACTCACCTTGCCTCCAGTGCTGCTGTTCACACTGGTGTATGAATGTTTGGTGGTGGTCGGCCACATACAGGCCTCAGCATAAATGAGTGCAACCCCTTTGAAAAGTAAGATTTGAATCAACATCTCAATGAACATAAGCATAGTTTACATTTTTTTTTTTGACAAAACTGAGTTTTATTGAACATTTCCTTAACCCATAAAGACCCAGCACTACTTTTGTGTCAGTTCTCAAGTAAAATTTTCTCTATATTTAATCTATTTTAACCCATAAACATCCACCATCTACCAAAATCATCTACTGAAACGGTTTAATCCCTGTTGTTCCACTAATCCAAGTAAATAATTGGTGTAAAATACAGTTATTTCTCTCTTCGTGGTCATCAGATATGACCCATTTGGATGTTCCAAGGCTCTGTAGTTACTAAGGAAACACTGCCATCTTCTACAACATTGATTCACCAGTAAAACCCATAGCATTGGATCAATGATAGTGGATGGACACACTGGGTTTATGTTCAGTTAATGATAGATTTAATGGAAAAAAAATCACTTTTTTTCAGTTTTTCTCTGTTTTTGATAAAGTAATCCTCAATTTTACCCTAAACTTTTGTAAACATTTACATGATTAATAAATTAAATGTTAAAAATAGTGTTTTTTCACTGAATAAAACAAAAATACAAAAGATAATAATACTATAAATGGCAATTAACCTCTTAAGGACAAAATTTTATTTGGGAAGTTCCAGAAATGTCACATTGGGTCTTTATGGGTTAAGCGAGATAATGATATGTTGTATCGCGTCCCATAGAAAATGTTGATTCTCAGAGAAAACTTAAGATTTTGTGACAAATCTGTTGGGGTGTACTCATTTATTCTGAACACTGTATGTAGTTTACCAACACCAGAATGTGAATGTGGTAGTGAATGAATAATGGAGCCATTGTACACGCTTTGAGGATGAGTTAATGTAGTGTGTAATATAATCCATCATTATTGGGGTGGGAGTAAATAAGTTCTGTTTCTTCCCACTCCTTTTCGGGCTTTTGGTCTTCAGAGGTGGTATACTAATGGGGACTTCTGTGCATATGTAGGTGCTATACTTACGGTGTACACATAACATTCTATAACATAACTGATATATCTATGTGCACTTGTAATGGATACTGATCTGTGCATGTACTTTGGGTATATGTTACATGTATAGTTTCTATGTATTCACACTCCATCAACCTTCCAGTATAATCCACTAGGTATAGTTTTTATTCTAGATCTACAAGACTAATTGTCTCCTCTGCTCATTTGTTCTCATGTGCATATTCTTCATGTACAGTTTTGGAAGTATAACTGTATTTGCAGATTTTCTTGTACGGATCTTGTGCATATAACATGCTCCCTTTTGTTCTATTTCTTATTGTTTATTTTTATTTTTTATTAATATTTATTTTCTCTCTTACTTGTTAATCTTTTTATGTATCTCTATATGTATGACGTGTATACGAACAGTATTGATTATTGCGCATGTATGTGAATTGCCAATGTACATGAAGTGCATAAGCTTGAAATGAAATAAACTAAACTAAATTATTATTCTGCACAAGCTCAGAATGGACTTGATTTCTAGTTATTTTCCATTTTGTAACCATTAATATCCTGCATTAAAGCCCATTACTGTCACCTAAAATGTTTGAGGTTTGACCAGTGTTAATATCCCCTTAATCCAAATAGCCCAGAACAGACAAAACCAACATTGGCTCTAATGAAGTAATAATATAATAATGAACAGCCAACGTATACGAGCAGAACGGTGCACTCTACGACTTTATCACTAGGTATTCAGTATTACACACTGAACCTCCAATGGATACTTCAAATACATGATAATGTATGAGGATACAAAGGTCTCCTGCCTATAAAATTAACTCTGTTCTCTCCTTCTTTTTGTCTTCCCTCTCCCTTCATTTCTCTTCTATTCTTTTCCTCGTCTCTCTTTCCTGTCCTATTGTCCAGGTCACTGACAGGTCTGTACGAGCCGTTGCGGAGCATTGTCCTGAGCTGCAGTTTGTTGGCTTTATGGGCTGCCCTGTGACCTCTCAGGGAGTCATTCATCTAACTGCGGTAAGTGAATTGATTAACATTAGAATTAAAGTTATTGAACTTCTCACAGCTCACTTACTGAAAGGTTAATTTAAGTCAACTCACTACTTTTTTTTTTTTTTTAAAGTAAATTCCTCTATGAGTAAATGTCAAAAAGATATTTCTACGTGACTAAGGTC
>JAPTGZ010000028.1:37885920-37897611 GCA_029814645.1 Fowleria isostigma
TATTCTATTCTATTCTATTCTATTCTATTCTATTCTATTCTATTCTATTCTATTCTATTCTATTCTATTCTATTGTCTGTCACTTCTGGCCACTTGTGGTTTAGAGTCGTGTTGTCATTGCCACTCTACCTGGAAACATGGAGACTAGAGTTGGGAGAAAGCAGTAGAGTCCTGAATGGGATTTATAGAAATACGATGACGAGGAAGATAAAAAAAAAATATGAAAAAACTAAAACTAAATTAAAACTAAGTATTTAAAAAAAACAAAAAATAGTAAATACTAGAAAACCTGCTCTAAAAACTAATTAAAACTGAGTTAGAGAAAAAAAGTCAAAACTAAATAAAACTACACTATGATGACAAATCCAAAACTATTATAACCTTGATAGGAGCCACAATTCTATTCTTTCCTTATTTTCATTCTGTTCATCTGGCCTTTTTTTTTTATTTCAACCCTTCTTATTCTCCTAAATGGCAGAAGAACGTCATATGACAGAGTAAACCACCCTCTCTTTTATTTATTATCTTGTGTTTTATTCATATGTTTCTATTTAATCTATTGATTTACAGCTAAGGCTGGGGCTCCTCTGCCAAATGTACTCCCACTCAGGCTTAGGAGTGTGAACACAATATTGAATTTACCATGGTGCATAGCAACAATGGGTGCGAGGGAAGTGTGTGAGTGTGTGTGAACTATTCCTGCATTATTGAGTTTACAGCAGACGTGTGGTGGGAAGGTTATGGTAATACCGGTACCTGCCCTCGTTTCAATCAAAAAAACATGGGGTTTGGCGAAATCCTCAGAGGAGCGCATGGTGTTATCAGCTTCTTCCCTTTATCACACACATGCATGCACACGGGCAGACGTACACACAGCCACAGGTTCGATTGACTCAAGGCTGCATTGATTCCGTAATGATATTTACTGTATTGGATCTCAAGCAGAAGGTGTGTGTGTGTGTGTGTGTGTGTATGTGTGTGTATGTGTGTGTGTGTGCACCTGGGTTTGTCCGGATCATCTGTGGGAATATCGGAATTTAAAATGTGTTTGCGCTCGCATGCGTCGTCGATAAAGCAGGCGCCGATGTATGTGCGCGGTGGCATATGGCAGGTGTGTCGGTGCCAAGAGCGAAGTGACAGAAAGGTCAAGATGAACAGCCATTGATGTGGAATGTTTGTATGTTTTATGCCGCGATGTTGCACCACTTGACCCACTGGAGGAAGCGCTGAAAAATGCAGCGCAGGTAAAGCGCGGCCATTCGCCCTCGCCTTCCCGTCGGCTCCTGAGACCCGCACGTGTGTTGTATACATGCCGACTGAGTGCAAATAAAAACTTCCAGTCATAAGCTGCTTTATTGTTACACTTTACAGTCACACGGCTGCAAGTGGAGACGAGGGGAGGGGGGTTTACTCAAAGGCAGAGACCGACTGGGTGGTCGACGCATTGTCAGAAAGAAGAAGGTGTGTGTGACTAGTGAGAGAGAGAGAGCAGGGGAAAGTGAGAATGAGGTGAAAGAGGAAGGTAATGACTGAAGAATGTGGCATGGCTGTTTACAAAGCACAATCTAAACCAAAGGCCTTTTGATCAATAAGTGTGGCATGTTAACAGTCACATCTAAATTCATTAAACATGGTCTGGGATTGTATTTTCCCACAGTGTCGGAGACCAGGAGCCTGTTTTACAAAGCAGGATTAAGCAGGTTCGCAAGGTAATTTCCAGTTACTGTATGAAAGAATGTTTAAAATGGGATAGTTCATGTTAGGGATGTGAACAATGAATCAACTATCGATTAATTGACTGATCGGTGGGGCCTCGCCCTTGTTGTTATGGTTGCTATGACTGACAGGCCTTCAGAATCTCCCCATAGATTTACATTGAAAATGCAACGCATTCTTATATATTGTTGCGTGTTCTCTGAAACTCCCATCAAAGTTGATAGTCATGGCATGGGCAGCTGTATATCCAAGTGTCAGTGATGCTTTTTGGAGGAATAGCATCAATATCTCATCAAGATTGAGGGAGAAGGGACTAAAATATGCAGCTGAGGGCTATATCCACAGTCTTAACTTCAGAATGAATGGAGACAGAACTCTGATCAAGGCTAAAGAAGACCGGTGTTCTAGCTAAGTTACAGGAGCTCCAACAGCATAGTATCTCTTTCCGTACACTGATGATTTCATGAGATCAGTCTGTCATTACAGTACAAATGACAATGACAATAAATATTTGCTAAGCTAAGGATGATAGGCTGAACGGTAGCTACTACGAACAGTGCTAGCTTTAAGTAACATGGTTCACAGATGTTAACAGGGGGTCTGCCACAATGTTAAATCCCCCGCAGACATCTGTAGTTGAGTGTGAGGCTTTGTGAACTGGTGGAAGAGAACACCTCCGTCCCAACGTACGGAATATCTAGTGTTGGAACGACAGGTTCAATAGGCGCACTGCCACGCCATCTTGTTCAATGATAGTTGTTAGTTGGAGGTTCTGCTCCCTAGTAAAGGTTGCTAAGGTAGGATTGGATGAGGACAGTAAATGGGTGGAGTCCGCTGATTGGTCAATTATCGATAAGAATTTCCTTAATTAAATTACATTGATTGTCAATTAATTGCTATGCTGAGATGCGGTGGTTGGGGTAGCTGGTCATCAAACAGGATCATGGTGTTGATGGGTTAGATAGGTCTGCTGCGTAAAGGAGGCAGAGAACCTGGTAGTCAGACGATAAGTTTCTACTCTTTTTTTGGATGAAGCTTTTTGCTCTCCTTTAATTTTTAAAGTTTTGCTATAATGAATAGCATAATACAATGCATTGTACATCATTGTGATAAAAAGTGAAAAAATAATCCTGAGTATATGTATCCCTGTAGATATGTATTTGACCCCAGTGAACAGGTGTTGTGCTGAAAAAATTTGAAAATGACTGAAAAATGTTTGAAAAGTGCTTGAATTTGATTTTGAAAAATGAGTACAAACTTGGATAAAGGCACCACCTGCTGACCACTGCTGCACGATTAACCCTCCTACAAGATCCCACGGGCCTTTGAAAGAAAAGGTGTTCTGCACTGAGAATGAGAAGATTTCTTTGGAACTCAAGAGCTACACATCCCATCCCATCCCTCGAACTGTCTTTGTGTCGATGTATAATATATGATCATCCTCTGAGTCTGAACAAGTACAGAAACCTTGGACTTGTTCACCCTATAGGGCTGAACTGAAAAGCTCAATTTGTCTCACGAACCATAAGAATACATATGATTAGCAAAGGAATGAAGTGATATTAGAGTATTCACCCGTACTTGAATCTTAATAATGTGACACTGATGATGTGATACTATTCAGCCATGTTTTCACATAATGCAGACGATGTCACCAGCATTCTGTCCTTCGCTTTGGTCACAGTATATTATAGGTTTTATAGGCCCCATATATGTTGAAAGTCATTGTTTGTTTGTTCTTGTGAGAAGGGCAACCATATAATTTATGACACATTGATTTTTATGTATAGAAAAATAGGTGTTTTTGCTGTCACCATACCATGATTGGATAATGACTAGAATCCATCAGAACTGCTAGAAGTAGAGATGAACTAGTGCAACTGTCAACAGACACACATACACACACACACATACACACACTCACAGTCTTGTAAAGCTGACATATGGGGACACCACTTTCCTGTGATTCTACAAGTGCCAAAAAAATTAGGTAGGTATTAAAGCATTTCCTGAACAGTTATATCAGTTTGAATTTTTCATATCATGAAACAAATATTTGAATTAATCCCACAGTCACATTCCGATTCCGATTCAGAATTTATTTGTCATTTCAGTATTCACAGAAACGAAATATGTAACTCAGGTCCCAGCTCTTCAGCAACAATCCACTGACAACTGACAAAATACTAAAAATACCAAAAAGAGAAAAGCAATAACACCCCCCCCCAAAAAAACAAAACAAAAACAAATAGTTACAATAAATGACTAATATATTATTTTAAAAATGCACACCAAGTAAAGTGCCTATTAAAAGTGCCAATAAAAAATACATTAAAGAGTGGGGACATGTCAAATTTGCATATATACACAAAAATCCTTATTTTTATTACAGTCTAAGGAAACTAATTCATACTCTGAAATTCACACCAGACAGTTCTGGACATTTTATACATGTTTTAAAGATAAAAAATTAGTGGGGACGCATTTTTTGTCCGCATAAATTTTTGGGTCCCCAGAACGAGACTGTGTATTCAAAGCCATGTCCCCACAACGTATAGTTTTACAAACACACACACACACGCACACACACACACACCTAGACACACATTGCAGCAAAAAGTTGTCTGAGAACCCTGATGGGCTTTTTAAAAGTTAAGATTTTATCAATGATGGCCTTCTGCTGTTCAGACTGATAGTTTGTCTATTTTCACAAAAAGAAGGAAGGAGGGAAGAAACAGTTTATTTGGCTCAAGGTTCAAGGAGTCAAAGGTCAGATGGGTTCAAGGCTCTCAGGGAAGCTAGCACTGACACACTTTTCATTACTATGAAGAGCAGAATGTGTCAGCCCCTTTCCCATTAGTTCTTTGAGGGTACAGCTGGGTCAGAGATTTGGATGTTGGTGTGTATGTGTGTATGGGGCTGAGTGATGACAGTGTGCCGAGAACAGGTAAACAGGCAGAGGAAATGACCCCTTATTTCCAGGATCAATTTGTCCCCCGACAAGGGGCCATTGGAGAGATAGAGCTCAGAGGGAGGTAAAGTACTTTGGTCATTTTTCCTCCCTCTCTTCTCCTCTCTTTTTGTCTCTCGTCTTTAGGGTAATAAAACACTGCGTCCCCCGGGCTCCCTCGTTTCACCCTCAGTAATAGTCGATAACAACATCTCAGTGTAAGAAAGCGAGAGATGATGACCAAATATGGACTTCCTATCGCCACAGTCCGATGGGTAGATTGCACCAGTAGGGCGCCTAATTTTTGGTCACTGTCATTTCTCGGGGAGAGAGGATGTGATGTGCTGCAGGTGGTCAGCGTCGGCCCTGTTATTTCTCTGGATCCTCTCCAGGAATGATCGTACACCAAAGTGGGATTGTGTTTTTCAAATGTCACAGCGTTTGAAAATGGGGAGCGAGTCATGAGTCATGATCAAAGTGGAACGGCGCCGCAAATGGCAGCGCTCTTTTTTTTTTTTTTCCCCTTTCTTTTTTTTTGGGGGGCTTTTTCTTTTCTTCCTCAAACCAAGTTGAGAACACGGTGTCAAAGTTAAACGGTTTTCTTTCATGTTTGGCGTTTACAGTGTCTGCTTTTCCATCTAGCAGAAGTCCAAGGGAGCTTTTGTATTGTGCGCATGGTGCTTTTGTGAGTCTTGTTACTGGTTTGCGTCTTCATTTATCATCTGCATGTGGATTTCTTTTTCATATCTAGCGACCTGTGGTTTTTCCAAGGCAGACAACGCTGGTTCTGTTGTATAATTTCCAATTTATATATAAGCTTTTAACAAATTGCGCTCAATCTCCCGCAAATTTGGTATACATATTTAACTCACCAAGATTTACAAAAAAGTCTATTGGGTCCATGATGCCAGACCAACAACAAGTCCGCCCTTTTTGAATTTTGTGGACATTTTTGGTGATTTGCTGACCTTCTATTTGATTGAACTCCTCCTAGAGATTTAAATCAATGGACTTCAAACCTGGTCAGTTTAGTCAAAAGAGGTTGGAGATAAAAAGTTGCATAAATGGTGGGTGGGGTGGCGAATTTTGATGTCATGCTGTGAAAAACAAAACCTTTATAACTCTAATTTTTTTTCTTATTTTGATAATAGTCCCTAAATGAAATTATGTAATAATATTAAATTTGATACCTAGTGCCATCTGGTGTTAAATGGAAATATCCTCTTGTACTCTGATCTACTCTTCCAAACAGTTTGAACATATCCAGCTGAAATTCGGACAAGCCTTAACAACTTGATGATTCTATGTGTAAAACTTGGTGACCTTACGTGATATGATGTCGTCATGGCGACATCACGAGTTCTGGTGTTTCGCCTTAAGTGAACACATTGTTGTAACACAGCCACGCCCCATCCAATCTGCATCAAATTTCACATGTGGAAGGAGAGTCCCACCCGAAACACAGCAAAATGGGCGTGGCACATGGAGGAGTGAAACTCACTCAGTAGCTCCACCTAAAGTTAGCTGCTCCTGGCTGCTTTCACCAGTCTGCACCAAATTTGGTACACGTTTATCTCGCCGGGATCTAGAAAAAACTTTATTGGCTCCATGACACCAAATCAACAGGAAGTTCGCCATTTTAAATTTTGCAGCCACCTATTTGTGGATAATGTAAATCACATCTAAGTCAGTTTTGCAACATTCTCGTCACGTCAGACCTCCAGACCCCTGTATTCCTGCATTTGCAAAACCACTCGACCGTGACCCACCCCCAAGTTGCATAGGTTTGCGAGGGCCCATCATAACTGCTCGTTGTTACTAGTTTCTTCTTTCTTTTTCTTCCTCAAACCAAGTTCAGAACATGGTGTCAAAGTTAAATGTTTTTTGTTTTTCTTTTTCATGTTTGGTGTTTTCGGTGTCTGCTTTTCCATCTGGCAGAAGCCCAGGGGAGCTTTTGTGTTCCACGCATGGTGCATTTGTGAGTCTTGTTACTGTTTTGTGTCTTCATTTACGGTCTGCACGTGGATTTCTTTTGCATATCTCGGGATCTGTGGTTTTGCCAAGGCAGACGACGCTGGTTCTATTGTATAATTTCCAATTTATTTATAAGCTTTTAACAAATTGCTCTCTTTGTGGCAGGAGCACAGAGGTTCCGGTCATTCTGAATTCAGCATGGATTTTTATGGGAAGTACTATGAAATGCTTGGCGCATATATTTGCGTGTGTTTTTTTGTATGTGTGTGTGTGTGTGTGGTGAGCACTGGCTGAAACCTCCTCATTGGTTTTGGTCAAAGTAAAGAGTCAGCATCTATTCTGCTAACATCAACCCTGCTGCTGGACACAAGGCCTGCGTTGACATGCAGATTTATGCACGTCCATGTATGTGTATGTGAGCGAGTTTGTGAGCGAGCTCTGGTCAGTTGGCCCCCGGTCCTTGCTGAAATGAAAGCAGATTCATGGAATAAGTGAGTCATTTCTTTTATGAGATCTGTATTGTCGGAACTTGGCTTTCCCCAAATGCGCCGCGTTCTTTTCCGCCCTTTCTTCTCTCTCCGTCTTCGTCCGTCAGTCTGTTCAGAGAGCTTTATTTCAAACAGCGCAATCAATATTCAGTTGACCCATCCCTCTCCGCCGCTTTGCTTTTTTTTCCTTCAGGCCAGAATTCCCTGCATATCTCCATCAGTTATGAGCATCACAAATCACAGCCAGAAAATTGCCAGTTGTACATTTTTGTCCCCTCTCACAGATATGAGACTAGACGAGGGATGACCGTGGGTGTTTTTGACTTTCAGGAGCTTATGAAGTAAGAAATAATTGGAGACGCATTCTCCCAGAAATGCACCTTCTCCAAAACTCTTCAGGTGTGTGAGTTTGGAAACGCTGGCACTCAAAGCTCATTCCAAATAGCCTGTTTTTGCGGGCCAGCTGGCAGATCTCACCGTGCCTGCAGAATTGTTAAACCCCCAAAATCAAATGATTATATGAAACATCAGTGTGATTAATGACTTGTCAAATGACAGTTGGTTGCTCTAATTTGCTTGGCCACAATGAAGGTGACCAGGCTTGCATTTGTCAAAGTTCTGACAATTCAGAAGAGACGACTTACGAGCAAAAAAGTTTTCTGGTGAAATGAGGACTAGAAGACATTTAGCAGAATGATTCACTTCAGAACAAGGTCTCAGAGTTGAAGTTTTAGAGAAACATCCTTTTCCTCTTCACATTTGTCTTGTTTTATGTCATCTTTACTATTTCCACCATCTCTTTTCAAATATGAGTACATCTAAAGATATTGTGCAACTTTTAGACCACATTCACATGAATTAAAATGAAAACCATCCCCATTCAGATGAATGTTTTCAGAATCAGAAAAACTTTATTGTCTGTCGTGACAGAAAATCATTCTTAGACGTCGCTCATACAACAAACACCCTTTGTTTTAGCACCTTTTTCTGTAATGATGTAAACACATTAGAAGTAGAAGTGATAAAATTCAGACTTTAACTGCAAAACAGCTCCTAGCAAAGACAACAAGGACAGGAACGCTAGTAATACAGCATCTTATTTAGTAAGTGCTGATAATCAAGGCTGGCTTCTTGTTTTCTTCTGGAAAAGATCACATTATGGGAAAGTAAAAAATCAGGGAAGGACGTCAAAGATTATTTGGTCCAACACTTCACAGCCCAAGGTCACAAAGGGCTTCACAGGAATAAAATTAATAGTAAATAAAATAAATAAACTGTAAAACGGCAACGGAACCTACAAACACAACAGTAAATACCAAGATTGCCACATAAGTGCTAGATAAGACCCGCACTCAAGTGTCTGCATCATTGTTTCCAGTGGTCATCATCCAGCAGACAGAACAATCCTGGAGTTTCCAAACTTAAATGGAGCAGCAAGTACAAAACGTCTTGGAGCAGAGGTCTTCAACAGGGGGTCCAGGGGGGTACTGTGGGGGGTGTCGTGAAATGTTTGGTTGATTAGATAGTTTTAATAGGGTGGCTGTGGCTCAGTCGGTGGACTGGGTCGTCCAATGACTGAAGGGTCAGCGGTTAGAATCCTACCTTGGTCTGTCCACATGTTGAAGTGTCCTTGGGCAAGACACTGAACCTTAAATTGCCCAGTAGGTCCTGATATATGTTTGCAGCTGCCTGCACTGGATGAAGGTGAGGCATTGTAAAGTGCTTTGGGCAACATGAAAATACAGAAAAGCGCTATGAGTTCTGACCATTTCCCATTTTAATATTTCTAAACATGTTTTTACTATTTTTTCCCCCACAAATTTACATGTCTTTAAATATACATCAATAATATATCGTATCAAATGGATAAATGGAGGCAGAAGATTATTTTTCAGTCAGAAATGTGCACATTAACACATGAACTCTGTCATCCTCAGCACCTGTGTACTCAGCATGTGACTAGACCTGGACTGAGTGAAGGTACATTTATATATTGAACTATACCCTGTTTATTGTAAAACTAAATTATATACAGCAAGGGGGTCCCCACTCCATCTCTTTATCAGTTTAGGGAGGTTCTTAGCCTGAAAAACACTGAAGACCCCTGTCTTAGAGTAATGCAGATATGTTAACGTATTCAACAGTAGATATTATTAAAACAGTAATGTGGTAGTGTGGGCATAGCCTTAAATAAATCTTTAATATTTCCCCAAGTAAACATTCAGACACACAGTTGTGGAATAAATTATCAGACCACCCTATGTTTTCTTCAATTTTTTGTTTATTTTAATGCCTGGTACAACTAAAGGTTGGTCCATTTGTTTGGCCAAATATAATGATAACAACAAAAATATCCACAAAAATAGGCCTTTAATGTTTTCTTTTCTGTCTGTTTCAGTCACATGATATATACAGGAGTTTGTACTTGATTGCATTACCATTGATTCTGATGACTTTTGATGGTCTGATAATTTTTTCCGTGACTGTATAGCAGGGGGTCCTCACTCCGTCTCTCCATCAGTTTGGGGGTCCTTGGCCAGAAGACCCCTGTGTGAGAGTAATGCTGACATGTTAACATAGTCAACTGTGGATATCTTTGAAACAGAAATGTGGTAGCGTCTACATAACCTTGAGCAAATCTTTAATATTTTCCCAAGTAAACATACAGACACAGATGAATTAAATGTGTATGAATTAAAAAAAAAAATAAAAAATCGACATGGAGCCTCTAATATAGAATCCAGAAATGGAAACAAAACAGGAACTGAACTGCAGCTCGAAGGGAAAGTCTGCTCGTAAAAGAAGCACAAGATGGACTTCAGGGAAAACATAAAAGCAGAATTTATCACCGCATTAAGAAGCGAAGAGGAAAGTGAACAAATCCTTAAGATAAGAGGTCATTTCACGTGTCTACATCTATTGTATAACCTAAAACGTCCTATTGTGCATAGGTTTCCTCTGGCTGACTATTTTTAGGTCGCCCCCCTTTTTTTTTTTCCTTTTGGTTTTGTTGGATGTTTTCTAAATGCCAAGGAAAATGTCAGAGCAGCCTGGACGAGGAGTAGACAGACATTTGTCCTTGTCTTGTTTCTCTACCACCTGTCTCACCAGATTTGAGGAGAGGTGCTGAGGGGCCTTCCCCTGTCCTTGTCACTTCGTTTTTCCGCTCTTTATTTTCACACATGGATATATTATTCGCGCAGGCCTACCACTCCGAAGAATTTCCCCTTCCTCTACCTCCCCTTCCTGTAGTTGCGAGACCATACGCTGTACTGTAGTGATCTGTAAATTAAAAACCCAGGCCCTTTTTTTTTTTTTTTTATTTACTCAGGCCTGCCTTGTTGAAGCAGATTGGCTGTCAGCAGAGATTAGAGTTCTGCTTAGTAGAGTGAATACACAAGGAGAGCTAGTGTTGCCCTGTTGTCAGACATGATGGGAAGAAAAGGTGCGGGAAAAAAACCCAATGAGGTGTAATGGAGGCAGGGTGATTAGGTAAGGCAGATGCACACGTATGCATATAGCAGATTTTCTCCTCAGTTCTTTCTGTGTTTCGTCTTTCATTTCAGGTTCTTGCTCTTCTTTTTTTTTTTCTCTCTCTTGTTTTCACACTTCATCTCTCCCCCCCAGTTGTCTTTCTGTGTTTCTTCCTCTGTCTCTCGGTCTCTCTCTCTCTCTTGCCTTCTGTCACGCACACAAACACTGAGGTGATTATTTCTGGCAGGTTGGGTGTGAAAGTGTACTATGATAAACATGCTGCCGTGGTTATTAATTTTGAGTAATGGCGGCGTCAAACTCCAGCGCCTTGATAAGTATCTGAGATGGAGGAACATTTGTGGCGCGGCGCAGAGACACAATGAAGGCAAGCAGCTGGAGCTTATAGGCTACAGCGGCGCGAGAGCAGTTGTTGTTGTTGTGTTCAGGGACAGATCCAAGGCCAGCTGCGTCCTACGTCTCCCCGCGAATCCCCCCTCCGTTAGGTACCGAACTCCGCCGACTAAAATATGTGACATGGAATAAGATAAATATATAGTTAATGGTGTGATTGATTCGGTTTTGCCCTACACTGCACAGTCGTGAGTCTGACCTCTTCAGATGAAATCTCCCTGCTCGCTCAAGGGTCTTTAGATTGATTAGAGTACTCTCATTTCTGGAAGTCATAAGATTTGATTTGTGATACCTCGTCAGTGACAGCTGAAAGGCTGCTGAATTTTAAGGGGCTTCAAGTAATCTTTGACTTCCATCACCTACTTTCGGTGACGAATGAATCGCGGCAGCATTGAAAGGTCTTTTCTAGCAAAGTCATCTTTTCCTTGTCATCTGTTACACATTAGAGACTACACTGTAAACCCAGATAAGTAGAATCTACTTTAAGAAATCAAGGGAACTTGTTGCCTCAGTTTTTACATAACGAAGCACTAGTTGAATAAGTGAAGAGGACTACTTTGAACCCATAATGAAATGGAATAGAACATTTAAGTTGAATGTACTAACTAGAAAAGCACTCGGAGAGCGCAGACCTCCGCCAAGCATGATAGTTCCCCCCATATTGTGACTCACACCAAA
>JAPTGZ010000028.1:37967931-37978055 GCA_029814645.1 Fowleria isostigma
TACTGATTTGACCCACTTGAGATTAAATTGGTCTGTACATGGAACCTGAACTGTGTAATTTTTGGATTTCATAAATTCCTCCTGCATGTTTGAGTCCCCTGGTCTAAAATAAGTCAACATCGAGATACCTGGGAGGAGTGAAGGAATACACATATAATGAAAAAACAAGCACTACACTAGTCTTGAAAATATTGGCCATGAATTATTAAATATAATATGTGATGACTTTGGACTTTTACAAGCCAGACAAATAATTGGACTTTTATGGAGAAGTATGGACATACCTTCTGTTGGTTTGTGAATTAAAAAAAAACTGGCTGGTTTTACCTTGGAAAGGCTAACATATATTGTTAAAAAGGACAAGAAATGTGTCTGTTTATGAGGTCCATAAAAGGCTTTCTTGAAAAACCACAGCTCTTTGTGACTTGATTTTATATTCTGTGCTGCAATTAACACACTTTATTTTAACTGTTGGGTCTGGTTTATTTTAACATGGTCTTAAGTTATCTGCTGTTTATATGTCCCTTGTATGGTACCATGTTTTTTTTTCTGCTTATAACAGGTTTTTATTTGCATTTCTAATTATATCTTAGTGATATCTAATGATTTTTATTTTGGTTTGTTTTTTATCTAGTCTTTTAACCATGTTAATTATCTGCTTGAGTACCTGCCCATGTCTTCTGTCTGTGCTGTTCTTAAATTTTCTTAAGTACATGTCCTGTGTTTTTAATGTTTGACGTTGTATGCTTGAGATGTCTTCTTCAGATCCAGATCTAAAACAAATCTACCTATGGGTATCAATAAAGTCACCTTGAACAATTGTACACCATTATGGTCTAATTTTGATAACTGTATTATTTTATTTTACTATTTATTTTGAAAATCCTCAGTTTTTTGGCAACTACTTTTAGGTATTTTCTGCATGGATTTGAATTTTTCTGCCAGGATATGTTTTTTCTTAGTTTGTAAAGGGGGGGAATAAATAACATAGCATATGATAGACCCAGCAATGCATTTTTGTTCTCTGTAGGTGACAAGTTTCACAGCTTTTGTTTAGCAAGTCATCTCCTGTAAAAAGCATTCCATTAAAAAAAAAAAAAAGCAAAAAAAAAAAAAAAGCATCTGAAAATACTGTTGCATCATGCAGTTTCCAAATTTACCATTTTTGGTTGGGAGTATTTAGATGGAAACAGGACAATACAAGTTAGTCTTGATGTGTGACAATGTCACGATGTTTATTATCAGTATCAAACATCTCATCCCATCATTTCAACCCAACTTGAAAAACAAGGCCTGAACTCTACTCCTTAAATACCTTTAACAGAGGAAAATATTTCAAATCGAAGCCAGTGACCGGCCATCCTCAATATAATGCTCTTATGAACAAATTACAGAGCAAGTAAACATCTTGCCTGTGGTATGCACACGTATTCATTCTGTCGCCTACGGTACTCTAGTTCACCAGGATGTTGAACGTTAAATACACACGTCTTGCGTTTAAAGTTACTGTTATGTTTGTTTGCACATGGGTTTCCACTCTCCTCACATCAGTAAAGTCTGCTTCGACGGCATCAACCTACACACTAAACAGAGGAATTTTACAGCAGCTCGGGTTGTAAAATTTTATTTTTGGGAAATCTGTACATGGAGGTTTTGGCCTTCAGTGTGTTCACATACATAAGCATAATGAGGAAACGGACAGGTGGGCGCACTGAAGATCACAAGTGCCAAGAATTACTCAAAACTAGACAGGAAGGTCAGTACAATCTGCTTCAGTTTAGCATCGGATGCCTCTGAGATCTTGCCGTCAGCCCTGAAACACAAAATACAGTCAAATTAATCAACGGTGGTTTGTGTTCATGTACGGTCTGATAAGGGAGCAGACAAACATACTGTGGTAAATAAAAGTGTCATACCTAATCGCTGCGAGCAGGTCCTGGTGCTGGCTGAGGATGTGCTGCAGGAAAGCCTTCTCAAACTTTGTGATCTTGCTGGGCTCCATTTTGTCCAGATGACCTCTGACACCAGCGTAGATGACCGTTACCTGCTCTTCAATGGCCATGGGAGCTGAGGGAGGGGTTAAAGGCAGGTTAAAGACAAACTAACAACACAGTACAAGTTTAAGGCCTTGATAATCTGAGACAAAAAGGAATAAACACTTACAGTACTGTCCCTGCTTCAGCAGCTCAGTCAGCCTGACACCCCTGTTGAGCAGCTGCTGGGTGGCAGCGTCCAGATCAGAACCGAACTGGGCAAAGGCAGCCACCTCACGATACTGAGCCAACTCCAGCTTCATGGTACCGGCCACCTACGAGGTACAAGGAAAAGATTAAACTAAGCTCAGTTAAAAAATACTGACGATCAATTATGAAACATTCCCCTCCTTCAGACAGAAGTGCATTTATTATCAGAAACACACCTGCTTCATGGCTCTGGTCTGGGCAGCAGAGCCCACTCTGGACACAGACAGACCTACGTTGATAGCTGGGCGGATACCCTTGTAGAACAGCTCAGTCTCCAAGAAGATCTACAACAGAAGGACACACATCAGTAAAGCGAAACAAGAAACCCAACCAACCAACTAAGGGATAAGGCTAAGGAAACCGCTAGACGAACCTGTCCATCTGTGATGGAGATGACGTTGGTGGGGATGTAGGCAGACACGTCACCGGCCTGGGTCTCGATCACAGGGAGGGCAGTGAGGGAGCCGCCTCCAAAGTTGTCGTTCATCTTGGCGGCTCTCTCCAGCAGACGGGAGTGCAGGTAGAACACATCACCGGGGTAGGCCTCACGACCAGGAGGACGACGCAGCAGCAGGGACATCTGACGGTAGGCCACGGCCTGAAAAGAAAGAGAGGTTAAGATTTAACAAAACATGGTTTATGGAGAAATACAAATGCTATAAATCAGTTTCCCACTGTAACGTCAACTCACCTGCTTGGACAGATCGTCATAGATGATCAGGGCATGTTTGCCGTTGTCTCTGAAGTACTCTCCCATGGAGCAGCCAGAGTACGGGGCCAGATACTGCAGAGGAGCAGCATCAGAGGCAGTGGCTGAGACTACGATGGTGTACTTCATGGCATCGGCGTCGGTCAGCCTCTTCACCAGCTGGGCCACGGTAGACCTCTTCTGGCCGATGGCGACGTAGATGCAGTACAGCTTCTTCTTCTCATCAGTTCCATCGTTGAAACGCTTCTGGTTGATGATTGTGTCAATGGCAATGGCGGTTTTACTGATGGAAGGGAAAAAAGATTTGCAAAATATTTACCAACTTGTCACCAGTCATGCACTGAAGCCCACGTTCCCTCAGTGTTCGTAAAACCATTTCCCTGGAGAACCTACCCAGTCTGCCTGTCACCGATGATCAGCTCACGCTGGCCTCTGCCAATGGGCACCAGGCTGTCCACGGCCTTGATCCCAGTCTGCATGGGCTCCCTCACAGAGATACGGGGGATGATACCAGGGGCCTTCAGACCCACACGCCTACGGGTACTTGAGCCCAGGGGACCCTGGAGGAGGGGGATTTGAATATTAAACACTATGTTAAGAAGCTCACAAACCAATGAGAGGCGAGTCTTTACTCTTTTAGAACGGCAACTGTCAAACACATCTTTGGGTTTAGTTAATTTGCCAAATTGAGATCCTTTCTGAAATAATGCTAGAATACCAGCTATAAAAATCAGCACACAAACAGTTGCAATTAATACAAAATATTCATTGCATTTGCAGAGATTTCTAATGAGTGACTATTGTAAAAACTGACAGAAAAGTAGAAAAAAATACAATTCAGTAAATATTGTCAGAGAAAAAGTTTCGTGTACCAGTTACGTTGCTGACTTTTCAAATCTAAGCCAGTGACCTGACTAACCTTTCCATCGATGGCATTTCCCAGAGCATCCACAACACGGCCCAGCAGCTCCTCACCAACTGGAACGTCCACAATGGCACCGGTTCTCTTCACGATGTCACCCTCCTTGATCAGCTTATCGTTACCGAACACCACAACACCAACGTTGTCAGGCTCCAAGTTCAGAGACATACCCTGAAAGAGTCGCATGTCAGAGATCAGTTAAAAGCTGTACATTAAGTTAAGAGCACCCTTACAATCTGAGAAAAGGAACATTTGTATTTGTCGTGGGAAGTCCTAAGCACTTCGTCTTTTATATAATATTCATGTTAAACAGTTCTGCACAATTGCCTTAACCCTTTAAGCACCCCAAAAAAAAGATGAAATTTTTTTTCTTTGCATTTCTTATTTCCTTGGGTGACTCCTTTCTAGATTTTTTTTTTTTTTTAAACCACTTACTAATATCAACTCAAAGTGAAAAAAATTACTTACCAAGTCAATTCTTTTAACATATTCATGATGTACTACAACAAAGAGTTTAATATTTGCAGCAATAGATAAACAGAGGTTTTGATTTTATAACAAAAACTCCATTATTTAATATTGGCTTCATTTTTCTACTTTTACTATGAAGTGACAAATTAACCATTTAGTTTAGCTTTTTTTTTTTTTTTTTTTAAACTACATACCTAATTTAAGTTTTTCTGTGGCATCAAATAATATAAACATGTTCAGGAAGGCATCTTATACTATGTTATATGAAAAAGTTTCACCAAAAACAGTCAGAATGTCTAGTGATCTTCTTTCATCTTTCATAATTCAATTAGATTCAGATAAGTTAGGTAGTCCATTTACTGAACTGTAGTGACTCAAAACGTGATAAACCATTTGGTCGCGCAAGCAGTTAAAAAGTTAAACATACCTTAAGTCCAGATGAGAACTCCACCATCTCTTCTGCCTGGACATTCCTCAACCCGTACACTCTGGCAATACCGTCACCAATGGACAGCACGCGGCCTGTCTCCTCCAGGTCTGCAGCAGTGTCTGCTCCCATGATCTTCTCCTCCAGGATGGAGGACACCTCAGCTGTGCCTGCGATAGAGTAGATGCAAACATTGTGAAAAATCAAACAAGAAAGATGTGAAGATACTACTTATTTACTTAGAAATGTAGAACATTAAGTTAATCACAAAGCCAAATCACAGAAATCTATTAAAAACTTCTTAGGGGACTTATACATATTAACAATAATAAATATAAGCATGATAAATATTTAGTAGAGGTAAAATAATTCCAAATCTAAACATGCTGCTCTATGTATAGATTGATAACCATATTCTCCATGTCAAATTTTATGTATAATCCCATATGCATGTTCTCTATGTTTACTTTTCTGTGTATAATTCTATATGCATATTCTCTATGTATAATTCTGTATGCATATTCTCCATGTATAGTTCCATATGCATATTCTCCATTCCATATATAATTCTATATGTATATTCTCCATGTATAATTCTCTATGTACAATTCTATATGCATAGTCACCATGTATGTTTCTCTATACATACTTGATAAATTTCTATGTATGTGGTGTTTACAGAAAAGTTTCCATGTATCTGTGTGCACATGAGATGTACAATATTTAATACTGTGCATATACATGTAATTAATATAATCCAGAGTGCATAAGCTCGAAATAAATTAATCAGCAATGTTAACAAATGAGAGAACTGAATGACTGAACTGTTTAATGACATCCAACTGTATAATCATTTTGATTAATAAAATCTGATAAGCAGGATAAGATGACGCGTTGAGTGCTAAGTATACTAGCCCGTCAATGCCATTTTGCATAATTTCGACAATCAGAAACCAAAACTCCATAATGACCTTAGTTAGTCTTATTTTAGTGTTGACATTCTGTGTAAAGACCCTGTGGTGCAGTTGTTTTTCCTTCTCACCTGTCTTCTGCAGCCATGGTCTGTGTGTGTGGAGGTGGTTGACCCCAACGCAGGCAGCCGGGACGGTCTTCGCCACCTGAGTCAATGACAGCCAGATTTAACTAAACGATTGCAAACACAAGAACGGTGAATATATTGCAGAGAGAGTTTGATAAAAGAGCATTTCCAAGTCTGAGCTAAAGCGACACTGCAGCGGGGAGGACATGCGCTGTCAGGCTTTCTGACCTTCAAAGCGTGGTTGAATGAGCCGTTAGCATAAAGCTAACTCAGACTTAGCTCACTTGCTAACGTTAGCATCGCCTATTGCAGGGCACGGACCGTCATTTTCACAAGGGCAACACTAACAAACACGTTTAACATCGCGATTTTAAAGTTCTAAAAAAGAACAACGTATATATAGCGTTTACCTGCGTTCATGGCAACATTTTTAAGTCGATGACAGCTTAGCAAGCGGCCTGCAGCGGTAACGTTACCCTTCACGCCCACAATGTTCCCATTACAGTTTGATACACTGGTATAAACATCAACATAATGTATAGATCTGCATACTTAAAATACTTACAAATCCAGCTCTTCTGGGCAGGGTTCTGGCCAGAGCTGCTGCAACTCTTACGGATAGCATTTTGTCGGGTTGCTAATGACCTGTCCTCCACCAGTAGCGGCTTCGACCTGCCTGAGAGTGAATGTAATGGCTGAATGAACTCTTCTTCTATTTAAGTCCACAGCTGGGACGTTTCCTGCTGACTACTCAACACTGCCCCCTAACGTCTAGGCGATAGTACTGTTAGTTCAGGGACTACATACGTACAACCCAATATGACCTTAAGTTAAAATGTCAATTCCCAAATTTTTATGTCTAACTTTTTTGTTTTAGAGTGAAAAATGCAACCAAAATTTCATATCTAAAAACTATTCTTTAAAAAAACTGTGAAAAACATGAAACAACCATGAACAAAATTAAATGTATTAAGATTAAGCTGGTTAGGAAAATGAATGAATGAATGAATGAAGAAAAAAGTGGAATTTTAACGATCTATGTCATTATTTTGCTTCAGCTTTTCATTTTCACATGTTCATTACAACTTACAGGTCACAGTGGATCTACTAATATGCAAAACATTTAATAACAGGCAGAATATTGTTAAAACACCTTTATTTTATTATATATTTACATTTTTAACTATGATCTATTATGTTTTATTTGTATTGTTTTCTCTTTATTGGGTACATTTCTGCTCTGTATGTTGTGTTAAAGTTAATTTTAGTGTACTAATACATGTTTACAACTAATTTCTCCGACAAAATTACAATCATACAAATTTAAGCAGTGAAACTGGAGGTAGGAGTAAGTACGTTTTACTTCTTCTCACTCCCTTTCAGGCTACAAGGGTTGTATATTAACAGTGAATTATTGTATATACATGTATATTGTGTACACATAATGATGTGTACATTCTTGGTGTCTATAATTTGTTGTGTTTTATTGGTATTTTTCTCTTTATTAGGTACATCTGCATTTTATATGTTGTGTTAAAGTTAGCTTGGTGTACTGATGACTGTTTATAACAAATTTCTCCATGTATATTTGTGTACACATAATGAAATATATATACAGTAATACATGGATGCAGTGTTATTTCTGTTATTATGAATAACATAATATGAATTAAACTAGTATTGTTTATGGAGTGCACAAGCTCAAAATAAACCAATCAATCAGAATTTCACTTAACTCCTTTAAGACGTTTGAAGTAGTTCATATTTGTTCAGATTATTCACATTTCTTGTAAAAGGCTAGTCTGTCATTTTTGTGTAATTTTCCTTTTTTTTTTTTACGCTATTCAAAGAGAAAGAATTGTGGTTTTCATTATTTATAGTTTACTATGATAGTATTTTACTGGTTTGACCCACCTTAAATTGAATTGATCTAAAATAATTTTAACATGCTTGATTAATATCTTCAGTGTAATTTTTGTATTTTACTAATTCATCCCGTGGAATGGATTGGGTGCTTTGGTGGGCCAGTTTTGGTCTCTGGGCCGCATATTTGAGACCCCTGATTTACAGCAAAGACTTAAATTTGACAAGTCACACAAGCATTGTAAAAATGGAGAATGTTGGTCCTATCTTCACTTTACTATATTAATTGACAAATATAATAAAGTCCAGTTTATTCAAACCATAATATAAAATCATACACTTTATTCTTTTGTAGACCAATACAATAACAGACTGGTGATAAGATTTTTAATAATACAATCCAAGGTTTTGAGTCTGTACATCAACACATTCTAAGTGACAGCACATGAACTGTGAGAGATAGACTCTTTTTTTCCTCACTAATCACCAAAGAGTCAATATTTAAGAAAATGCTAGACATAATTAAAGAAAATAAAATAATTTCCTCCTATATACCATGTATGTTTTAGCTGTCTCTCTACTACTCTAGTAGTAGTCAGTTTATATATTTGAAAAATACATCCTTAGTACATGTTTATAGTACATTACAAAGAAAAAGTTAATAAATATGATAAAGTAAAATATTTTACTGAATTTCTTTGCTTTCTTTAAAGCCCAAAATAATTGAAGGTTGACCATCATTTGCAATGATACAAATAAAGGATGCAAAGTTAAAAAAAAAACAAAAAAAACATAAATAATAAAAAATATGAATTTTTGAAATAATTATATACATATAATCATTTTAAAAATCCATTTTTTTTTTTTGCCTATTAACAATATTTCCAAAACATAAATTAATGTTTTTTGGATGTCTTTGTATAATTTAGAACTAGATGATGAAAGAAGTTGAAGATATGGAGGACAAATAGGAAAACATATGTAAATAAAACAGGAAATCATTGGGGTCAGGCAGCTTATAATTTTCTCTACAAGTTATTCCTTAAGACTGTCATGTCATTGTAATAGTAGTAGTAGTAATAGAAGTGGTAAATTAATAGCAGTAGCAGTAATAGTAGTAGTAGTAGTAGTAGTAGTAGTAGTAGTAATAGTAGTAATAGTAGTAAATAGTAGTAGTAGTAGTTGTAACGGTAGTAGCAAATTATTATTATTAGTTAGTAGTAACAGTAGTAGTTGTTGTAATAGTAGTAGCAAATTATTGTTAGTAGTAGAAGTAATAGCAGTAGTAGTAGTAGCAGCAGTAAGAGTAGTAGTAATAGTAGTAGTTAGTAGCAGCAGTAATAGTAGTGGTAGTGGTAGTAGTAATAGTAGCAGTAATAGTAATAGTAAATAGTAATAATAACAGTAGTAATAGTTGTAATAGTAGTATTAAATTAATAGTAGTGGTAATAGAAAATATTAATAATAATATAATTATATATTTTTATTGGCAAAAACAAAGTTCCATCACACACCAATTATTATTTGAAGCATTTTCCCCTTGTTTTTTTTAATATTCGAAATAAAATAACTAAACTAAATAAATGCCTGAGTATGTTATGTAGTCATTAAATGTGTGAATGGGCTCTTTACGTCGTCTATTACCTCCTGTGGGTAAAACTGTGTTTATCTGCTGTGGGATGAACTCGTGTATGTTTTCTGTGAGACGTTGCCAAGTTGACGGTTTCGCCTCAACATCGCCCTCTTTTGCATCGGACATCAAATGACATGTCTGCTTTTGTCAACGACAGCCAGCCGACTCAGACAGTCGTTTCATTTGGTTTGCCCGTGGTGCTAGCCAGCCAGCAACAACCAACCGCCTGAATGTAGATCCGCATGGGCTACTCCTACTGTATCTCTCTCCAAAATAACCCAGCGGAAACATAAGACAAGGATCCCAGGATGGTGTTAGTGCATGTCGGATATCTGGTTCTTCCTGTATTCGGCTCAGTAAGAAACAGAGGTACGGTTTTAATATTCATATCGATCCAAAACATGTGCCCTGTTTATCTTAATATTCACTGCAGCTGTTGGCTAGCTAGCTTAGCTCGTTAGCCGTTGCGTTAGCTCGGTTAGGTGTTTTCGGGAAAACTAGCCCGTCAATTTTTTTTCTTGTTCTAGACAAATTCCTGAACGTGCTACTGCGATAATTCGTGCTAAGACTTGGAGGTTTAAAAGTCAAATGATTAATGCAGTTTTTGCGTTTTTTTTTTTTTACGCATAATTAAAAAAAAAAAAAAATTGAAAAAAAAAAAAAGAAATAGGCAAGAAAATGTTGAAAAATAAACAAAATAATAAAAATTTTAAAATGTTGAAATGATTGGTGTATTATGGTGCAGTTATTCATCTGTTCATGGTCATCAGATATGACCCATTTGGACGTTCAGAGGCTCCGTAGTTACCATGGAAAC
>JAPTGZ010000028.1:38113463-38130359 GCA_029814645.1 Fowleria isostigma
GATAGGGGGAGGCAGATGGATGGGGTCTGGGGGCTGGTCCTGCTCTCCCTCACAGATCCATGCTGATGTCTCCTTTAATGTCATTTACACCCACATCTACAAACATCAAGACTGAATTATTGAACACTGTTTGGATGTAGAAGAGCGATTACATGATGTGTTTTTGTAAATGTGGATCCTGAGGAAAAAGGAAGTGGATTTGTACCTATACCTACCTCTGGATCTACTGATTCTGTTGGAAAACGACCACTGATGGATGACCATATCCATCAGGCAGGCCTCCTCTTTCACAGTGGATCTGCATCACTATTGTCTTTCCTGACAATAACATCTGGGTTATCCACTGTGACTTTCCTGCAAGCTCTCCTATCTCTTGTATATATTTTTCGGGGGGGATTGATCCTGCACGCACTCTATAAGTTTTTGATTGTCGTTTATATCAAGGTTGTCAAACTTATTTTAGTTCAGGGACTGCATTCAGCCAAATATGACCTGAAGTGGGATCTGTTCAAACGGCTTTTCTTATTTGATCGTGAGTTAAAACTGCACGTGAGAGAAACAGCCAGGGTTTATTTTGAAAGTGCCGGGCCGGAAGTAGTGCAGCTATCCTCAATAGCTACGTAATGCTAGCTCATTCTGCTGCCTGCATCTTCCTCTCCGACCAAAGACTGCCAAACACTGGAAGCTGCATTCACCCGGGTCACAATAAGTCTTTAGCTCTATTTCAGTAAACGTTTTAAGTAATGTAGAATGGCGTCGGGTTTTGGGAAGATTGTCGTCGGTACTTATGTGGAGATAAAGCGCAGCGATGGTAAGTTTCACCCTGTCTGTTCTTTTCGCGTCGCACTGTGTAGCGTTAAGTTGTTAGGGATCTTTGTTGCTGCGGTGCTGTTGAATACAGCAACCGTTGTTCAGGCTGCAGAGCCTAACTTTCACGTTAGCTGCAGGAAAACGGTAATGTTAGCTGTCAGGGTGGAGTGCCTTACAACGGCCAAAGCCTTTCAATGTGCCCTTACCTTTGTTAGCCCGCTTTATTTAAGAGACGACTGAAATAATGTCGTTGAATGTATAATACTAGCATTCATGTTAATGATGTATTTAAAGAGCTTTAATAGCTTATGCCATGCCTAAATTTGAATGTAACACTAGCTAGCCAACCAAGCTAACGTTAGCGGTTTAGTTTAATAGAGAGAGCATTAGCCGGAGACTAGCTGAACAGCTAATGCTAATGTTACCGGCTTTATTACACCAGTAAGGCTGGGGCACTAGCGTAACCAGGATGCACCCAGTTAACAGCTGTTTGTACGTTCACTGTAATTTATGGCTCATTTAATTAATTGATCTCGATTATTAATGTTTACTAAGCCGACACATTAAATGTTTGTTGCCATGGGAAGTTCATAGTTCCTAAAACAGGTTTGGGTTTTGTTGAATAGCTTAACCGCTAATATACACTTTATCGAGTAAGGCCTTCCTCTGTATCAAAGATCATATCCTCCACAGAGATGATATGTGGTGTGACCCCTTAATGAAAAACGGACACAAACAACCAGTAGATAATGTATGAGGCGTCTATTGATGTCAACTTGTGTGCTCACTGCAGAAGTATTGCTTATTGTTCACTGCCAACAGGAACAGATACAATACCCTCATTTGAGCCTCAGTTTTGAAGGGTTAACACAAGGGAGAAGGCTCAGGGCGGCTTGTTCTGTGACTCTGTGTGAATGTCAGCTTTATTCTGCCAGCCTTGTGTAGCTTTACAGTATTGCTTCAGGGACAGGCAGCCAGGAGGACTGAAGCGTTTGTGTCATTCCTGTCGGCCCTTCCAGGATCAGGCTACACCCAGTGATGATACTGTTATGGATAAACAAGCACCCTTTTGTACACAGCAATTGATTAAAGAGGTTAAGGCCAGTTTGGCAAGGGTGTGTTTTGAAGTAGACTGTAGACAGTGATGATGATGATGCCCTTAACTCTGTCATTCATGGATCATTTCATGTTACTGTCTCCAGGAGTGGGCTGTCATAGCCAATAGTTTCAGGCCTGAAAAGGGAAGTTGTTCTGTCCACGTCCCTGGCTGGTGTTTCACCAGGAGCAGGGATTGCCCTCTCTCTAGGGGGTTGGTGGCGAGGCTGGTTCAGATTCAAGCCAGAATCATGCTCTTAGCCACCACCCCATCTGTTGCTGCAGCTCCCTCAGTCCTGCCAGGACACTCTCTCTCTCTCTCTTTCTCTCTTCCTCTGCGTTTTCTTCCCCTTACAGTCAGAAATCTCTCTTAATTACATTTTAACACTAACCAATAGATGAGCTTAATGGCAATGGCTTATGTTGTTAGAATAATGAATGTCTGTGTTTATTTTCTTGGATATTGGTATTCTATTATGCTGCCAATATTTTG
Source organism: Fowleria isostigma (assembly GCA_029814645.1). NCBI lineage: Eukaryota > Metazoa > Chordata > Actinopteri > Kurtiformes > Apogonidae > Fowleria > Fowleria isostigma. The sequence goes on from JAPTGZ010000028.1 coordinate 38,115,862, forward strand.
TGATACAGTTCTTAAAGTTTAACGATGGGTCTTTTAGGTTTTGTAGTAAAAGTGATGCTTTGAAGCTTTTGTTTGTTCCCTGGGCTTAGCAGAGCTTGAAGCACCCCCTTTAAGCCCCCTCTCAGTTATTGGGAGGTGTCAGCTCACTAATTCAGCCAGGTTTTAGTGTAAAAGTGGGACACTGTGGACTCAGTGCATTCAGTCACAATCAGTCGATCCGCTGCTGTTGGAGAAGCCACTGTGTTACTTAGCATTTCAGCCGTTTCATAGAAGAGGATAAAGGCCGATGTGCATTTATATACAGATCTTTGCTGGGAACTTAAATGTGCCTGTCCAGGCCAGTATAAAGCTTTGTATACTGTCACTTGATCAGTTTAACTCTGATACCTATTCTTGAATGCTTTTTGGACCTATTTTATCAAATTAATTTTAGCAAAAAGAAAATGAATGGATGAGTTGCATTTTTCAACTCTTTGGTATTTTTATGCATGCAAAACAGTGTCATAACATGAAGATGCTAAACATTTTTCCCCAATGTAGTTTGACTCGTCTATTTCAACTCCAGTCAAAGCATGTTTATAACATATTAACAGGAAATAAAAGTAATTAGTTCACCTGTTTGTAGATTTGTGCACATTTGCCAGACAATATGGTATATACAGCTTCATTACTTCACATTGTGAATCACGTTGCTGTCCAAACCCGGCCACTCCGTTAATTATGAAACTCTGGCAGGACACATTAGACTGGTGTCAAGGTAATTAACGATGTGTTCATGTAACACTACATCATTAGACAGGCCACTAACTAGCATTGCTGGGTCTTAGTACAAGCAGATCTACTCCTAAAGTAAGTATAACTAGTAGTAAGTTAGGAACAGGCGGTTTTTCAATGTCCGATGTGATATGCAGTGCATTAGTTCCAAAAAGTATTTAAGTTTGATACTCATCCATTGGTACCTATTTTACTGCAGTTGAAGAGCTATTATTAATGCTGAAATGATTAGTGAGTTGTTAAACCACATCTCCGTATAGTTTTATTTCTTTTCTGGATGTGAATGCAGTTATTACAGTAAACCTTAGTGTAATAACTACATTCACATCTAGAAAGGAAATGCATTTATTACAGTAAACCCTAGTGTGGAGGAAACCTGTCTTTGTGTGGTCCTCTTGTCCTGGTTGTCAATGCAGCATTATTTAGATCACAATGTCAAGTATGGTTTAGTGTTAACAGGGAAAAACGCAGTAAGCTCCCATGTGCTGACTGACGCAATATATATCCTACAAAATACTAATTTGTAAATAATACTAACTTGATGTAAAGTGGTTTTAAATGGTATTTGACCCTTTAGGGAGTTGTGGTTTCATGCCAGGTTGAATCTGGCATGTTGCATATTCTTCTCTCTTATTCTATTACTTGTAAAATGTTGACAGGAATGTATCAGAAGAGCCATTTTGATTCCACTTTAGTGCTTTGTTAATTTTTTACAGTGTTATCGTGCAGGGATTCTTTTATGTCCTAGAAGATTTTTTTTTTTTTTTTTTTTTCTGGTCCTTGGTTGTCATATGTCCCTGCAGTAATCTCCTGAGTACCCCAGGCCCTCTTGCAGCTCAGTGTTATAGCGCTCTTTGTAAGTGGAGGTGAGGCATCAAGCACCACCTGTTATGTTCCAGCTGCCTTTACTGTTGCCAAGGCCTACGGACATCCTCAAGGTGCACATTTGTAGTCGATACAGAAGGAGACCTGCTAGGACAGAGAGATAACACACCTAAGGAAATACATCTCAATAAATGCCCTGGGAAATGTTCCAAAGAAAGTGTGTTGTTACCAAATTATAATGCAAAACTTTTTGTATAATTATTTCATAGTTATACAAACCACTTCATCGGTAGTTAAGAGAGTTGTAAAAAACTCTTAGGAGATCAGCTGACTGTAGAGATCTTTGTTGTGAGAATGAAAAAAATTATTATTCTGTTGTTTTACTATTGTTTGGCTGACAGCTGCTGCTGATACCAATAGTATTTTCTGATTTTTGTTATCAATTACTTCATGTTTTTTCCAGGGAGACAGACATTTTTATTTAAACTGTGGCTTTTTGTTTTTCAGACCTCAGATTACACTTGTGTCTGTCTGTTGCCATCACAAAACTATTGTAAGCTAGATCTGTGAAATGTTCAGCAGTTGAGAACACTAAAAGCATCTTTGCTTGTCAGGTCTCTGTGTGTTTTTGAATAATGAATGCAGGAACACGTTGTTTTTCTGGATCAAGCTGGGAATTTGCAATGTACAGTCACATACACAGATGAAAATAACTCAATTTTATAGAGCTGTTTACAAAATTTCAGTATTATTTATAGAAAAAAGATGTAAAGATATAATCAATATAAAATAAAGCCTAAAAAGGACTAAAATATGTAAACTCACTATTAAATTTAATCATTTTTTCTTGCTTGTGTAAGTGATAATTTACATCTGAATCTGTAGGAAGTAATTATTCAACAGTACAAGAATATAGAAAGGTTATATACAATCAAATTATTTGTAAAATATGCTCTGGCTGCTATTAGGTGTTTATATCACTTCAATTGTAATATGTATGTTAAATAAAAGTTTATTAGCATATTTCTAGTGTTTTAGTTCCAGCAAAGTCTTGTATTATGACTACTGAACACTGACAAACTGCTGTCCCTGTGTCACAGCATATTTGTGTTCATAAAAACTTGTAATTTAATCCAATATTGATCACAATTGTATTTTAACATCATAGCTAAAGCCCTATTTTTCATTTAGTATCAATTTCATATGAGAACAGTCTGTTTCATACATTTATGTAAAGTGGGGGAAAAAAAATGTTTATTTACATAGTAATTTAAGTATTTTTACCTCAATTTTATTTCTGTAAATTGTAATGTGTCATGTCAAAGTACTTACTGAGACCTATTCATACATGTATTCAACATGGAGATGAGTTATTTTGTTTTCAACACAGGGCTTATTGAACATGAAATGTGTCACCGCATCACCACTTGATCTGACCCATATGAAACATGAGACATGATGACCTTTAGATGTTGATCTCAAAACTAAAATGCTGTGGTTATTAGTATAAATATGTACTCAGATTGGATTTGATTTTGTTGGGGCTCTTTCATCTGTGCTGTTTAGCATCTCAGTTCTGATACATATGTGAAGAACCAGATTCAAGCACAATTTGCTGGTAGGTGTCTGGAGAACCCTTTTTTATATAAAAATTAATACATAGACTAAATTAATTCTGGGATTATCTGTTGTTTAATGCACCTCTTTACTATTTACAACATTTACATGTAAAACCAATATCTTTATATGGGTAAAACATGAGACGCTAACGAATGAGACAGCAAATCCCAGCTACTTAAGGGCGAAGGCCATTTCACCAGTTCATCACAGGGCTGACATATAGAGACAAACACTCTCTCACTCACACCTATGAACAATTTAGATTAACCAGTTAACTTATCAGTGCATGTCTTTGGATGGTGGGAGGAAACTGAAGTACTCGGAGAAAACCCATGTGTCCTGTTGAAACATCTCTGCTACATCTGTAAATGAAAAACAAAGTGGAAATTTAACAAGACTAGTGTCGAATCTGATCAAGCTCACAGGTGGTAATCAGGCTTTTTGTAATTTACCCACCTAAATGCATTACCTTACTGACACGTAGAGGGATTAGTGGAATCCACTTTATGTGCTGTGGTGTGCTCATGTGAGAGAAAGAAAGAGTGAAAATACATGTTAATTCTCTCTGCATTTGTGCCTTTCATTTTAGTCTATATCTGCCACTCTGATATTTTGTGTTGGCCTTCTTTGATTTTTTTTTTCCTTTTCTTTTCTGACAGGACGTATACACCAGGCGATGGTGACCTCTCTGAATGAGGACAATGAAAGCGTCACAGTGGAATGGATAGAAAATGGAGACACAAAAGGGAAAGAGGTAACCCGCCATTTATTACCACTCAAGGCACTAGCAGCAGCATGTGCTTTTATTTTCTGCTGCAATGAATAATGCATCTTAAGGCATTCAAGAGCTGTGAGGATTACACAACCAGCCTGTATGTACGACAGCCCCAGTAGACATCACCTTCTGTAACCTGAGGTGCATGAGCTCACTCAACCTCTAGCTCTTTCCTGCCAACTGTCCCCCACCGTCTGTACTTATCAATGCTGTCTCACTGCTCTTTCTTTAATCATAGTCAGTATAATTGGAATTTAAGTATGAGTATAACCTGTTAAGAAACTGTGAAAGGTGCATCATGTTTTTCCAGGTTTTGGAAAGTCCCAAAGTTTCATTAAACTTGTGTTTTCTCCTGACAGATTGATTTGGAGAGCATATTTGCACTTAACCCAGATGTAGCCCCAGAAGAGGAGATTGCGCCGAGTCCAGAGACTCCACCCCCACCTACACCCACGTCTGTGAAAGTCAACAGAATCGCAAAGGTGAGCATGCCGCCTCAGATCAATGAATGATATGGTCCATGTGGATGGAAATACAACTTCTTTTCCTTTTACGTTGATTAAATCCCTGCATTTCAAGTTTTTTAATCACATTATTGCCTTCTAAATGTCTTAGTCTGAATTAGGTCATTATCGCTTGTGGCTGCAGTTTGTTAGACCTTTAAAGCAACACCAAGGAACTTTTGCTTGTAGGGTACTGTCAAGAAACAGTATTTTGTCTGTAACAACTGTCGTAAAATCTGTATCTCTGTAATACTTGCACATTTCTTGACAAGTCATTGACGCTGACAAACTTCCTGAGGCAAGACAATTAATGCGTGTTCAGTCATGTCTTCAGGCCAGGTTAAGTAGCCTGACAGCATTTTATACAAGCATTATTATTATTTTATTTTAAAAAATATCAGCAATAAAAAATACAACAAATTAAAGCTCTATATAACAGCCTATAATTGATTGCTCATTGTGGGAACATAGTTTTACTGTACTACAATGCTTTTTACATGGTCAATTTATATTTCAATAACAGGACTTGAAACACAGTAAGTTTAATGCAGAAGATTTATACTTACTAGTCCAACAGTAACAGCGCCAGGTCTCCATCGGTGGGGCATCCTTCTCCTTTTTCAACACATGCCAGCGACTGAAAGCTGGGCTAATATTCACCCCAGTACGGCCTCTTTATTGGATCACTCTTACTCTCTCTCTCTTCTTTTCTTTGTCTTTTGGGACAACACCCTTACCCTCTGCTTTTCTTGCTGCTTCAGCCATGACCATTAACCTATTTGTAGCATTCTGTCACTCATAACCTCATTTACCTGCCTTGTCTTTTGAAGATGCAGGAGGGATGTGGCATATAGATAAATGAGTACACCCCCCTCTGAACAGTAAGATTTTAATCAATATTAACAATGAACAAAAAGCAGTTTCAAACAATTTTGACAAATCTGAGTTTTATAGAACATTTCCTTGACTGAGAACATGATATTTTGTATCGTGTCCTATAGAAAATGTTGACTCTTAAAGAAAACTAAAGGTTTTGTGACAATTCTGTTGGGGTGTACTCATTCACGCTGAGCACTGTATGTCATAAAGCAGTCAAATGTTGTAGTTCTGCTTGTGTAGTGTTTGTTTACAAGCTGAAACCAGAAGTTGCATAGTGCCAATGCAGGTGATACAGATGCTCTGGAGTGATGACGAAAGTGTAATTTAGGGCTGCACGATTAATCGATTTTAAATCGAAATCCGATTTTTTTCATTGGGACAATTTTTAAAAAGGGGTAATCGTAAAATCGATTTTATGTCTCTCAACAGACCTAATATCTGTGATGGCATCACGGAACTGCAGAGTTCTGGCTCACAGTTGGACTCCGCGGGTCAAAATAGGGTTCAGTCACAGTAGAGTCCTGGACGCTCCGCGTCCGATGCACACCCATCCATATCTTGCACCCGGCTTCGATTCTCCTCATCATCACTTATCTGGTCCGCACATGCATGGCTGATGCCTGTCACTGACTTAAGCTTAATGCTCCGTGCGCCTTTTTCTGTCTCTTTTTTCGGAGGTCACGCAACACACACTAAAGGTGCATTAAGGTACAATACAGACAATCAGAAATTTCAATTTCACACAAAACTCAAAACTACAGTGTAACTCAAATTCCAAATACTAAAGAAGCTTCTGATTATTCAGATAAAACTGTAAAACTTAATTCTTGATCATCTTGATGTTTTGGCTTTTACAGTGGCCCATTATAAAACCACATGCGACTGGTCTGTATGTGCAAGTAAAATGGTCCAGTTGCACACACCTTCCCAACACAAACACACGTCCGCGGATCTGCGCCTACCTCTGATGAATTCTGTTCTCTTCTGTAGACCCAAAAATCAAAATCAAAAATTGAGTTTTTACAAGAAAAAATTGGAATTTTATTTTTGGCCAAAATTGTGCAGCCCTAGTGTAATTGATCCTATTGTGAGTTGTAACCAAAATTACCTTGAAAATATAGTTTGAAGGCTGAAAAATTAAATAGTGTTGCTTTAAAGACCCAGTATCCTCCTGGGTAACCCCTGAATTGTTGCTGTTAAGTACACAGTGTGTGGTTCCCACTAGATTAGGACTGCTTATTCACAAATTACAAGGATTATTTTAGTAAATAATCATGGCTTTATTCATGTGTTCTAGTTTGCTTTAAGTAGCATTTTTAAATGAACAATATAATATCTGTGACTAAAATTAGGTCATCACTATGACATCATTTTTGCATCACAGTATACATTATACATTACATTTATTGGCCAGAAATTTGTTTTTTTGCCTGTAATAACTTGGAGTAAGGGGTAATTAAAAACTATAAATTAGAACTAACACATGCATAAAGATCATCTTTAAAAGTAAACTACACAATATTAAAGCTATGTATAAAATTTTTTGACACCATATATATATTTACACAACGGCAGTGTTATCTCAAAATATAATAGTGCTAATTTGATTCTGATTCTCAGGTTTTTCTTTTTCTACCCCATAAAAAACATGTTTTTTTGTGGAGAGGCCATTAAATATGCCATTAGAATCCCTTCGAGGTAGAAACCCCAGTTCTCTGAATTTTGGGTTAAGATAGCTTTTGTTGGCTCTTGCAGAACCGGCGGACAATAGCACCTCCTAAGAATGACACTCCGTCCAGGGATAACAGAGGTGGGTTGTTTACACTGCTCCTGTTACATATAGTAGGTCTCTCAGCTCTGGAACAGAAGCAGATGTCTTTTACACACTCTATCAGAGGAGCTAGACACTATGGCACTATATTCATTGTCAATATTATCAAATTATGCTAGATTACAATAATATATATTTTCATTACTGTATATATGTAGATGTACCTCTGTTCTTGTCTTATTCAACAAGATGTAAAACCAGAGACAAACTTAGATCTTTGGCCCAAAACTGACGAGTGACTTGGTCCTTGTGTTTGCAGCGGTCCCGACCCGGGCTAGACCATTGCAGCCTCAACAACCAGAGCCTGCGCCGCCGCCTCCATCCCAGCAGCCTTCACAGCCCACTCAAGCGCAGACACAACAGCAGCTACAGAACGGTAAGTCGAGCCAATCAATTAGTAAATTTACTTAATATTTTATTGACCTAATTAACACCTAAACTGACCTGGCTGTGAATGTTCTCACCTGAATCAGTCATTTTTAGATAAATGATCCTCAGCAGTTGTTAGCCAGATGCTACAATGAAAACAGAAGATGCTTTTTGATACTTACTGATGCTTACTTAGTGATTTAGGCCAAAGATTTTTTTTCTCATGTTTTTGTTGACCACATGTTTATCACAGAGTCCTCACATCATCCGATATCCAGAAAGGAGTTGGGACAGCTTTGTATGTATCACCTGCATGTTTCCCTGCCCCAAGTGCTTTGTCATGATTCAAATAGATCTCTGATATTATCTGAAAATCCACTAGTCTCTAGGTGTTTGTATGCCCAAAATGTCTGCTGGATACTACTTAGAGCTGTGGTGTGGTGGTGATGTAGAACAAACTCAATCCATCAAGCGGACAGGCTTTCTGGGTATTAGAAGGAGAGTTTAAAAAAAAAGTTTGTGCTACTGTTTGACTTTGCCGTCTTTTCCCCGCCTGGATTCTGCTGAGTCACACACATGGAAAAGCCTCTGGCTCTGAGCATTACTCTTCTTGGCTCAGACCACAACAATAACCTTTTTCTTCACTCCACTGTGTTCGCTGTTATTTGATGAGCTCAGAGGAGAAGGATGGGAGCGATCCGTTTCCCCTCCTTACCCTCGGCTCCCCACAGACATCCTGTAAGACCGTGGTACCCACAAGTAGTGACCATGCCACATCCTTATATCCTTCCTTGTCCTGGTGCTGACCCAGCTCATCTCCTCCTACCAGATTAGAGCAGATTAATAATCCCCCTGCTCTCATAGTCTGGGTTCTCAGGAACTGGTGCCAGCAGGACACTGGGCCTGTGTTGTAGGGGTTTTGCAAGGCTTTGCAGTGGGATGCTGGGGCTGTAGCTGTGGGCCGGACCTAATCACAAAGCAGATTTTATAAACTGCAAAGAATCAGAAGTTGCTATTACTCACATGTTTGCTAACTTGTGTAATTTGGGTATGGTTACTAATCATTTTTTGTGATTACATTCACCTGAAACAACACTAACCTTTGGGTTTGCTATGCAGAGTTTTGGAATGACCTTGTATTTAATTGCTGAATGGTTGTTTAATCACCTGAAACCTTTTCTTCGATGCTTAGTTTTATGTTGCAGATATCTTACATTCTGAGCAGTGAGTCACTCAGTGTAGTTATGCTCTAGTGTAGATAGAGGCATAACTGAGAAGAGCTGGTTCTGAACACATTGTAAAGAGCCTTTGTTGGTTATGTAGTGAGAGGGGCTATGTTTTACTGGAGGCAGTGAGTGCCAGCCACAGCTAATTTGTATTTGCTTGATCAGTGTTCTGCTTTGTTGGAAATAGCCCAAGGCACAGTTCTGTTTAAAAGAAGACCAAGTCAGTGAGGGAAACTTACTGCTCAAGGCTGAGGAGACGCAAGAAACAGAGGGGTGGGATGGAGAGAACCAAAGAAAACGCCATCAGCTTATACTATATACAGTAAGAGGGTTATTGTTTATCTTATTTTTATGGCAGCAAGGAGAAAGTCAAACTGCGTGAAGGAGGTGGAAAAACTGCAGGAAAAGAGAGAGAGACGTCGACTTCAGCAACAAGAGCTCAGGGAGAAGAGAGCTCAGGTACATCAATGTTCTCCATCCTAGTTATTAAGTGTCCAGGCATAGCGATGACTGGACAGTTATTATGATTATGTCAGTACTTATGACCATGAGAGTGAAAATAAGAAAACAATTCTCCTCGTGGGTAATGAGCTGGATTCTTAATCTGTGTGTTCTTGTCATCCTTCAGGAAGTGGATACCACCATCCCTAACTATGAGATTATGTACATGATCAGAGATTTCCGAGCCAGTTTAGACTACCGGCCCTTGACAACAGCAGATCTGGTGAACAGACACTACGTATAGCCTTATCTTCTCTTTTGATTGTCTTTATATGTTGAACAATATTATGACTTGGTTTCCCCACATTTTGTCCAGATTGAAGAGCACAGAATATGTGTTTGTGTGAGGAAACGTCCCCTAAACAAGAAAGGTAAAAGTCATCATAACTTCTACACTGTTTAACATGTAACCTTCAAAGCGAGGTGTTAAATGTGAGTTTTTTTCTGTAGAGTTTGGTCTGTGGAATTGAAAATATTTCCTCTTCTGTGTTCCAGAGCTGGCCATGAAGGATTTGGATGTTATAACCATTCCCAGTAAAGACGTGGTAATGGTTCATGAACCCAAACAGAAAGTAGACCTGACCCGCTACCTGGAGAACCAGACCTTCCGCTTTGACTATGCCTTTGATGATAGCACCACCAACGAGATGGTTTACAGGTTTGTTTGGTTGACAGCTTATTGTTGTAATAGTTATGCTTTGAGGCTAGAGGTTATAAAACATTCACTGACTCACACCTGCATTTTTAACATGTTTGAAACAATGACACAGTTTTTCCCCTCTGAAATAACATGTTTTTTGTCTCATACAGGTTTACTGCCAGGCCTCTAGTGGAGACCATTTTTGAGAGGGGGATGGCCACCTGCTTTGCTTACGGGCAGACAGGCAGTGGAAAAACACATGTGAGTTACCTTCTGGAGATCTTTATAAAGCTAAAACCACATCAGTATCAAGAAAAATGAGCTATCTTAATGCTAAGTTTTGTTATCTTTCTCCATAAGGTATTATCTTAGGTATTATCTGAGGATTCAGGTGTTGAAATTTTTTTTTGCCTGTGTGTGTTTAAGACTATGGGTGGAGATTTTTCTGGGAAGAACCAAGACTGCTCTAAAGGAATTTATGCCCTTGCTGGTAAGCAATTCATTGCTGTATATATATACATATATTTTTTTTCAAATAAATGGGATTTTGTGGCCTTGGTTGCAATTTTGATCTCTGTCACTTTAACTGCAGCTCGGGATGTATTTCTCATGTTGAAGAAACCCAATTACAAGAAGTTAGATCTCCAGGTGTATGCCACTTTCTTTGAAATCTACAGTGGAAAGGTAGGTGTCATGTGATATGTTTTATTCTATTTTACTTTTAGTTACACATATAATTGTATTTTAATTTATTCTGTCTTTGGCCATTAGTCATCATTGTCATCTAGTGCATTTTTCACTTTGTTAGAGTTTACACTTGTTTTGTCCTATTAGCGCCTGATCAGACAATGTAATGCACTGTGAACTGCACTGATTGACTGATTATGTGACCAGGTATTTGACCTGCTGAATCGTAAAGCTAAGCTGAGGGTGTTAGAAGATGGAAAGCAGCAAGTGCAAGTTGTGGGGCTTCAGGAAAAGGAGGTCAAGTGCACAGAGGATGTCTTGAAACTTATTGAAGTGGGCAACAGCTGCAGGTACATCAACCAAAAAGATGTTATTATGGCTAATGAGTTTGGCCACTTTTTATTCATTTCTTGCTTTTTACTTCATGTCATGCCATCCTCCTGTTAATCCTTTTTGTGTTGTTTCCAGAACGTCAGGGCAGACGTCAGCCAATGCCCACTCATCTCGCAGCCATGCAGTATTCCAGATCATCCTCCGGAGGAAGGGGAAGATGCACGGCAAGTTCTCCCTTATCGACCTCGCAGGGAATGAGCGAGGCGCAGATACGTCGAGTGCGGACCGCCAGACCCGTCTAGAGGGGGCAGAAATCAACAAAAGCCTGCTGGCCCTCAAGGTTTGCGTGACTGTGAAACTGATCAGATAAAACACCCTAAAATGTTCATTTGTGTAGGAATGACATATTACTAGTAGTTGGAACACTAATGGTGTCATACTGATGCATGTCTTCCTTTGTTCTGTCAGGAGTGCATCAGGGCTCTCGGCCGTAACAAACCTCACACTCCATTCAGAGCCAGCAAGCTGACCCAGGTCCTACGAGACTCCTTCATTGGAGAAAATTCACGCACATGCATGGTCAGTTCTAAGACTATTGTATTGTAAACTACTGTCCATCTATTCACAATTTTAAAATTTTAGGTCTGACTCATTCTCTACATGTCTTGACAGATTGCAACAATCTCTCCTGGTATGACATCCTGTGAGAACACACTGAACACACTACGCTACGCTAACAGGTGCAGATTGATTTACCTAACCTCTTGCTGTCACAAGAATTGAGTGGACATTGTAGTTGTCTGAAGTGATAGTGTTTTTAGTCTACAATACTATCTGCTGTTTGGTACACTGACATGAATTCTAATGAATTTTGTCATGTAAATCAGGGCTGGGCAATGTTTTGGTTTTTTTCTCCTGTCGGTGGTTTGGACAATTTCTTTGTGTCTTAGTGAGTTTTAGACTCACTAAGTTAAATATGCTGCAATCCTTTTGTACATTAGTTGTAACTGTAGAGTAGACTGGAATAAGGCTTCATTACCTTTCTTTGGTATTAGATTGTTGTCTTAAGCTCCTCTGGTCACTCAGGCGTGTTGCTCACTAGCAAAACTTACACGTGCAGGTGCTTCCAAGGAAACAACAGCACAAACACTAATCTTGTTTTTGGGATTTAGCCATGTTTCATGTTCTTCAAAAACTAATTAATTCAATATATTGCCTAGCCCTATTCTAAGTTTGTGAGTTCTCTACAGGCTTTCTGTAGTTCTGTCTGACTCTCATGTCTCCTCTCTTTCTTTTTCCTGCTTTTTCCCCTCTTCTCTCCCGTCCTTTGCTCCTCTGTGCACTGGTGTGGCCGGTGCCTCTGTGTAGAGTGAAGGAGTTTGGGATTAGTCCATCGGACATTCCCTTCTCCCAGGGCGGCCAAGGGAGTCGCCCTGACCACTCGCCCACCAATACCTTTGAGTATGATGACTTTGCTGCTACCTCTCCCAGCAGGTCAAGCATTCCCCAATGCATAGCACTCGCACACACTCGTACACACAAAACATACGATGCATGTGCTTCTTTCAGGTATTTATCATAAAAACACGAATGCGCTCCATTCACTTCATCCCTGAGTCACTTTTCATCAGCATGTTGTCCTGCTTCCACTTCCTCTTATGTGTCTGCTTCTTTTCTTTGGACATAAATGTTTTCTTTGCACTTCCTCAAAAACAATCCATTTGTCTGTCTGTGTGGGTGGGTGTTTATTTCATACTGAGCTGCTAGAAGTTGGTGTGATGCATCAGAATGAGGGCAGGTTAGTTCACTACTTGACTTGATAGGGTGTCCCCTGCTGTTTAGCACAACTAATAAAGCTAAATCGTCCATGAAGCTTTTCAGTGGGGCATCCAGGATGAGCTAGAGTTTGAGCCAACTCTCACCAGATAATCCCTCTCACACAGTCCCAATTAATTAGCAGTGCACTTGCAGGTCGGGAACAAGGCAATAACCCTTCAGCAGCTCAGTGAGGACTTATTAAACACCATGACCACCAACATTTGAGCCTGAAAATGATTACCGTATTTTTTGGACGATAAGTCGCACGGAGCATAAGTCACAGGACCAGCCAAACTATGAAAGAAGTGCAACTTATAGTTTGAAAAATACAGTATATGCAACCCTCACAGATGAATTGTATTGAATTGTACATCCATGTTAACCTGACTCTCTGGTAACTATCAGTTTACTGTAACAAAATGAATGATGACCCAACAGTCATGTGAGCCCATGCATGATGTCACTGCTGCCATCCTGTGACTGCTTGTTCAGCCTTGTCCGTTAACTCCATACCCCAAAGAAGCCGTACTAAACACAGCTCTGTGCTGTGACAGATCTAGTCCTAACTAACTCAATGTGTTGTTGTGTGCAGGGTAAAGGAACTGACGGTGGACCCCAACCAGGTCATGGAGGGGGGTCGACCCAACATCCATGCTGTCAACCAGCTAGATCTTTTGGATGAGGAGTGGCTGAGCATTTCGCCACAGAGAGATGACCTCAAGCTGCTCTGTGAGCAGAATGTAAGTGTGCATAGTCTACTCATTGAAGCACAGTGTTCCCCAGACCTACCAACCTGTATGCATTTTGCATAGCAGGTACGCAATTTGAAATCTAAATATGTTGGTATGACTTGCCTCTCTAAACTATGCAAAAAGCTGTGGACATGTGAGTTCTGTGGAAAATGTGGATGGACTGTATTCATAACTAATAATACAATGCAGAGCATGGTGAAGGGGGTCTCAACTAGAACCCGACCGATTAATTGGTGCACCCAATTAATCCGCCGATTATAGCCTATCACCGATTAATCAACATTGGCCAATATGCAGCCGATTATTATTTCTGCTCCAGGCTCTTTTCCTTTGCTCCGTGTGTGTGTCTGGCCCACACTGCGTGTCCTCCTCCTCCTCACATAGAAGTGTTGCAGCTGGAAGTGTCCTGCCTCTGCTCTGTTTACTCCGATTTCATGTTTAATTTGGGTTCTTGTGTCAGCCTGGTGTCATAAGCTGGTTATCCCCTAACCCTAAAACGTAGGACATAACCCCAGACTGGCGAAATGCCTCATAAAAGTGGGAGCAGGAGAATCTGGATGTGACTAAGACAGCTGTTGCTGCTCAGGGATGGGGGAGGGGGGCAGGGCTGAGAACAGAAGCTGTAGCAAATTTCTACGAAGTAATGTAACTCTGCGAAAAAAAAACAGGGGTTATGAAATCATGTAAGTGTTTTAACATCATGTAAGGTTCATCTCTGTGATGTAATCACAGATACTGAACCAAACTGCCCTGTTTGTGTTATAAAGATTGTTTTGCTGAGTCCTGTGACATGTGTCATTTCCTGTTTTGCCGAGTCAGGTGACTGTGCACATGTCTCACAAGTTGAAAATGGGTGTTAAAGCAGGTTACTGTTTTGTGTTTTCAGGCTGTATGTCTCATGTTGTGTTTGTTGGTAGATTAGTTCAGTTAAATGTGTGGAAGGAGTATTTTAGTGTTTTTCAGTT
>JAPTGZ010000028.1:38146478-38159993 GCA_029814645.1 Fowleria isostigma
AAGTAGCTGGGATAGGCTCCATGCGACCCCGTGACCTTAGTGAGGATAAAGCGGGTTCAGAAAATGAATGAATGAATGAATGAATTTTAAAGAGTGAATGAATATCAGATTGAAACTTTGTAACTCAACATTTTTATAAAACAGAACAAGGGTACTAATGTAGCATCCAAAATACCTACGGTAATCAAAAGAAGAAGAAGCAGCTGCAATCACATAATAATGAGACTTTCTTGTCCACGTCAACAAGATTCTTAGACTGTTGCAATTTGAACAGGCTCTAAACCAATACTGGTCAACATTGTACAGTATTATATAATATTTGTTGTATGTCTCTCTTTTCCCAAGTGAATATCTTTTAGCAGCCGTTATTTTGATTGTTTGACTTACAGTTATTGGGCGTGTAGTGTATATAGAGATTAAATATGCCAGTTTCAGTGGTTTCAAAAACAAACATCTGTGAATCTCTACATCTAAACAGGATTGCAGGACAAACACAGCGTGTCTATCACCAGGGTTGCAAGTGACACTTGAAGAGCCCCTGGTCTGTGATGACAATGATAACCAGTCTCCAGGATTGATGTCACAGCAGTCACAGCTGCACAGAGCCCAGTCTGTCACCAGTGCCGTAGACTATGAATACTTCGACGTGGGCATTGGACAGGTAGAACACATGCACTCACACAGCTCACTTTTGTTTGGCAGAGTGAGTAGCTGAAATCTTTTATGCTTCCTGCTTTTCTCCTCCACCCGCTTGCCTGGACAGACCAATGGAGGCATAGCCAAGGGACAGGTGTGTCTCAAGTGGTGTCCTTAGTTCTCGTAGTTTTCACCGCATCTGGATTTTCTTCTAATATTCAGTGTGATCTGTTCAAGGAAAATTTAAGACAGTGACTATATGACCAATAAACTTCCATATTTTTCCTATGAATTCCAACCTTCTACAACACACTCAGTACCTGTGCTCATCCAGTCCTGCATGAGTGTCAGACATCACTCTGTTCTGTGTTGCCTCACTCCCATCTCTGTGAATGAATGTGTAGATGCTCTTTTTGTCTTCCCGGGACATAAGCCAATCGAGAACATGATATAATGAAGTGAAATCAATAACACATGTTTCTATTCCTGCTTTCTGTTCTCAGGTATCCATTGACTATCCGCAGCTCGCATTCCATCCGCAAACCTTTTTCGCATTTGGATCTCCCATTGGGATGTTTTTGACTGTCCGTGGGCTTAAACGCATCGATCCAAACTATACCTTCCCAACCTGCAAGAGCTTTTACAACATCTACCATCCAGTAAGAAATTCTGGATTTTTGGCAACTCTCCACCACAGGATTATATCAGCTTTTATTTGCTGTAGCTGTAGTTGTGAAATCCTTTACAGAGCTACCAACCTGTGTATTTTCAAATGTCATTGGAACTGTGTTACTAATATTATCATCCTAAATACTCCAGACCGGTTTCATAGTGACAAACAACACATTCCAGTTGGGATTTTACAACTATAATTAAGCCCCCTACTTAAAAAAAAAAAACTTCTCAAAGCTTGCCAACTATTTAGCACACTAGAGAACCAAGCAAAACAACAGGAGAAATAGCTGAAACAGTTTGTTGTGAGATGAGTGACAAGTGACTGATGTGTTATGTCACAGTTTTAGTTGCATTTGTACTGTCCCATAGCTGACATGGGTGGGACTAATGAACACAATATACTTGTTTTAATGGGGATCTTTCCCAATAGAACCCTTGGGGTTTTAATGCATGTTTATACTCATTCTAAAGTTCAAACCCTGAGATTTAATTGGATGCACACACTGAGGGTTCATGAAAAGTACTTGACATGTGTCTTTATCTTCACTTTTTAATAATACCATGCACTTGCATAATTTGTAGAAAATTACTTCATGGGCCTCCTGGCTATGGGGTCATAGCCTCCACTTTGAGAACCATCTTGTTATGTGACAGTCGTCATTAAAGACAAGTGTGTAAAACAGCACACTATATAGTAAAGCCCTCTCTTATATGATAAAAGACCAAATGTATCAGAAATTTCATCCGTTATTTCCTCTTTATCACTGTGCAGTATGATCCAGTGGCCTATCGGATCGAGCCCATGATAGTGTCTGAGATGGATCTAGAGCCCATGCTAATCCCTCACCATAAAGGCCGCAAAAGAATGCATCTGGGTATGACTTTTTTGTCCTTTTATTTCTGGAACAGTGTCACGATGTGAGCTTTTGCTTACCAGACCTAATGATAATGTCTGTTTTTTTTTTTTTATAGAACTAAAAGACAGTTTGACTCGTATGGGTTTGGATTTAAAGAATAATGTTTGGGGATCATTACGGACAGCATGGCAGTCCTTTGCCAGACTACCTGTTGCTGCACTGCCCCCAGTGGAGGGGGAAGAAACTACAATAGAGACAGATATTCAAGAAACACAGGGTAAATCCAACTCTATAAATTCCCTTGGAGTGTAAGTGAATGTGTGGCTGTTTTGTGTTAGAGTGTGAATGTGAGTGTGTCTAACCCTGTCTCCTCACACTTGTCTCATCCCTCTCTGCTGGTTGCCACCATCCTTTCCCCTCTTCTGCTCGACTGAATGCTTGGTTACTCCTATTCCCCTGAGCCATTACACTTTTACCTCAAATCTCAGCCTCTACAGCAGACACTGCCTCTGCTCAGAGGGAAGGGAAAAGTGCTGATTTTTGGACTAAGATACTGGGGTGGCCCAGGGCCCTTCATAAGCTTTACTTTCAAGGTAAGCCAGGATAGTGAAGAAAGCAAGTAACTGAGCTGAGCTCTGTCCCTTTTATGACTGTCTGGTTATGATCAGCCAGTACACTCAAAACATTTACTTTAGATGTTTTCTGACAGTAGGTTTTTAAAGGACAATAACAATAATAATTTAGAACAGGAATAAACAGATAGACCATCGACCTACAAAAGAAATGAGACATTTGCTATTAGAAACTGTCAAATGTTCAAATAAATATAACTGAAAAATGTAATTGGCTAAATAACTAAAGAAAACCTAGAATTTGGCATCCAGCTAACCATAAGACATCTGAGGCTTTAATTCTATGCAAAGCTGCTATGTTTATAATTTAAAAAAGTAAAAATTCCATTTTTCATGTATCGCTGACATTTTTAGGTTTGCTGTGCCTACTGCCCTGTCTAGAGTTATGAGTTGTATGGACATTTATTCAAGTAAAAGTCTTCGACAGCATTTTTGATGCAACTACAATCAGATTTATCGCATATCTCATGTAAAGACCAAGCTAAAATCCATCAGAAGTGCAAAAGAAAGATAAGATGAATTGCCTTTCTGGCAGTGTGTGGTAGGCATTTGCCATTTTTTAACAGGCTCAACATTTATTATATGTGAGCCCATATATAATGAACATAGGATGCACAAGCTCAAAATAAACCAATCAATCAATCAATCAATCAGTCAAGCAATCAGTCAATCAATCAACAGCAGATAACATACAGCAATAAATATGTGCTGTATGTGATACAAACAAGTGTGAGAGGGATCTCTGAATGTTAAACGGTCCTTAGGTGATACTAGCCCTGGCAATTCTCCCAGTTAAAAAGCCTTATATTTACCATCAGCCATTACTGAGCAACACTTATTTCTGGGAATACTGATAGTTTGTTAAATGTCGTATCAGCATCTATCAATTGGCTTTATGACTAGAATATTTTTTAGAGGCATCAAGTCCAAATGGCAAATGCACCATAGCTGTCTCTCTCAGGAGCAAATGTTATGTAATGAACAGTATATCATGTCTATAGGCTGTCACCACGCCTTGATTCCTGCTTTCTTCATGCATAACCACACAGCTATGTTATACATCAAACTGCTCAAAGTGAGTGAAACCTCCCTCAGGCCCCTTGTGAACTTTACTGTAGATAGTTCAGACTGATTCACCAACTGATGTACTTAAAAAGCCTCTTGAGTAACCCCTGTAAAAGCTGAACATACATGACCAGGAGAATAGAAATAATGCTATAACAATGACGTTTTTAAAAATCATTTTTAGTGATGAATATTATGGTTTTTTTTAATTGATTGATTAGTTGTAATTTAACTGATTGATGACATCACTCATCAGTAAAAGGTTTCTTCTTGGACTCACATGCAGATACATGTTGAATCCTTTTCTGCAGCGCTATAAGTACTTAGTGTCTTTTTATGAAATAGGTGAAAGGGAATACATCTGCTGTGAGAACAATTTCTATACAGTTGGCAGCTTCATATTTCTTTTATTCCTGTCCCTGCAGGAGCGTGTGAGGAGGCAGAGCCCATGGTGTCCCCCGAACAGACAGAGCAGCCTGAAATCAAAGTTGGGATGTTGAATGGAGGGCGTAGGATTGACTATGTACTCCAGGAAAAGCCCATTGAGAGCTTCAATGAATACCTGTTTGCCATTCAGTCTCATTTGTGCTACTGGTGAGTCATGCAGACCTCTTTAGAGGATTATGGACCAATTGTTCTCTCATATATTTTGTGTGTGTGATATTTTTCTCTTTGTTGCATCCCTCTGTCTGTCCATTAGGGAATCTGAAGACACAGCTCTACTGCTGCTGAAGGAGATATATGACAAACTGGATGTGGCCTTTGAACAGCCACAGCAGTAATAAAGTTATACAAATGTAGACTCACATATTGCAGTCTGTTACCTGGAAGTGAGAACATGAAGACCGGTTGTCTGAGACAAGGGATCAACAATCCTCTTTTTGAATGCCTTACCGTCTGGGTGTTACCTACCTGCCCTGTCCTCTCATCCTCCAACAGCAGAGACTGTTTGGCTGGTGTTATATGATCCAGTTGATGTCAGGTGATTTTAATTTGAGGGAACATTAGCTTCTTGATGTTGCCTCAACTCTAAATGCAGGACTCAAGTTTGATGTCTGAAAGTGGTTTCAATTTCACCCAAAGTTTAACATCTTGCTCCTTCTCAGCACTTTTCCTTTTTGGTCAGTTGTTTTTGTTTTATTTTACATTGCACTTTAACTTAATAGTACATTTACTGACATATCAGTAATACTGCACAGCTAATACAGAACAAAATAATTACCATATCAGAAGTACTGGATTTTAAGTACAGAAGGTCACAAGTTGTGGAGTTAAAATATTATGTTCCAAACTTGCATTCTTGTATTTTATGTATATTAAAAACAAACATCTAAAAAAGGAATATATTGAAAGAGCTGATTATATAGATCTTTTAATAAAAGTTGTATTGCACAGCCCCAATAATAAACTTCTAAAATTAAGAAATAATGAAATAATGTTGAATGTATTTTGACAAAAGTACCCCACATATGAAACCTGAACTTTCAGATTTCAGTTAAGATTATTCAAGTTCTAATAATTGGAGTGAAGCTGATACCTTTATGATTATAATATTCCTGGGAACTATATTCTCATGCAACTTGAAGCCCAAAGTTGCTACTCCTACATTTTCAGTGAAAGGTGTCGCTGTTGCTTATTTTTCAGATGTTGTATTCTACCACCTGTCATTAAGACTGAAGTTAATCTTTCCTTTAAATCATTAGGTTTTTTTTTTAATTTCATTTAAATACTGTGTTTCATTGTTATCATATCTGGCACTTCTCTCTGAAAGAAATCAATCTGATGAATTGTTTCAGAAATGAAGTGTAGTACTGCAGGTGCTTGAAAGGACATACTGGTAATATAATGGTGTTGTGTGTGTGACGTGTACAGCCCTATGAACTGAACTGTGTGTGCACGTTGGTATAGTGGGAATGTTACAACAGTGTTCAGAAAAGCCAGCTGCACACCCTCAACCCTATGTTTGTGCCATTCCTCCTTTACTGCTTCTCTAGCCTCTTGATGTGGACCCATATTTACTTTGATTTAAGAGAATAACTAAGGTTTAGCCCATTCTGACACAGACCAACTCCATCAGACTATTTCTACTAAACCTGAGGGCCAAATCATACATGTATGTTCTGTTCATTTCTTACTATCCAGGTAAATACTCCTTTCATTCATCATGCATGTCGCTTTCTGTTTCGAGGTTTGTCTGAACATGTACTTGTCCCAACCCAATGTTTGGGTTTCACCTTTCTCATAGTGTCACAGTGTAAAGACGAGTCTAACGTTAGCATTAGAAACTGATTTTGGAATCAAAATGAAGGCAAATGGTTAAATTTACAAATTAATGAATGCGTCAGAGTTAATCATCTTATTTTGCATAAAAAAATGTCTCAAATCTGCACCTTCACGTACCCATCTTGAAGTTTCACTTACATAACTCTTGTTTTTATGCACAGTCAGGGGCACACAGACCCCACCTCCAAAAGCTGACCACTGGGGGTGTCAGTCCTTTACGCACAACTAATGAAGTACCTTAAAAGGGTTAACTCATTTCCTTTCCTGTAGAAATGCACTAAACACTGACAGGTATTAAGATGAATTGTTTCTGTTGAATTTTGCCACGTCCACTGTTTATGTCATTTTATTGTTTACACACAAGACAATGACTTTGTGTTCTCTACAACACATCGTTCCTACTCCTCAAGAAGTTGTTTTTTTTGTTTTTTTTTACTTCATGAATGTTGACATACCAAAAATACTCTCCTCTCAAAGTACATAACCTGAATATAAACTATGGTAACATGTGTGCCATAATAAAAAATTAACCCATCTCGTGTTCAGCTGTTTGTTTTTTGTGTGTGTTCGTTACTATATCATCTCTCTCATTTTGACTCAAATGTATTAATCCTTTGGACCCTTCAGGCCATGTGTACACATTTTTGCCATTTTTATTTTTGATTTAGTGATCATTTTGAGCGTTACAGCTCAGCATGAATTTCTGCAAGAATGGCTCTAAACATTTATTGAATCTAAGTTACTCTTACAGGTCTATGATACTTTTTATTTTTGCATTATACTTTTTGTATTCTCTGGGGACCCTCTAGCCAAAAGTACACACAAAAACTGCTGTAAAAGCATCATATATCAGTACTTTTAATTTTTTCCTGTGTGGTTCTCAAAGCACTATAGCTCTGTGCAAAACTTCTAACTGTTCAATAATTTTCTGGATTTAAACTGGTTAAAAGCCAATTTGAATATGTGATGCCTCTTGTTTTTTTTTTTAATTATTGTATTTTATAAGTTTTTAATATGTCAAAAATTAGCAACAACACTGATTTCATTGCATTAGTAGTTTTTTGTACAGTACAGAATTTCATGGCAATAAAGGCCCGTTGACTCAAACTTTAACCACATTTTAATCTCATAAAAAATATACAAATGCAATTAAAGTGATTTTACAATTTTTTCCCTATCAAAAAGAAGAGTCTAATCACAAGAATGCCTCAGCACTACTCGTGTACATATATTTTCAAAAGTTCCTAAATTTCATCAGTGTTATCATGAACTTTTGTTAGTTTTGATCTGAGCTGAAGTGGTTTTGGAGAAATTAATGTACAAAGAAAAAAAAAGTTTTTGAAGTACTGATGTACAGTGATCTTTATAGTAGTTTTTGTGGTAGTAGATGATAGTAGAGGGTAGCAAATTAAAGGGGTCCAAAAGGGTTAAAAATGTACCAATCTTGATCACATGTCTGATGTTTACAACCGGCTACTTTAAGCCACTACTTGCGCATGCGCAGTCGTGTGCTAAGTGCAGCATCACAAATAGCATCTAACCCTGAATCTGAAGTGGACAACAAACATGAGGCAAGTTGAACTTAAATACTGATTTAAGGTTTTGTAATCAAATTTATTTTTTCTACTGTATGCCAACTGAAATGTGTGCTTGTGTAAAAAAAAAACAAAAAAAAAACTAACACTTTTAAATGCTTATTATGAAGCCAGCTGCGTGTTGAAGTTAAATGAACACCCTAGCCCATGAGTTCAGGTCACTTCGGTTGGTTTTTGTGCTCTGTGTGTGGTGTGTGTTGGTGGTTTTCCCTCTGTGTCTGAATGTGGTGAAGTCATTCATTAACAGGGTCCTCCATAGTGAGTCTCATGTGATTCACTTCAGTGGGATGAAGTTATGCGGTTTTTCCTCAAAGGCAGTCCTGTCCGGACCAATGCCTGCCCACCAGTCCTAGTGTAGTCCTCATTTTAGCAAGAGCCTACATTAACAGACTGGACTTGCACTTGAAGGTATGAGCTTCTTGTTTTGTTCCCCCCCCTTTATATATATGTATATGTATATGTATATGTATATGTGCATCCCCAGCTGACTTTATATTTCTTATTTCTAGTGTGACCTTTCATGTCCACTTTATATCAGCCTTAATGGCACTCTTTTTTTTTTTTTTTTCTTTCAATGGTTGAGCTGATTATGAAGTTTGTTTCAGGACAGGAGGTCAAGATTAGAAATTAATGCAGTTTCTACATAATGTATTGTGGTGCTAACTATTGGATTGAAAGGGTGGGCTCTAGTCCCAGCAGGTAGTGGGAATGTGGCACAACAAGTGGGGCTGTGTTTTCTGCCGCCAACTCCATCATGTCTCCCTCCCCCTCAGTTTCAGATTTGGTATTCAACTGACTAACAATAGATGAGATTCTGTCTCTCTGGAACAATACCTTCACCCCTGCCAGATTCCCCCATGACACACTGACACACTCACTCCCAATAAACCCCCTACCAACTCTTTAGAGGTTGTGGTCTTTTAAACAACCCCCTCACATATACCACCCTCCACCTCCTTCACAGAGATGTGCAGTTACTAACAAGTGACTGTAATCTGCCTGTGAAAGAGAGAGAGATGATGGAGGATGAGGTGAAGTAGAGCGAGGAGGCGGGACTGTCAGCGGAGCTATTCATGTGTGATCAGTAAGACTCCTGAGCTTTCAGACTGTACATCATCAACAGAAAGGGTCAAAGAATCAAGACCAGGGGCGAGGATGGTTAGATAATAACACGCCAAGTCATGAGAAGCAGCACAGTGACTGGATCTGGAAGAGAAGCAGAGGTGAACCTGAGAGGGAAAACAACATCGACTACAAAGCATCTGGGATAAATCTGCACAGCTGTTACCATGGGGGGCTCCCTGAGCCAGCACAGGAAGGGCTCCGTCAGCTCTCCTCGCAAGAAGAGCAGCATGTAAGACAAAAACATCATCCTTTGTTGCTTGTATTGAGAGTTAGTGCTGATGTTTGATAAGAAAAGGAAAACTGCACATACAGAGACATTTCTACTGCAGGTTAAGGACAGGACAGCTGATCAGTACAGCTTTAAATACGTAGACTGTATACATGACATTTTGTCATCTTGTGTTGATGAACTTCCAGGAGAAGAAAGGATAAACAGCTGAAGGACAGTGCACAGACCTTGAACTTTTCCTGCTGGATTGAAAGCAAATCAGCTTCCAATGGTATTGCACACAAACGCTCCTGCTGTTCTAGTTTGAATAGTCAAATTTATGGAGAAATACAAGATGCAGGAAATGAGTGTTACTGCTGATGACATCAGTGTGGAGGCTAATGCAATGAGCATGAGCTGATCAGGTCATGCTCCTGAAATTAACTCTGTCCAGACCTTTGACATTGGACAGTCAGAATTTAACTCTTAATGCAGAAGATCTAACCTGATTGTTCTCCTTCAGGCAGTTAATTATGCAGCTGTGGCCTTAATTTTGGAGTGTTTTAATTATACAAGCTGTATTGCTCATTCCTGCATTTAACATCCTTGAAGAGCAGTGTGCTCTTTCTGCAGAAGATGCTGTTGCTGAGGCAGTTCTGCTCAAAGCACTTAAGCATCATTCATCCACCTCTTTTATCTCTAATCCTTTGTAACGGAGAGTAAATCCTTTTACTTTGTCCCCCCATGATCCCAGTGATGCTTTTCCCCCCGCCACATTTAACTGTCTCTGTAAGCTCTTTTTAATAGATTGCTTTCAAGCATAAATGTATTTTTATTCAACTGGTATTCTTTAGATATTGCAGTGCACATTCAGTGATGTAAGTCTCTGGGAGCTGTGGTGTCAGATATAAGGAGTATTTGTGCAAAATACTGAAGTCACGTTGCTTTTGAAGATTATAGAGGGAAACAAGCAAAGCTGTAATAATATTTTTTGAAGTGCCTTAAAAAGTCTGACTCCTCTGTGTCTATCCTTATTACACAAGCTTACTGTAGTCATCTGTATTTTTTGTCAGGTCGGTTGGGGGTTGGGGTCTTCCTGTGGTTAAAATGGGGAGCCAAGCTGCACCGTGGGATTGCAGCTTTTGGCTTCTGTTCTAATTTTAGTCAGCTTAGTCATCCATACGTCTAAACTAGAGCAGTTGTGGATGTACAGCCGACTTCCTCTTCCCAAAAAGCCCTGAACATTGCACACAGGCACTCACTTGGAAAGAGGCTGACATGCATTTGGAGCCTGTTTCTGGCTGCAGTGGTATCAATAGTAGGCCACGTTGAACTCTTTCTCTTGTCTTCAGAGAAATGCATACGCAGAGTTATACAAAGTGAAGATGAATTATTCAGAGGCCTCCTTTGCTAAAAGGCCTGTAAAATAAAAATGAAACTCACTGCTCAGCACTGCGTTAAAAAAAGTTAAAATCCTCTACAGAACATTGTCAGAAGGATGTATTTATTACATAGTTCAAGTACTGATGAAATAAATTTTATCACAAAGCATGAAATGAAAAATACAAGAGCCTGGTGATTCAATTTTTTTTTTTAAATTTATCTGTTGTATGTAGAAAATGTGTATAATATTTTACTGACAGGAAGTTAAAACAACAGGATAGCCTGGTATCTCTGCCTAAATGCATCTATATGGTCTCATAAAGTATTTAAATATATAAACTTTCAATAAGTTAAAACATAATTGACTATGTATATGACTGATAAACCACTGTTTTACCATTTCAGAGTATTTATGGTGATACAAAAGGCAGTAAGAATGTTAAGAAATATGCCATTAATGTACAAATTCTTCTCACACGTCACAAGTTGTGAACTTGGTTGCGATGGTTCGTTGTTTGTGAAGAGTGTTCTCAGGAAAAGAAAAATAGGGAAATGCTGATGTAATGCTTACAATAGTACTGTATTTATTGATGTTACTGAACTGAATCAGAAATTAAAAAGGAACTAGATAGAAGACACTTATGCACCAGTAGTTGGTCATTATCTCGTCTACACGCCGCATGTGTGTACAGTGTACATACATTATTGTCTGGGAATTGTGTGCTCTTGTGTGGCTCTTGTAGTCGTGAACAATGGCTCAGTTGGTGCCTGTACGTGACTCCTCTCTACTAAACCCCTCCCGTTCTGTCCTCTTGTTCCCTCATTCTTTCTCTTTTTGTTTTATCAGGCCACTGTCAGTCTAGTTTTTGGATTATACTTTAACATGGTGAGTGCTCCTTCCCAATTTTCTGTTCTTTTTGCAGCTAAAGTAGGTCTTGTGTAGATGTATGCATAAAAGGGATGTGAACCTAGCAGCGTTTCCCAAATAAACATCAAAGACTCGCTGCACGTTTTATCTCTGAGGCAGCTGTAGTGAACTGAGCTGCAAAAACCAATCAGCAAGAGAATACACTCTATCATGCTGCTTCTGTTCTACTTGTGTGTTTCTGTTGTGTCTACATCTTATCTTTAAGAGAAAAAACATGTGATAACACTGCAAATGATTGCCATGGTGAATCCTACCATATTGTAGACTGGATCAGGCTGCCAGAGTTGACATATTCAAATTTATGTTTACCTTCTACATGACCCTCTACTTATTGTTTTGTTTTCATTGCTAAATACTGCTGGTTTTATTTTGTTTTTTATTTTATCTGCTGTTACTTTACATAATAACCACTAGATGGTGCCATAGCACAGAACTAAGTAATACTATTCAGTAACATGGTTCATTACAGCTTTGACTATCCATGTCATTTTGAAGTTGTAAATATCAGTTTTTGTAGTCTTTGTTGAAATCTTGAATAATTAGTCTTTACTCAGTTTAGCATCAGTAAATGTTAACTGAGTTTTTAGTCATAAATGCAAAAACTTCTGTTTGTTTGGAATAAAAAGAGTGATGTAGCATAAGTCAGAGCTTAAAAACACACACATTAGTAACTCAATATAAGTCTATCTAGATTGGCAAAAAATTAAAATTTTGTAGATTCACACAAATTATACCTTTGCATACTGATGAAATTACTGTTTTTATACTACCGATTCTTTAATTAGAATGGTATGTTTCTTTAAATCTAAAGCAAAACAAAATCTGTCATTTAGGGGACATAACATGTAAAGCTACAATTTATTGAATATTACATTCCTGAAGCTAAATTCAATCATCAGTTTTGGTGCCAAAGAATTCAGTGTGATGTGTGCTGTGTTCAGAAAAAGTGCTGGATTTGAGATAGTCATACTTAATTCATCATATTTGTAGCTCGGACAGTATTTATATAGCAAGTCGTCACACTGAAAGATAAATGCAGGTTTTCAGTTTAACATTTGCTCTGTGTAAATTGTGATCAAAATGAAACATTCTCAGACAGCATATTGAATGTAACCTCTAATTTGAAAGAAGACTAAAGCACAAGTTCTTTACACAAGTCATTTCAAGTGTCCAGCAGAATCTGCAATTATCCTGCGTTATGTTCCAAATGTTAGACAGAAGAAACAACATGACAATTTGCTGTACTTTTCAGTGATGTGACCAAAAAAAAACTAATTTTCTCCACATTTAAAGGTAACATTTTGGTCTGACTGGAATAGTAGAAGGTGCTCTGTACAGTCTAAACCACTTTAATTTAATGTAATACTCCAGTGCAGGAAAGCTTTTCTTGTACGTGTATTCATTGTCTGTGCACATAGAATACTTAAGATTTAGTCATTAACTGATGATTCCATCTTGGCCAGGAAGAGGTTGGGCAAAAGGTCAACTGGAATGAGTTTCTGTGGTCATGCAGTGGATTTAGAACAAATATAAACAGCCTGTGATATTTGAGAAGCTTCTCTAATTCCCTGTGTATCTCATGAAGTATCATGTCTCCTCTGTTGTGGCTTACAGACATGTTTTATCATCACCGGGTTATTCTTGGCTCATAACCACACATGCTGCAATCACTCAAAATATAATTGATGATTAAGGATGGGTATTCCTGGAGCTTTAACCCACTGGATACACGTATAATACCCTTGGTTGTGTGTATCATATAATGTGTGTGTTCCCATGTCAGCGGTCCCTGTGTGCTGTTGGCACCTGTATATAACATATACTGTGGGGGAGATTTGCCCCCGTTTCACTGGGAGCTATTTGTGGGTTGAAGGTATTACATAAGGGCTTCTTCTTTTTTCTCTTTTTCTTTTGCAAAAGTAAACATGTCTGTGTGGCTTCAGGCAATTCATATCCTATGCAAGACGGACAGGTTTGTCCTCTTAGCTGTCTTAACTGATAAGGATTATAGATAACGACAGACACCATACTGAGGAATGTTTAACTCTTTCCCCCCTTGGATGCTTACGAGGAACAACCCTTATACAGTATTTGTTACTAGTTCTGCCCATGGAACATTTTGTTTTTT
>JAPTGZ010000028.1:38174830-38186301 GCA_029814645.1 Fowleria isostigma
AACAATTTTCTACAACTTTGGTAGAAAATTGAAAATGCCACAACTTGTACTGATATTGTGGTTCAACAGAAGGTGTGTAATAATCACAGATAGATGCAACTTAGCATGTGGCAGAGGGTCTAAAATAATTGCTTACCATAAGGAGGCATCATTTTTGATTAATATTCTAATTTGAGGTAAAGTACTATGAAAGTTAATATGATGCTACACTTTGCATAGATCTATTAGAAAAGGATTAATTAAGAATTAAGCACCATATGTCTTTGCTCCGCCACATTTCAGTGGGCTTACAGGTGGTGTTTGTATCATTTTCTTTAAAGCTGGTTACGTGAATAGTTTTTCTTATGAATCAGTGTTTTTGGCGTCATCTTTAATTACGTTACTGAGGAGGAAAATGTTTTTAGTAGAATATAACGATTTTTTTGCTGTATCACTATTATGTAATCTCCTTTGTAATTGAAGTTCATGGTCTTAGGCTGATGAAATAAAGCTGGAAAATAATTGTGATTTGCGTTTCTCACGGCAGTAGGAACGCATTTAGGTTATTACACTGGTCTTCATTATTATTCACCTGCTCCTCATCTCTTGCTGCCGCGGCTGTTTTCTTGCATTTTAACTCCAAATATAACCCTTGTATTCTTGCAATAATAGCAAATGCAGCTCTACGGTGAAACACCATCTTTCGAACGCTATTAAAAGTGGGTTCTGCACGACAGCTACAACATGCGCATTTCCTTACTTCCTACCCCACGCTGACAGGAGAGCGGCTTCCTAAATGTTGCCAGCAGCGGCATGCATTAGTAACGAGTCCTGAGAGTGTACTAAGGCTACAAGAAGTGGTGCAGGATCGCTGCTGTTCCACTCCAGCTGACGTGGTATCTACCACAACACACTCCTTCACCTTTGTTTGATCTTGAATTCATTTAGTCCAAGACAAACCTGCTGTGAAACACATCTCAGTCACTCCCAACATCTGTGGCTCATAACCGATCACTGCGATTATAATAACGGTGCTGGTGTAAGGGTTGTGTTGTCAGAATACTGGTTTTGAAAATGTAGACGCAGTGATGTCAGAGCCCATTTTTGAACCACAGGAAAGAGCAGAAGAAGCCAAAAAAAAAACCATGACATTACCAGAAGTTAATATATGTTTAATGCAGCATTAAACATTTCATTAAACCAAAGTAAAAGCTGTGGTTGTGGATGTGAGGAAGTAACATCCGCAAAATGATTGTCAAGAAAACTCATTTTGTGAGGCTCTGTCAAATTCTAAACCCACCTTGAGCTGTGAGTAACATCAAAGAGCAG
Source organism: Fowleria isostigma (assembly GCA_029814645.1). Taxonomy (NCBI): domain Eukaryota; kingdom Metazoa; phylum Chordata; class Actinopteri; order Kurtiformes; family Apogonidae; genus Fowleria; species Fowleria isostigma. The sequence goes on from JAPTGZ010000028.1 coordinate 38,176,139, forward strand.
CGAGACTGGCATCCCATTTCTCGTGTGTTGACATTTCTATCGTTGGGACAGTTTATCTGTGTCTATTAAGGCCAGATTAAAAAACGTATTTCAACAGAAAGCTTTATCATGTCTTCTCTTGACAAGTGTGGTCAAAGGGGTAGTGTGGTTGTTCTGTTTCATTACCGAGGTCTCATTTACCTTTAACACCAGAGATTTTCTTGTCCTTAAGTGCAGCTTATAGTCAAAAAAATAATAATACTACAAGGTTCCTTTTTGTCCTCTGAGGAGGAAAAAAATGCCAGACTAACCAGAATAGAAATACTGACGTCAATTTTAGACATTTCAGTTTATTTCAGTTCTGTCACTGATTCAGTCTTTGAGCAGTTTTCTTAATTTCATAAGTTTTCTCACATGTCTGGGGGCTGTTATGGTTTTTGAAATGTTATTTAACAACAACTTCTACCTTTTCACTTTCTTTCATGTTTTATTCTGTATCATACATCATAGTATTTCAGAAAAAATTGATAACCAGATGTAATCATTGATGATATGAACAGTGAATAATAATGATAATTTTACGTAGGACTCATACTTTGAAAAGCAGATTTCTACATTTTTGTTTTGGGCTCTTATTGTAAATTTTCTCTCCAGACTGGAAGGTTTTTTTCCCTGTTTATTTAGTTTAGGTGGGCACATAAACACTTAAATCTAACAATGGAGGTAATCTACAAGTCACCAGATTGAAAACTTTGCAAAAATTCATAGGTTTGCGCGAAGTAACAATAACAAAAGCGTAACAGCATGCGACCCCCTGCAGGAATAATAACTGCAGGTTGCCTGATGAGAACCTTGATCTAAATCTGTTTACTGAATGTATGACGTGTCTTGTCATTAGGGAACCACTTCATTTCAAATTCAATTTCTTCATATTTGTTATATGCCCTGTTGAAACTAGTTGTACTTTTGTATTCTGAGCTTGATGTGTCTGGTCTTTGAGAGCTAATTTAACCAAATGAAAGTGTCTGAGAGCTACTCGTGTTTTATATTAGAAACATTTCTCCCCATAGCTGATCTCAACACAGATGAATAAACTTCACTTCCAAAATGTTGATTTGCAACAGTCACATTTTGTATCATAACATCTTGACTGTTACTCTTTGGAAAGTCACATGAAAAGGTGTGAACTCCAGTGACTGGTATTTAGTGCATCTTCTGTGCATATTTTATTGATTTCCCTTGCTTTTTTGCTGTGGTCATTGCTAAACAAACTTGACAGCAGTATGATTAACTGACAGCTGTTTGGCAAATAAACATTATATCCCAGACGGTGATTGGATTTCGATAAATTTGTGTGACTAGAAATCTAAATGGGTTTATTATGTTAAAATGAGCGTATGGGACACTCTTGTAGTTGGAGAACCGTGGTCTAAACGCTGCCTTGTACCACATTTTTAATCAACACATGTACAGTCGCAAAAAAAACTATCAGATCAACCTATGTTTTCTTCAATTTCTTGTTCATTTTAATGCCTGGTACAACTAAAGGTAAATTTTTTGGTCAAATATAATGATAACAAAAATAGCTCATAAGTTTAATCTCAGAGCTGATATGTATCCATTTTCCATGGTTTTCTTGATAATAACTAAAATCACATAAATTCTTCCATCAATATCTATGACATTGTACTGACAAAAACGGTGCTTTTATTCATTCCATGTTTTCTTTTCTGTTTGTTTTAGTCACATGATGCACACAGGAGTTAGTACTTGATTGCTTAACCATTGTTTTGATGAGTTTTGATGGTTTAATCCGTTTTTCCGTGACTGTATGTCAGCCAGTCCCTTGCTTAAAGGCACATAAGAACTGACCCAAGACCAGCTTAAACGTGCAGATTGACTTTCCCTACAGAGACGGGACGGAATAACTTGACTTAACATTTAATCTTGTATGAGAAGTTGTAACCCTCTGTGTCTCCCTCAGGTGTCCCTGAAGTGCAGAGCTCCAGAGGTTTCCCAGGCTGTGTTTCAGAGTTACGAGGCAGTGCTGAAGAACTGAGGAGCCCCCCTCCCCCTCTGTCAGACCCCCGGCCTCTGCTTCTGCCCTCCTACAGCTGCCCTGCCCACCATATTCCAACCTCATGCAGAGAAGGAGCCTCTTCCTGCAGCACTGGGCCTGGATACTGCACTTTGTATGTCATCCAGCTGTTTAATTAGGATGGTTAATGATCTATTGTACCACTTTGACCCACTGCTTTTTATAAGACTGGTTCCTTCTCGTAGACGGCTGTACCCATCATACTTTTCATTTCAGTTCCAGTGACATTAGCTCATGCAACATCTGTGAGTAAACCCTTGAGCAGGACCTCCACCCTTCTCTGACAGAACCATCCTTGGATGATGTTTTTGGGTTTTTTTTCCTTCAGGGAAATAAGGCTATATGACTTGTATTCCCTTGACTGTTTTCTCTGCATGAGGCTCTTTAATCATTATCTAGCCCCATTTCTCTGCAAATTGGAGTCTATTTTTAGCGTCTGCAATCAGCAGGTGAATCAGCGCCGCCGGCGTATTTATTTGGGGTATTTTCAATTACAGTGAGAGGGAACGGCTGTGTCTGTCCTTACCTTCTGCCTATTTGAAGTGGAGGAAGGTTGCCCAGGCCTTGGAAGAGACACACAAATAAACTCAAACTACATTACTGTTGAATCTGGCCTTTTCTAGACTTTGTTTAGTATCTGTGGTTAGCAGTAGGATTAGATCCTCTACTGGCCCTCAAAGCAGGATGTCTGACGTGTGCTGTGTGCATGGAAACTGTTTGTTGCTGTCTGGTTCTTTAGTTTTTACATCATATCTGGAGGTTTTATAGAGAGAAGAAACAGTTTGTTATCAGTCAGCTCTGTTACTGAGTCATTCCATGGTTTAATTTGTGTTTGTAGTCTTGTTAGTGTACATCTGGTAAACTGGGAGAGAGCCTGAGGTGCCCCCCCCCTCCTCCTCCTCAGACTCTCTGCCACTTTACTCCATCTGTATTGTCACCGCCGCTTTTTCTACGCCATGGTCAGACAAAGACGTAAATTAAATAACTCTAAACTCTGATCTCGTGGTGTAACACTTCTGAATAATAAGTGTAGGTTGCATGCGTCGTCTCATTAAAGAAGGCTACAGCAGCCGGCGTCTCGGACTCTACAGATTAATTGGATCCCTCTTTCGAGTCATTACACTGAAGCCCCTTCATCGGCCCTACAGGAAAGCTGTGCACCTACGCTAACACCTTTTAGAGATTACTACAGAGGCGGCTGTATTCTGAGTGTATGTGTGTCTGTGTGTGTTTTTGTCCGACATGACAGCGCATTCATATAAAATGCTGTAAAAAAAAAAATCAGATGTTTAATCAAATGTTTTTGATTGAGTGATTTTTGTTCATTGTGTGTACATCATTTAAAAAAGGACTATTAAAAGTTTGGATAAATCCGCATCCTGAATATTTTTTTTTTTTTAACTTTTTATTAGAATTTAGAATACTCAATATTTAGAGGTTGACATCTTTACATGAACAAAATGTTGAGTTTTATTTGGTTTGTAAAGTCTATATTCCCAAATGGTCCACCAGCAGACAGTGTATACTTCCTGACTAAACTTTGTAATCACTGCTGACCTTTGAAGTGTTTACAGTTTCACTCTTTGCTGCTGTGAACTCCTATTATCTTTGCATCCAAAGTCTGCAGCCTCTCCCTTTATTGCCCTCCAGCCTTTAGCCGCATGAGAGAAAGCACGGGTTTATCCACAGCCGACTGCATCCGCTAAAGCAGTGTGGCTTCTCTGAACCAGCAACAGGGTTTTAAAGCCCAAGTTGCTTGCGTAAGCTTAACCTGGATGAAAAAAAATAAAATGAGCACATCCTGCCCTCAGATGTGACTGCTGAAAGCTCCACACTAACAGATTGAACTGGAGGAAAGAGGATGTTTTATGCACTGCAGTTAAGTCCAAAGCTGTGACAAGGTGCACAGTCTCAAATCAAAATGATCTATAGTATTGATCTTGTAGGGCAGGTGTTTCAAACATGCAGTGCACGGGCCAAATCCAGCCCACCAAAGGTTTCAATCCGGCCCATGGGATGAAAGTGTAAAAATGACACTGAAGATGTTAACAGTCCAGACTGTCCAACTCATTTTAGTTCAGGTTCCACTAACAGACCAGTAGGATCTACAGTAAAATAATGTAATAACCCTTTAATATTGACAACTACACATTTTCCTCTTGAAAAATTCTGTGAAAAAAATGCAATACTTAACAATATTTACATTAACAAACTATGCACAATAAAATGCAAATAAATATATAAAAATAAAAGCATATGGACAACCTGAAATGTGCATTTTTAATAATATTTTGCCTGTTGCCACATGTTTGTGTAACATTGTGTGTAATGTGTATGTATGGATAACTTGATGCATAATATTGTCATAATTGCACTTTTTTTTCCTAATGAAATTTCATTGTATTCAGGATATTCACATCGTTTTTTTATAAAATGTAAATAATACAATTTGAATAAGGATTTTTTTTTTTTTTTTGTAGAAAATTATTTATAGGTTTTTAATGTCATTGTTTCACTCGTCCGGCCTGCTTGAGCTCAAACTGGGCTAAATGTGGCTCCTGATCCAAAATGAGTTGGAGACCCGAGCTGTAGAGGATGATTACAATCCGATAGGGGGCGCTTATGCTCTGTGTTTGGATCAAATAGATAACGGTTGGTCTGCCATCGGGAACGTTACATTATTTTGTAGTTTTTCTCAAGATTTAAACCATTTCCACATTGAGATGGAGGTTGAAACCTACTGATAATGCGTCACTTATCAGCTGATGTGTGGGTGTTTTCCCAACATGGCATCAGTGGCATCCCTTTTTTTTTAAATAAATCTACAGTGATATACATGATTGTGTCTGTGAATAGTTTTAAAACCGTACACTGACAAAAGAAACCCCCCCGGATAAAACATCCTCACGCCCGTAACAAGCTTGTGTCGAGTTGTTCCGAGGGGTCAGATGTGAAGCGGGTCTTCTTCTCACTTGTCACTAAGTGGATTTGTGTCCATTGCGCGTCGCTGCCATCCAGCAGTGATTGATGGGACATATCTGCCCTGCCCTGCCCCCTTCAGTAATAAGTCGTGTCCCTCACAGAGATGATGTTCAGCCTTGCTTCTCGATGACCCTCACGGTTAGATGATGTATAGTGTGTGGATTATTCCTTTGCAATTTATTTGTGGCGTATCGCAGCTCGGCGCTTCCACACGCCTTGCGCACCGCACGATCCTATTGGATGAGAGGAGCAGGGGGATATTGCAAGTGATGAGAGAAAGAGAGAGAGAGAGAGAGAGAGAGAGAGAGAGGACTGTGTGCATCAGCTCAAGTCTTTCCAACGGAAGAGCCACAGTTCTCGTTAATAGGCTCCAGATGCCTTTACAGAAAACGCACGTCTGCCGTCTGCGCGGACTGCCTCCTCTTTCTCCAACCACTCAGGTGTGATTTTTCCTCTTTCTCACATCGAAGGGAGAAGATTATGGGGTTGTATGCAATTTCAGAACACGTGGAACCCTTATTTTTGAGGCTGGCCGCTGTGCGTCCGTCTTCCCTGTGATGGAGGAGCGCGGTGGTGGTGCATCGGTGGAAATGAGTGAGAGGTGCAGAGGAGATAATCAATGAACACACCGAGGGCTCCTGGACGTTTGGGCAAGGTCAGAGTCTAGCCTCGATGAGATTATGTCCATGTGGAAACAACAAGGACGGACTTTTACGCTTCCTCTCGGGGGACGAGGTCGCCTGGGGATGTCCCCTGAAAACCAAGAGTTTCTCTGTGTGCGTTGGATTGCAGAGGCACCGAGAATCCCTCCATCTGCATGATCATGGTTGAGCTTGATTTGTGACAACCTCCAAAGCTGCATGCCTTCTTCTGTCTTTCTTCTTTTATTTTTTTTTCCCCTCCCACCGTTCGCCTGGAAATAAAAGTTTCTTCGCTCTTTTGTGGGTGATTAATCGGCCATCGATTGGTTTAATTGCCCGCAGTTGAACCCGGTCGAAGTGATTTATTGTCGGCTGGTTAAAAGGGTTCAATTCCATCAGAGCAGCTGTTCCTCCTGGACGCTCACATCTGTCTGCTGTCGTCGTCGTCGCTGTCCATGGTGCTGAACTCGAGCTCCAGGAATGGTGGAGACGTTGAGTATCGCAGTCATCGGTGCTCCCGGAGTGGGGAAAACTTCTATAATCCGCCAGTTCATCTATAACGATTTCTCGGAGGTGTACACGCCGACCAGGACCAGATATGTGTACAGACCCTCCGTCATACTGAACGGGAACATGTATGAACTGAAGATTTTGGACGTCCCGCCAATCTCCTCGTTTCCCTCCAGCTCCAGTCAGGTACAAAACAACTGGAAACACACTTAGATATATGCTCATCTTTACCCATAAGGAACCAGTGGGACATTTGTGGCACTTCCAAAATTAATTTTTCTCCACATTTAACCGTCCTTAAGTAGTTTAACGCCATTTATTTTAATGTTATCTTTTGTATTTTGTGGGTTTTTTCAGTGGAAATCTGGTATTTTCCAACATTTAATTTACTAATCATGTAGATGTTCATAAAAGTTTAGAATAAAATTGAGGGCTATTATATCAAAAACAGGGAAAACTGAAGAAAAAGTGTCTTTTTCAGTCCAAGCTCTCATTAACTGAACAGAAACCCAGTGTGTCCATCCATTGTCATTGATCCAACTCCATGGGTTTGACTGGAATCAATGTTGTAGAAGATAGCAGTGTAACCACGGTAACTACGGAGCCTCTGAACGTCCGAATGAGTCATATCTGATGACCATGAAAAGATGAATAACTGCATTTTACACCTGTTATTTACATGGATTAATGGCTCAACAGGGATTAAACAGTTTATATCAGTACCAAAAGGTAGATGGTGGATGTTTAGGTCTTTATGGGTTGAAGTAGGTTAAGTATTGAGGAAAATTTTATTTGGGAACTGGCACAAAAGTAGCGCTGGGTCTTTGTGGGTTAAAATACACAACTTTAGGTTTAGGGGGTTACACATTTGAGCTTTATCAATTAGTTTTTCATGCTGCCTTAGTGTCTCTTTTATACATTCCTTCTATTATTATTTTTTTTCGACTGTTCACAGTCTCTGCTCTCCTGAAACACAAAACGCCAATTTTATTTATTCTTCTATCACTATCAGATGTCCCTACTAGTTGCTATGGAGACCCGACTGACTTAAAGCCTTGGAGAGCTTCACTTTGACGTTGTAAACTCTCGCTGTTTCTCCCTAGCCCTCCTCATGAGGAAGGAATGCCAGCTTGCATATTGTTGTTTATTAATCATAGCATCTATTCTACAACCACGCAGCCATTTTAGTACACATATGTCAGGTGAGAACTTTAACTATGAGCCAGCGTCCAATTTGTGCAATTAACACAGTGTTGCTGCAGGTTATTTGGAGCCTGGCTTGTGTGCACAGAAAATAAACTGAGGGTCTTGCTGCAGGAGTCAGCGCAACACCTGGTTAAAGTCTATTTTAAAAATAGAACAGGCTGCCCTTTCATTCTGGCTGCAGGTCACATGCCACACCTCATTAGATGGGGGCACATCTGATTCCAGGATCAGAGAAAAACGGCACTGTAGATCCACACTCTCAGCCCTGCACAGGTACACAGTGTAAAAGAGATTTGTTTTATTCCTGCAAAGAACTGTGAATATTTACAGAATTAGCTCAAAATTTCATAAAGTGTTTAAGTTTGTCTGAGTCATTAAACACTCTGAGGTGTTAGTTTAATTTACTTACTTTTTAAGTCAAACTTTTTGACACAAAAGCATCTGATGTTAAAAAAAACTTTCATCCTATCCTTACTATCTCAAATTGTTATTCTTGTTCCTACCTGTCAGTAAAATCCTCTAAGGTTCTACATAATACGTCTGCATGGAACCACATATAATTACTTCTATAGGGTGGGTGAAAAGTAACAAGGCACTAAAAAAAAATGGTAATAAAAGACATATTCTTATTACAAATTTATTGAAACAAATGATTCATTTCTTTATTACATGGATAAATGAAAGTAAATCTTTATTTTTCAATGTAAGCATCAGTGGCGTCAACCAGTTTTCTCAAACGGCCAGGGATGGAATGAACAACCTTCTGAAGGACGTGGTCTGGGATATCACTGAGAACCTCCTGAATCCATGAAATAAGAACTAAGACATTAAGAAAAGAAGAAAACCCCATCAGCGTTGTCTATTTAAAAAAAAAAAAAATGTTTTTTTACACAATATATTTTGTTATTTTTTAATATATATTAACAGGTTATTAAATTAATTAAATAGAACAAGTAGAAAATAAAACATAAACTACAAATGAAAAGGACAAGAAAAAGAAAAAGAAAAAGAAAAAGGTGCTCATGTAAAATAAACTTGCAAAGGATGACATGTATATAGCAGCAGTTATTGTTAAACTCAGAAGCATATGTTGACAAAGGAATATAAAGATGCATACAACAGCCAGACAAATACTGTAGATCACCACGTCTTATCAAAGGTTACAGAGTATACCTACCTTTCACCCACCCTGTATATCTAACAGCACTACCTGTGCAAGAAAAAGTTGATCCAAAACTCTGGTTTGATTGATTGATTGATTGATTGATTGATTGATTGATTGATTGATTGATTGATTGATTGATTGATTGATTGATTGAAGTATTTATTTTGAATATGATTGTCAATAAAAAAAATAAACAGACAAAACATTTAAACTTAAGACATAAAATGCATATTCAAAAATGAGTGAGAGGAAGTATAACTTATAAACTCCCTCCCCTTCTCCTTAAATAATTAATAACAATAAAAAACTTCCTACTCTAAATATATCTATAATGCCTGATACTTATTGTTAAATAATTTTGTTTCTGACTTTATATTTTTTTGAAGAAATATAAATATAATTTGCATATACCCATAATGTAATAACACATATATGTACATACATATACATACACAGACATACAGATGCATATACATATACATATACATATACATATACATATACATATACATATACATATACATATTCATATACACACACCACATACTTGTACATCTTTATACCACCCAGTGATACCCAACACCTCCCTCCTCCCTGTATCTGTGACAGATTATGTCTTTGTACCTCATCTTAAATTTTTTTCACGCTTGGATGTTGCTTTTACTCTATATTGAATCTGTTCCACAGTCTCACCCTACTGGCTGAAACACAAAAACTTTTCCTGGTTGTACATATTAACTGAACATTAAAATTTAAAAATGTTCTCAAATGACACATGAATAATCTTGTAGTTTTTCCTCAAAGAAGGCAAGAAATTCATTGTCTTCACATTCATTGTCTTTGTGCATAACGCAAAAACATAAAAGCCCAGACACATACAGAAGTAGTCTATGTATGAGGAAGGTCCCTGGTGCTTTTTTATTGATACTTTTTGCTTGACAGCTGTCCATTTCTGCTTCTGTGGAGCGACTGTAGATATAAATCTCCAAGGTCACCACACTGAGCTGCCACACAACCTGACGACTGCTGCTGCCGCTGCCGATCATTTCTCTCCTGGCTCCCTCTGTGCCACACATAGCCCCCCAAGAAAAGCGGTGGTTATCACACTGTGATGTGCCACTGTGAAAATGAGATCAGGACAAAGTGAAGACAACAAAAAAGTACTTTGAACAAGAGGCCTCCATAAGAGTTTGTTTACCACGAGCTCAGAAAGCCCGGTGTTAACAGAGTAAACATCTGACAGGCAAGTGGAGGCCAGAACACTCATCCAGTAAATCTCCACAATGACATGTAGCTGTTGTACCAGCTCGAGGTGTATTTTCCATTTTGTATGAGGTGTTAAGAGTTCTGTCTGTGCTTCATTGTTACGTGTCCATAGAGATTCTCAGTAAAGAACATCAGATTGAGTTCCGTCTTTCTTCAGCTAAGTGCGGCTAAACCTCCATTGGGGAAAAGAATAGTACTGTACATGTGAGCAGAAAGCATAAATAAAACCTGTCTCATGAGATTATATGTGTGTGTGTGTGTGTGTGTGTGTGTGTGTGTGTGTGTGTGTGTGTGTGTGTGTGTGTGTGTGTGTGTG
>JAPTGZ010000029.1:0-35756 GCA_029814645.1 Fowleria isostigma
GTGTCCAACAGAAGAGAAACATGCTTATATTTATCGTAATTTTTAATAACAAATTTCAGTATCCCCATAAATATGTATACATATAAACGCACGCATACGTACACATGTGTATATGCATATAAACACACACACACGTACACACACACACACACATATATATATATATATATACACACACGCATGCATATACATATATACACATCTTCATTTATTGATTTTTTTTTTTACTTTTTTTTTTTTTTTAACTAAATTATGTCATCATTCGATGAATTTCATCCATTATGGATCTTTTAAGTTATTTTCAGTAATTTCTTACTTTAACCATCCTGATCTCTATATTTTTGAATTATAGTAGATTTGTACATCTTTTTTTGAAAAATATTTTAATTATTCACATTACTTATTAAACTAATAACTATTAGTGTATAGCCTATTTTATTTCAAAAGAACCCTTCTCAACACTGATCATCACGGTTTGACATGTTTTCCTTTTTGAACAATATGTAAACATAAATTCTCTGCAATTTTTTTTCCATGTGTACTTTATTTGCCGGATATATAAATGTCCCTGTTAAGAGTATTATGCATGACTGTGTGCAGTGCTGACGACCATAAAAACGTGACTCCCTCTCAGCTTTTGTTAGCCCAGTTCTGTTAGAGAGCTCATCAGAGCTTTCTACAGTTTCAGTCTGGGAGGCTTTTCTCTGGTGTTCCACCCCCTTATAACGTTTCGCTACAGTGCAACCCGTTTTTTACTGATCCTACTGTACATCATGTTACAGCGCTTGCCTTTCATTCTCGTCTTTTCTGCCTCTGTTTCTATCTCTCAGTCCCCTCTCAGGGACAGTCCGGGGTCGCGGTTCTCTCACTGGTTAACCGGTGTCTGGCACTCCAGAGGCAGCATGTCATTGGCTGCCTGACTTGTCTCACCTTGCCGGTGCATATTTTACCACACGGGACAATAAAAGGCAAAACAGATTTCAGACTTCGCCCCAAATTCATTGACTGGAACAACTGTATTCCCAAGACCTTGAGACATTTCTCACCCTGACGGTTTTCAAATCCACAGTGGTAAAATGAAGTAGGTCATTTTATAAAGTGAATGAGGAAGGGGGGGAGGTGAGGGGAGGGGAGTGAAAGAACAAAAGGCAAAAAAAAAAAAAAATCAAAGTTAAAAATGTAGTCTGACTTAATTGTCTCTGTTCTTTTTACAGACCCAGGAAAGTGCATTTGAACAAACAGCTTGGAAAAAATCTATAATATTTAGTTGTTTTGGCACACTTCAAACATATTAGAGCTATAAACCCGGTTTCAAATGTACTTTAATGATATGCTTTGCTGCAAGGGGAAAAAAAAAAGGAAAATAAAAAGAGAGATAGAGACATCTCAACAGATGGGAAGGAAAAGAGGGCAGGAGACAGCGAGTACACAGCTTGTAGTCCTTGGAGGAGGGGTAGACTTAAAAAAAACAACTTTGAAGAAACAATTTCCTTGCAATCCATCAGTGAGCCCACGTCGATCCGATTGATAAACTGCTAATTACAAAATCAATCGCTATGAATTTTCACAGCTGTCAGACAGAGGGGCTCCCGGGAGAGTGATCTCCCAGAGACCTTGTTCTAACGTTCTGGGCAACCTCCTCCTCCTCCTCCTGCTGCTGCTCCTCCTCCTCCTTGTCTTCTCTTTTCGACCCCCATCTCTCCTCTCTCACACACCCCACCTCTGTACCAAAGCTCTGTTGTGTGAAAGCAAAGCCCCTCCATCAGCATTTTCATTTTCAGCCCGGACAAAACAAGGGAAAGCGGCCCGGTGACCCAGGCGTGCATTGATCAGAGCGGGACAGGTCCTGCCTCCTCAAAAGGAGCCTGTCAATAGCTGCGTGCCATCTTCGCATTGGAACAAACGAGGCCTATCACTCCCTGATACTCATTCCATTCGACTTAACACATTTTATTGACAGCCCCTGTGCTCCTAATGAAATGCTAAATTTATCTCCCGTGGCTGCTGTGCCCTGCAGCTACTGTTATGGAGATAGAGAAAGAGAGGGAGAAAGAGCGCTGGAGAAATACCACAACATGGAAGGTGTTCAATTAGAAAAGCTCGGTCCTCTTTCCCAGTTTCCCGTACACTGCCCTTATCATCTCTCCATCTCCCCATCTCACGCTCCAAACTAAAGGTTACACTGAAAAACTCCTGAAAAACTCAGAAATGTCATTTCTCAAACTGTGTTACACAATGCCCTAATGTTTCTGGATGTTACACCACCTTGTCTACTGTGCACTACTCAGACATCCACACTGTAAAAAGTCCAAAGTCAACTGGTGCACCGTTTTCATTTTAGTCTTTTACACATATAGCTACACTGGAATTATGTTTTGTCATGTATTATGTATTCCAGTAAATAAGACATTTGATTTTAAAATTAATAGATCCATTTTTGTTTTTGATTCCTGGTTTGTGTAGGATAAATAACATTTATTCTGATATTGCATTTATGATGAAAATAGCTACAAGCTATAATATCTATTTTTTTTTTTTTAATTCTTATATCATTATCATTATATATTTTAACTTAGATTTTGTGGAACAATTAAAATGCATTTATTTAGATTGTACTGATATAATAATAACTGTCATAGAATGACAGCAGGTTGTTACTGTAAATGAGAATCAGTTCTCAACTGACTTACCTGGTTAAATAAAATTTAAAAAATATATGTGCAATATTATTTAAATAGTGCATAAAGAAAATATATTAAGAATATAGCTCATCATTTTTTGCCATTGTGCTTTTTTATTTCATTGAAAGACAAATGTTAATTTAGAATAATAGTATTGTTCTTGTTGCTTTGGTGTTAACAAAATATTCAAGAAAATTAAAAAGAAAACAGATGTCATGTGATAAAGTCACAAAATTATCACTATTTTTTTTAGAAATTAAATATATTACTAATTATTCATTGTATATTCTGTACTTTAAATGTTGATATAATTACATTCAGATAATATTCATGATTAAATATAATTCATTATGTGCCATGTTGCTGTGGGCAGCCCACCTGAGTTGGCGAGAGCGATGGCCTTGAGGGTGACAAACTCCTCCTTCTCCACTTTGAGCTTCTTATATTTGCGGACCAGCTGTAGGATGGACACGTAGAGGTCGAGCAGGCCAGTGAGCCGTGAATGCTCCTCGTCCATGATGTAGTCCTCGGCATACACCAGCTCGTCTTCATATGGCAGCGAGCGGAACACAATGCTGAGGATGAGGATCTCCATCCATGCGCTCTGCAATAAACTCATTTGGTCGCCCAGAGACAGAGTTGAAAAGCCTGAAAGGACAGAAGATGGAAATGTATCAGGACAGGAGTACCACTTGATGAGGTATAAATGCAGTCAGTATGTACAGTATTTCAATACACACCCACAGTACATATTCTGTAGGCATTTCTGTTAATGCTTAACATACTGAAAAATATGCATAATTGTGTCACTTTCATAATTCAAATGAAGTATTTGAATGTAAAAGAAAAGAAACAGAAGATTTCAGATCTTTGGCTTCATCAGTAAACCACACACAGTTTGAGAGCTGCAGTAGCTGGGAGTACACGCCGAGGCACATGTTAGCACGGAGTGTTTAATTTTAAATGCACAGTAGAAGGTCCCCTTTGAAGCCGGTGTCAGAGCACTTGAGTGGGCTTTACTGTAAGTGAGGACAGTAAATCGGTGCAAAGGTCTGGGATACACAAAGCCATGTGGTTACCCCTTGTATCCTGTCACACTTCTATTGGTGTGAGGGGGATTAGCGCTGAGACACATTCTCATTGGAGGGGTTGAGGACATGACATGCACTGTGTAGCAGAAGGAGGTGATGAGGGGTACACATACAGGGGCGTGCACAGATAAACAAAGGTGTCAACTAGGAAAAAGCAAACATACATGTCCACCTGCATGTCTACATATGCACATAAATCCATTCACATAAAAGCAAAAAAACAAATAAACATACACAGAGCACAGGGGTCACATGGTTTAAGCCTAGCACGATGACCCACTTAAACCCAGGGCCTCATTCTCCAACAGCAGCTGAGCTGAAATTGGCTCAGACTCATCAAACCACTGTCACTTTCCCTTCAACACCTCTACATATGCTCAGAATAGAACTTTAAATAAAACAAACCACCAGATCCTACAAAGATGAGCTGTGAGAAACTCAAACAAATTAAAAAGGTAGAGGCAAAAAAGAAAAAGGAAGAGAGTAAGGAGCAGATAGCTAGATAGGCATCTCATCCCTTTTTCCCTTCGTACTAGCCTTCAGCTGTCAATAAACCGTGTGAACCCCCACAACCCACCCTCTCCTCTGCTTTCCCACCTCCCAACCCACTGCACAGCATGCCTGCAGGCTGCCCATTCTGACAGCATATTAGGCTCTTCAGCTCCGCCCCTGATTAATATGATTGCTTTTACAAGTTTGCTGTTGCCATGCTACCTGCCACTGCATGATTAAGAGGCGATAGATTACAGTATTGACCAGGGCGCTCACCAAACCGACGCCCCACATTTTCTCTTAAATATAAATGATCTTACTGGGGTGCAGTCACCAACCTGATTTTACCTCTCCCTACCTGGATACCGTGAACACACACACAAACACACGTGCAGGCTGAGTAGAATAAGAGACATGATGAGGAAGCATGTGCGAAAGTGAAAAAGAAACAGGCCATGTGCAAGAGAGAGAGAGACAGGCCGAAGGAAAAGGAGAGCAAGAGAGAGTAGTACCTGAGTGTTCAATTTCCCTTATCGTGGTGATGACCACTGCAGGGGAAGAGCTGGAGGATACATTAATTAACAGATTGTGATCAGAATGTGAGGGCCTTCACATTTTGAAGGGGAATCAATAGTCAGTAGAATAGAGTGCTAACAGAAAGGTGTCAGTGCCCGGCTGGACTGGTCAGAGGTCTGAAGAGCATTCAGTCCAAATTAGACCCAACAAAGCAAACTGCCAAAAGCACTCAAAACACTCGACTATTATCAGTGGAGGCAATAAGCCATATTTTGTAAACGCCTGTGCTATTACCCATATCCAGAATGCATCTTAAAATCTTTTGTGTTATTTCCTTGTCTGCATACGTGGCCATTAAGTTGGACAGCATGTGGACTGGCCGGAGGGAAATTGTCATGCAAGCGTGGACGTGGTCTTGATTGCTGCATCAGGTTGGCATCACAATCACAGGCGAGGTTCTGTCTAGCCTTTTAATGCCAAGGAGGACTGAAGCGGAACTAAAGCGCTGCACCCAATGTGACAGCCCGTGTGAAGGCCTTGTTCAGGGCTTGTTGGAGAGGCTTTAGAGTTGTTCTGATACAGCAGACACCTCTCAGCCATATGCACACATACAACCCAGCAGCCTACAATTACCTTTGACGCTAAAAGTCCTTGAATTTAATCCACTGTTGTGAGATGGAGAGGTGGTGTTTTTCCCCTGTTCCATCCCCTCTTCTCAGGGCCTAAATTATCGCTCCAAATGGGATCTTGTGTCGTTGCCTCGCCTTTTTCCACTCAATTTAATCGAGTAATGAAGTGACTTCCCGACTCTGCAGGTCACACAGTGCTCCGGCCGCCGCACTCTGAAGGTGGCCCGGTTAAGTGCCGTCGGAGTCGGTGATTTCCTCTAATGAAATATCAATATTTACATCTTCATTTCCAGCCCACTGCCTTGGCGGGGTTTGACCAAACATGACACAATATTGACCAAATCAGAGAGGCCTGCCTGAGCGCTTGAAGGGCCTTTTCCACTCCACTGCTGAGGGCTCCACCAGATTTCTGTCTGAAAGTCTTTGCAGCAGGAATATACACATAATAAAATTGCACTTTTTCTTTGTTCCTTGTGATTAAATCACACTGCTCATGTAGGGCCACATGTTACAATTAACTTTTTAAAACTATAAGATGTAGGAATATTTTTATTCATCATGAGCTGTGCAAAATTATCTTCAGTCTAGAGACAAGATTCAGTAAGAGCGATGCTGCTAAAGAGCTAACTGACCACAAACTGCATCTCACACTATCATGCAAAGCTGAAATGGTGAAAACAAGACCACTTAAGACCAACAACGGAAGCCAAAACCATCATCCCTCTCTTTATCTCCCCAAAAGGCTGTGAGCAGGAGGGGGCAGCCCAAATGCACAGACGGCTGCTTCAAAGCCCCTCGCTGAGATTAATCAGAGCGCTGTTTCATCTGCCAGAGCACAGGACGGTCCAAAATGAAATGCTGAAGATTTCTGTTGAGCGGGAGTTCATATTCTATTAATTTATTATTGTTTCCCTCTCCCCGAGGGCCATTAGCGCGGGTAATAAAAAGAGATGTAATTACGAGGCACGGTGGCCCCCTCCAGCTGCAGCCCCCTCGTAACTCACCCTCAATCAGACAACAGAGCAGACAGAGGGAGTGAGAGTAAAGGGGAAAAAAATGGCAAGCGAGAGAGGGAGAGAAATGGAGGATAAAAGAGAGGAGAAGATATGGGCCAGAGAGGAAACAGATAAGGAAGAGAGAAAGCAGAAGCAGGGGGTGAAAGGAGACCAGAGCAAGGAAGAGGAAGATAGAAAGAGGAAAGAGAGTAATTCTGGCTGGACAGGGGCTGATCTATCATGGCCAGCTATCAGAAGGACAAGCAGGCCCTGAAGACTTCTGCCCAGCGGCAATCTCACCCCAGCCAAGTCAAGTGCTCTCCGGGCTCCAGTTAGAGTAAAACTGCCCCTAACAGGACCCCAGAGGTTTAGCACATATTTTTTTTTTTTTTTGCCTCAAACTGAACCGAATGATCTTGCTGCCATAAGCTGATTCTGTATCAAAGCTTTCTATTTTAGACGGCAAGACAAAGAAAAGATGAAGTGTGCACCTGTGATTTATATAGAATCGTCTAATCGAGCAGTGTGATACTATGGCACAGGATGTATATTCAAAAGAGAAATGAAGGGCAATTTTGCACAGCTTATGTGTATCTATGCCATGGCTTGTGTGGATGTGTGTGTAACTTGCAGCTGCCGACCATGATTCTTTGTGAATTTACATGGCAGCATCAGGAGGACCCAATCAATAGCAGCTTGGTAATAAATTGCTGTGCTTGACATAAATAATTTGACCTGAAGTCAAGCCATATGTACAACACAAACAGCTCAGTTTGCCATGAGCTTTCCCTGGACACAGATTTGATGACACAAAGACTGTTTTTCATTTGGGAAAAAAATCATGTCAAAACAAACCAAAGTGACAATTAACCTTATTTTTTTTCAGCTTCAAAGTTCACTTTCAGGGGAGTCACCTATCTGGCTTCTTCTTGTGTGATAACTAGCCCATTATCTTATTCTAAGTAGCCAGAAAATGGGTGATTGGACCAGAAGCCTGTGAACATTATGAGGCTGAAGAACATTAAATACAGTAATCCTCTTGTTTTAATCTGCACCCTATGACCTTCTGACCCTTCCACGTAAGTCTTTAACCCTCCCCAGGGCCCCACTGCCCAGTACTGATGCTACATATCTCTGTTTAGCCCCAAAGACCAGGACGGATCAGTCTTTAATCATTGCCATAATTACACATAATTTATCTCCACTGCCATCAAGCAGCATTGCTTAATGAGGGATGGCGCTCTGCTGAGGCTCACTTAAAGACAAATCAGAGTAAATTTTTTTTCACCGAACATTTTATATTTGAAATATGACATAAAAATGCTACAGAGATGCTTGGCAATGATATGACACACACATAATTGTGATGCTGGATGAATCTGTTAATGTGTCACAGTAACTAAACAAAGCCCTTCCACCCTGCCTGGCAGATGTCCTCTTCCTGGCCCTGTGTACTGACTCCCTGTCTGCCTCCGATACGCCCCCATCTCAATCTCCCTGCAGTTTTTCCACCTTCCTGCCGCTTTCCTGCCTGGTTCAGGCCTCAGCATCCACATGATTGCTCAATCTATCTTTATCTCCCGTGTTGAAGCCTACGTCAGAGGGTAAATTGAATATACTAAGAGCTGTCTGTTGGTGTCTATATTTAATAAAGTGCACTGATGAGGTGCTGATTTATTGCCGGGCAGTATTCACACTCTATTACAAGGAGATTACGCAGCTTGAGTGGGATCAGGCTGGCAACACAGTAAGTAGATTTCACAATTTAATGGCAAAGAGAAAACAGGGGCCCCAGAGGGGGCTGGAGGAGGGTGGGTTGATGGGTAGGTGGGTGATTATGGTGGAGGGTTGAGCTGACACAAACACGACAACATACAAGAGGCACGATCTCTTTTTAACATCGCTGCCTCCATGCTAACAACTAACATGCAAGGCTGTTGTCTGTCACATGCTGGCTGATGAGCAGGAATCCAATAAAGCACACATGATGAATATTCCCCACACACCAGTAATAAATAGAACTATGCAAACAAGGATATTTCATTAAATTCATCTGGTCTGAATCTAATGACAGAAATGTAATAACACATGAGGATGTTCAAATCACAACAGAATGGGAAGATATTCATTGACGCAAGTTTCAAGAATCAAAATGGCACATAGCATAAAGTCCACTGCCATTTAAATATTTTACATTCTAACGTGACATGCCAGTGTAAAAATATGTTTTATTTGTGTATGAGCAAAGCAGCAGCAGCAGAGTGTCAATGTTTACTTGGCCCTTTAGCCTTCAGAGAATTCCCAGCTGAAAACACTGCAGCCCAGGAAGCTGGGATGGGAGCTGGAAAACACCAAACAATGAGCCCCTCTTGTATAAGCAGATGCATACTGTTGCAGTTTTACATATGAACACATGACATTCCCACTGCGGGTCGGAAGGGATGAAGGGTTTTTCATAAGGTGATGGGGGTCACATAGGCACCCTGCTACCCCTGAAGAAGGCAGCAATGTCAAGGTGGCAAGCAGATTCTCATGTACTGAAGCTGTCAGTATTCAGAGTTCCTCCTTAAACCTCTTGGACAGCAAGAAATACAGCTTTATGAGATGGAAGGAGGCCAGAGGGGTGGACAGTGGACTACTATGTGTGTCAAAGGTTGTTAGCACCTTAGGAGCAACAAGCCATCTGTCAGCGTTCCCTTAACACAGCTTCTAATGACCCTGCCCCTCAGGCAAGAACGGACTGCTTCATGGTGCTATTTGGAGCTGTGACACAAGTGTCCAAAGCCTCTACAGTAATTATCAATTAATCAAAGACCCTGCAAGCCTGTACAAAGAAACCTCTTCATATTTCAGAGCAGCCCTATTTATTTCTTTAAAATATGTTAGAGTAAAATGTGATCCAAGTATGGAAGTCTTGTTATTAACATTTGTATTATTCCAAATCATGCACAAATACATGTGTAAAGTAGCCAAAACAGCCAATTTAACTTTGGACCCTGTAAGTCAAAGATGTCATCTACGCTAATGATACAGCTTTTATATCCTCCCATCACCCTCCAATTAAAACTCAATTGGGCTACTCTACTCTAAATTACACCACTTTTTAAATGCTTTTTTCCAATGTTAGCTGAGAATAGGGGAAATTAAAAATCAATTGGGAGAAGGTAAGTGCCAATTTTCATGACATTTAAATAGTTACATTTGGACTTTAGTTATTGGCCCATCTGTCAATGGCCTAATCAATGTGGGCTACTTCATAATGAACTGTTAATCTTTTTAATTCCGTTGCCTAAGGCTACAAAAATCTATCAGAATGCAATCAGCAGTTTTCCTCCCTCTCCTTTCTTGTCCCGGAGCAGATGAGGGGAGAAATATTGTAGGAACAGAGCATGGTAGGCTGCCCTGGGGTACCGTTGGTGCATGGAGTGTTAGTGCATAGAGTCTCGCTCAACCAGTGAACCGTCTCTGATCAGGTTCAGCCATGTACAACTCAATTATGCAGCCATTTCATGGCCAGAGGACACCTACTGTCCTAATACCGGCAGCACCAAAGGGACACTCACAGACCAAGCACCAAATTAAAACTATTCTGTCAAACTGAAAATAATCCATTTTCAGATTTTTTTCCAATAAAAACTAAAAGGGAAAATAAAAAAATTAAAAAAAAAAAAAGGGTGTAACTTTTCGGAAACAGATCAGAATAATCTACTTAAGGTCTTTAGTATCATGCAGCTCATTGTTCAGTTCCAGGAACGGACACTCAGGCTTATTACCTCAGGTTTTGGGTTAAATGATGATTATCGACACAATTGGGATGACAATTCCTTTGTCGCAATGTGTGGCGCAAATCCCATTAGTGATATGAATCTATCCACTGTACAATGCACATTAGTATAATCTGATTAACAGCGTTTCAATACTATGACAAACAAAATCCCAGTTAGAGTGTGAGTAATAGCGTGGCCTCAGATAACCTGTAAAAATGATGTATATTTGTCATATTGTGTGTACTTAACACACTCTGTACTGTACTTATCTATGAGTGTGTGTTATTGAGTGATGCATCTATATATGCACAGTCTACAAGCAGCAAGAACCAAGAGACCGCTGGAGTACTTGTGTGTGTCTGTGATGTCTGTGTAATTTTTGGGTCATAATGATGAGAGTGTGTTATCAGGTCAGTTGTGATCTGGTTCTGAGTAAGCTCCTTGGTTAAACTCTCAGCCTGCTGACTATGCAGGGCCCATGGGGAGTGATCCAAACAGTTTAGACGTGCAAGGGGCCAGGGCTGAGGCCAGGGGCTGGGAGCATATCCATCTCTAATCTCCTTACTATCCGATCTGTACCTGATTAATACCCCTCCTTCTGAGAAGTACTCTAATACCTTTTCAGTACAAAATGCACCTGCCTGAGGTCAGCTAGAGTCCATTTCCCTTTCCTAAAAATAAGCAAACTTTTTGTTTGTTTGAATTAGAGTGTAAATTAAATTTCTGTGTAATCAAATTTAACAAAAAAATAAATAAATCATTCCCACACTTGTATATTTGAGCATTTGTTTGTGTGAGACAGAACCAGAAGGTGTGTGTATTAGTGTGTGTGTGTGTGTGTGTGTGTGTGTGTGTGTGTGTGTGTGTGTGTGTATGTGCTTCACCGCCACTGTGATGTCGCGCATTTCCTGTACGCTGACAGCTCTGTGCCTGTCCAAGTTATGCTGATGAGAACAAGAGGTTATGGGGGAGCCGCTGAGGGACACATTCATTTAGTTTGTTACTCCTCTATGCCGACAGCACTGTAATGTTATAGAATTATGGGGGGTCAAGCTCAAGATCAAGGAGAATTTGCCTTGGTTGCAAAAAAAAAGTGTAGCTAAACAATGTATTCTCTGTCAAAATCAGAGCAAAACTCTTGAAGGAAGCAAAATCTCTGCTGACGTGAGATGCTGTATCCTTAATTCAACAGACTCTTATAACCTAATACCTCATCTATCAGAATGTCTATGGGGCAAGGAAGAAACATGATTATGGCCATCAATAATTCAATGTATGTGTGTTTGCACTTGTGCGTGGCCTGGGTGTGCAAGTGTGTGCGTTTGTGTATGATATGATGTTTTGTTTGATTGGGCCCTTCCCCAACTTTGCCCTAAATCCCTTGTGATTACAACATACATTGGCACTCGGACCGTGTCCCCCTCTCCATTCAATGCAGGGATTTTAGATACTCTCTATTGATTTGTTTCCTGCACAGCTATGTCCATTTTGCACCCACCCACCCACCCCCTCACCAATTCCACACACCCTGGGGCTGCATGAGCTGCTGTCGTTAATTATCTAAGTGTGTGTGCACATCCTCATCCGGACAAAGTGTGTATGAGACAGGAGAAAAATAAAAATGGTAGCATCTCAAAATAAAACACAGGATGGAGAGTTTAAAATAGCAGAAGAGGAGGTGAGAATAATTGTTTTCATACCTGGGATGTGTTTGGCCCAGCCAATGATGACCACCAGCTCACGGTCAGCCAGGTCGCACAGCGTGGTCAGAGCCTTGATGTCGCTCTCCGGCATGGTGGGGTCAGGCATGGCATAGATCTTCTCCGGCTCCGCCACCAACAAGTGAGACACTATCTTTGTGACTGAGGATAGACACGGAAGGAGAAGGATGTCAAAGCAAAGCAGGGGTCACAGGTCGTATCACTGAAAAGCTTAGCGAGGCGCAAAGATGCACCACACTGATAAACATGGCAAGACTCAAGCATATGGTACAATATAAAGACCACTGTAAGGTTTCTTTCTTTTCTCATTATGCAAACAAATGGATGGAGCTTGGATGTGTATGAGTGACATGAAGGTTCTTATCCCTGCAGAATATATGCAAAAAACAAAAACGTGTGTGTACAAATATGAAGCACCAGTGTCCTCAAGCGCTCTGTCATTGTTTAATATCGGTCATCTGCCCAGAGACTTATCATAATTCAGCTCTGACCGGAACAATACCTGGCCTATATTTCTGTCCAATGAACTCTCTACTGTCCAAACATGGGGAAGAGAAGGGGATCATGAGTCTGTCCTAGAATTTGCCTTAGTTTTACCTGCTTGCTGGCCTGGCAGAGGAGGGACGACGGAGCAGGGAGACAATGGGCTAGTGACGGAGCAGTACTCACGAGGCTTTTTGGTGGGAGGGGGGAGCGTCAAGCCCAGGTATGGGTTGTTTTCTGTGTCCAGCCTCCGTTTATACTTCTGTCTGCCCCCTCGCACACGGTCTAGACGAACTCCTGTGGTGGAAAAAACAAAAGGGACGCGGTGAGATGCAAAGAGTAAATGGTGAATGAAATCAGCTCAAATCCGTGAAAATTAACTAGGTCAAAACAAACCACAATGAAAACAAGAGAATAAAAAAAGTATGCACAGTCCATTAGAGCTGCTCTATTACATTAGATAATTACATAAAGATATCACAATCACTCTCATTTAGATCATGTATAGAAGCTTTTGCTTGTATGAAAGCATGACAACAACACTGGAGAGATGGATGTGTGCCTACACACCAGTGTGTGTGTGTGTGTCTCCGTGTGAGGATGTGTCAGAGGCACGGCTGCCTTCCCATATGTGGTCCATGCCTGGTTGGTCTACTGTGACACAGCTGAGCCCAGAGCAGGTCTAAACATATGAATATTTAACGCAGGGTCAATGATCTCACAGACTGGTCCTCTAATTATTTAGCTTTTGGGGTGAGGCAGACTGCATACTAATTAGCTGCCAGATACATGGCTCTTTGCTTGTGCATATGTGTTTGTATGTGTGTGTTTGTGTACGCTCAGGTGTGTGTTCTTTGGTATCCAGAAACAGAAACTTAACCAGCCTCCAAAAGACACGCTTCCACACACACTGTACAAAACATCCGCTGTCATACTGCAGATAGATAACTAGGTATTGCTTTCCCATAAAAGACCCTTATTTCACTCCTCTTTCACTGGAGTAGCACTGAGGCCTTATCACCCCCAGCCACACCTAGGGGGCCAGGTTCTACACTGATACTGTAAATGTCAAGCCAGGCTCATCATAACATAAGTTATTTATTATCTCATTATTTGATAAGAATGTTTCCATTTGGATGTCTTTTCTATTCTATTAATTTTCAACATAGTTAAAATATTTCATCTACGTTGTTCTATTTATTTGATACCACTGGGCAGGTATTTTGTTATTTAATGTAATTCTGCACAAACGTTTATGTCGTGCTTCCCCATATTTGGACAAGCGTGTCACTGCTACCGTGCAGCCTAAATATTCCTGATATCTTAATCCTGTCAAGAGGGAGAATCCTTTCAATTTGCCTTGTATGCATAATGTAACCCCCAAACAAATTTAATTCTAAAGGGTGGATGAGAGAAGGCTCAATGAAATGCTTGTGGTGGAGGAGGAGTTAATTTGTCAGCCTCCTGTGTCCTCTGGGCGAACAACACCCACAGCCAGAGCACTTCCTTGATGGTTTCATCACTTTATAACAGGGAGAACGGTGTCAAACCTGGGCATTGTGTAGCCACTGCAAATGAGCCTAATACAATTTGCCCATCAGCAAGTGCTCTTGGAGAGGATGAGTTTGGATGTGTCCCATGCATGATGGTTGGAGGTCGCTCAGTGACCAGGGAAGGAAATCGGATGATGTAAGATAGAAGCAGCGGCCTTCATTTAACGAAGAGGAATTCAAAGAGGGAATTATGCTTTCTTAATTTACACCATAAATTTTCTATGACAACAAGAACACTAACCTTACTAAATGCAAAGGGTTCCAATAAACTGTATTATCATGTAACTGCAGAACAGAGATTTCTTCTACTAATATAAATTATTTGATTCCCAAGAAACACAAATCTGATTAGGATTGTCTTTCAATTTCCTGACACTGACAACCCACTAACCTAATTACCCCCAATTCCCTGCAGAACTAGAGCCTTCCCAGCAAGCACCAGGGACTCATCTGATGGCAACTACCTGTACTTTACACACACACATAACGCATACATAATGACAATTTCATCTTTAAATGTGTCACATCAAGAATTCTTTTTTTGTGCTAATCTCATCTGTAAAGGCGCCATGAGAATTTTCTTCACACTTCCTCCACCTGCTGTGAGATGGCACTGTTACTATTGTGGAAATAGCAGCACATGATGCCACACTGTTTCCTACGCCTGTGCTCCGTGATCCTTGCTACCGGTTAAGTCATGTGTCTGTGTGAGTAAAGCCACCGACGAAGGTAGATGGGTGCCTCTTTTAATTAGAACAGTCCTGGCCATAATTAACAGATGCTGACAGGAATTAAAGCTTGGCACTAACCTGTCTCATTTTACTGTCCAACAGGGCCAGACACAGGCAGAGAGGAAGAGAGAGTGATTAAAAGCAGCTAGACAGATTCATTCACTGTTTCTGTCGAGCACTACGGCCAAGACTTTAAAGGGGCCTTTGTGAGGTTCAGTCGCCCCTTTGGTGGCCCTCGAAGCTTTAAGTGGTCTGACTGAGCGATCTGCTGTGTTCCCTCCAGAGTAAACAGTAGGTGCGTTATAAATGTGTGAAGAGAGTAGAGTACCACCTCATCCAAAGTCATGTCACTGTTTTATGGCCCACTACACAGTGCAGCGAGGGTAGCAGCGGGTGAGCTCGGGTATCATCTCTTCAAAGCAGGGTGCTGGGGGAGAGGGCTTCTGGCCAAGGCGGCTGGCATTTGTGCACGGATTAACGCAGACCTCGGGGTGGGGGCTGGGGCCAGCTGACCTAGGGCTCTTCTTTCTCTCCAAAAACAATAATAATCCCCTTCCAAGCACTCTCCTACAAAAGGGCCTGTCTTCACTCACTTTGTGTGGCCGGCCATGGTAGGGGCCCTTATTTTGAGTCTCTCACCTGTTCTGGGTGTCTCTCCCTGGGGAAAGTGTCAGGATGTCTGGGATGGTTGGCAATGCCAAAGGGGGCTTAGGCAGACCCTATTTTAGCTGGGAAAATCAGAAGGCCACATGGCAAGGCACGGTGAACCTTACCTTTCAAGGAAGCCGCCCTGCTAAACTGCCGTCAGCACTATTTCAAAAGGACCCCGTTGCCAGCTTTGCATGCTTGTAAGTGTGTTGCAGCATTTTTAATGGCGAGTGGTGATGAGCGAGAGTAGCGGAAAAATTGTCACGCATTGCCTGCCCACTCCCTCTGCTGACCCCAGGGGCTGCCATACTGACACCTTTGTCACATACTCCATTTACAGGTTAGCTACAGTATCCCTTGTGAGCACACATCTGTGTTCCTGCTGCTAATTGAAAAGACTATGTTACACTTAAATGAAAGCTTAGTCAGAAACATATTCAAGTAAGTTTTTTGTTTTTTTTTACCTGACAGCGCAAGTGTACATTATTTACCCTGTGAGCTTGCACTTTGACATTTTACGTCTAGTATTTCATGGACTGTATGTGCAAATGCAATGTGGTTTGTGTTTACGTATGTTGTCTATGTGACAATGATGCCGCTATTGTGGGATATGGCCGTTCCTTGCATGCCAGTCTGCTAAGCAATGACATGCTGTAAGAGGTGTATTGTATATCAGCACCGCTGCACTCAGTCCTTTGTTGTTCAGCTGACATCCTTGACTATTACAATGCGCTCTTACAATAAGACACTTTTCAGGGCTTTGTATTGGCAAGAACACGGGGATACAATACATATGATACGGGGGTTACAATTCAATATTTTGCTGCACTGTGAGAAATTAGATATTTTGTGATGTTCTAATTTTAGGAAAACTGTTCGCAAAGAGCACACCACCATGTGCATAAAATTTTCGTAATTAATGTTTTATCAAAAGACTGAAGACCAATTACAAAACTGATTATGAAATATAAAACATCAAAAAATGAACCGGTTTAATTTAGTAAATGTGTAGATTAAAATGTAAAACAGTGTGAAACTGATTTTGTTTAACTTGGCTGTGTGGGTATGTATGTGTGTGGAGGCTTCTCTGTGTGGCTCAGTGAGGGGGAAAAGGAAGTGAGTGCAGTGCAACTGTCACTGAATGATGTCAATGTAATCTCTCAATAGTATCTTGTCTTCTCTCTTGCTCTAAGCTCTGATCTGTTTCCATTGATCAGAGGAAAAACCTGTTGCCCCTGACATTTGATTCTTCTATTGATCACTTCCTCCTTTATACAGTCAAAGGAAAGTACAGAGACTCAACACAGGGTTTAAGATGGTCTCCTCTAATCATGCTGCTGATCTTTGAAGACCCTTTTTTTCAGACCATTTACCACACTCTTAGATATAAATGTGAGATTAGCACTGTAGATCTTGTGAGCTTTGCCTTTGAGGCTGAAACAAATACTGCTTCCTTCAAAACATAATTACTATTTTAATTCAGAGACAATAGTTTATATAAACTGTTTCATCTTGAGATGGATGGGTGCAACACTGTACTTTGTTGGAGCTGTAAAGTTATAATTAGTTGATTTTCCATTGAGACACAATGTGACCTTTCTGCAGTAATGAAAGTAAGTGGCAACCTCAGTCACATGAGCGGTGGCCATTTCTACACCCTCTGCCTGAGCATGGCGTTGAGCCGACGGCTTCATAGAGCTTACAGTGGACACAGACCATGTGTCTCTCTTTCCACTTCATCTTGGTGACACGTTAACATGTCAGCCTTGGAAAAATTCTCTGCACATCTCTCAGCAAATCATGACAAATATATTTTAACTAGCAGAAATCAGTTGTGTGCGAAGGAGCAACGACAAAAGCTGTGTAAGACTTCAGTATGTAACAATAGTTTTATAGAGTGAAGATAGCCACTATGTAAAAGAGGACGGTCATCCTTATTCTGCAATTGTGCTGAATATACAGAAGTGTGCATTAGAAGCGGAGGCTTAGCCGAAGTCTGCATATTTGAGTTTTACACTCTTTTTACTCTAACCTGACACTGGTCATTCATTTATAGCCAGAACTACATATTTTTCTAGTCTCTTATTCTCCAAGATGATATATTGGCATAAATTTTTCATCAGATAGTAATGCGATTACTCTGTCTTTCTGGCACTGAGGCTTTATCTGGCTGCAAGGAGTCCAGGGGATTCTGTTACTGTGTGACGATCCATATGGGTTATGACTCTGGCTTTAGGTGGTGACTCGATATATATGCATCTCTGTATTCCATTCTTCAATGAATAATGGGAGGAATAATGTTGAAATATCTATACACTGCATTGAATTTAACTTAAAAGTGAAAGTTTTTACAGAATTTTTTTTATTAGATCCCTTCTCTGACAGAGTATTTAAAGCACTTTATAACCATGAGGGACACTCGTATTTTACACATCATAAGTCCTACTTGACTTGAACTCATCATCACCTGAGGAAAGCAAAAAACGTAAAAAATAAAAAATATTGCAAATTTCCTTATGGACTCCCTGAGCTTCTCCCAGAGGAGGTTTGAATAAATATAACACCACCACTTCACCCCCAAGCCACATATCTTTCATTATTCATTTGTCTAGCTTTTTCCAAGAAACCAACAAGTGAGAAACAGGCAGAGAGAGGGAGAGAGAAAAATATAGAGGCCAGTGAGGAAGCATCCACTATTGCAGTGAGGTAAGGGAGAATGGATAGGTGCCTCCCCCGGAAGAGCAGCCAAGCCTAGAGGTCTCAGGGGAATCAGTGGCGAAACGGGGGAAGGGGGAGAAACCCAGCCAGACAAATCCATCGGAAGCATGTTTAATTGTCACTGAATTCCCTGCTGGCGTGACTTTAAAAAACCATCCACAGGAAGAGAGCTGAGATGTTCGGAAAACATTTAGTGGATCAATATGCCGAGGAGAGCTGAGACTGTGCCGAGTGTGTGCTCAGGGACCTGGCCTGAGCCTTTCCAGGAGGAATACTGTTACATTTCTATTACTCAGACGGCGGGATCAACCTATTCAGCATATTTCTGTCCACAGCTCAGCTGCACATTATTTACTGCTCTGTTGGTCGGGGGAGGACTGAGGGCTGAGAACGGTTGTCTTGGTCAAGTTGTGCGTATAACTCAACGGACTACTACAGGAAACATACTGTTATACTTGTAGATATCTGAGATTTACCATGAGCTCAAGCAAAACACAAAATCAGGGGAGGCATTTGTTTAGTTAAGTGATTTCTAGCAACATATTTATAGCATGTGTGTCCGCAGATGTAAGACTTAATAAAAATGTTCTTACTCTTCTTACCTTCTTTGAGCATCCCCACTTTGAGGCATTTCATGAAGCGACAAGCCTGACATGATTTGCGTCTCCTTTTTGTGATCTCACACTCATTTGTGGCTGGACAGCTGTATTCTATATTACCTAGTAGGAAGAAGATGAAAGAAAAAGAGTTGTTAGAAAAAAATAGTAAAACAAAATCCAATGCATTACCATTTAAAATAAAATGCCTTTGTGGAAATATTTCAATCCTGGGTACAATTTATCATGTACTCTGTGCTATCATATGCTCCATAATAAATCATCTTTCGTCAGCCAGGCATCGGCACTTGTTAATCATATAGATTCCTATGGAATCCATCTGTGTAATATGCAAGTTGCTCTAGTGTCCTCCAGCGAAAAGGTACCATTACTGGGGCCAGCGGCAAAAGGAGAAGCTGGACTAAGAGGTAAGGGGGGGGGGTATGGGCGAGATAAAGTTGCACTAGTCCTCCAGGACCCATCAGTGGACGGCACCCTGGTCCAACACTAAATTGGCCTCATTAATTCTGTGCATGTCCCCTCCGGCCCCGGGTGCAGGCCATGTCCCTCTGCGCTCAGAGGGGTCTGCCACTGCCTCAATAGCAGGCTAGAGAGGCAGACACGCTGCCCCTGACCACTTTACATAATACTCCTGCAGACCCAAACCTGTTGTTACCACTGTTGCCATTGTTGACTATTTACATAGTGTACAGGCTAGGGCCTTATGCATTATTCAACTGCAGCGTCTGATTCCAGGACGGAGCAATGAAAAAGAGTTTCATTGCTACACAATAAAAGAGCCGGTTCTGCTCTACTCTAGCATTAGCAATAGAAAGGGCAGGATATGTGAGGCAATTCCTCCGCTTCTGTCTGATTCCCTACATTTTACTGTATTCAGGGGTTTTCAATAAAGGGTTTCAATATAATAGTTGCTTCAGCCTAAGAATTTGAATTATCCCCATTTTCAATTGGCTTTCAGCTTTAGAGGTTTTGACATTGGTGTTTTCCTAAACTTTTCTTTCTATGCTTTTGTTGATGTCTTGGTGTGGCCCAAAAAAATTATTTGAGTGGTGAAAAAAATCTACTTTAATCATATTATTAATT
Organism: Fowleria isostigma; assembly: GCA_029814645.1. NCBI lineage: Eukaryota > Metazoa > Chordata > Actinopteri > Kurtiformes > Apogonidae > Fowleria > Fowleria isostigma. Next base: position 19,726 of record JAPTGZ010000029.1, read on the forward strand.
TAGAAATTTCTACTCATGTATTTGATTATATTTAAGTATTTCAGTGTATAAGATTTCTGATGAAGCCATAAAACACACAAATAAAAGACAAACTTTGAACACATTAACAATCTGCAACTTCTTTCTATAATTTGTGTTAAAAGACAAAAATCCACTCAACATCTTTTACCTACTTTACAGGTCTGACCATCACACTGTATTCTGTACAGACAAACAGAAAGCTACATAAAATTCCACAGACATTGCCCCACTAGCCCTTCAACAGCCTTTGACAACTTATGCAATTATGTTAACATGATTGGACAGATCAAGTGGAGGGTCCCAAGATGTTATAAATAATTAGAAATTCCTTCTTATATCTGGGTTAGAAATCATTATGCTAATTCTCCTCATCTCTTTGGGACTGGGGTAAATAAAGGTGTGAAGGAAGCAGCTGATGAGCTCTGATTGTCTTTCCTCTGCCTGTTTTCTCTGTTGTTATAGCAGAACCAGACCATAATAATCCTATCCATTTCCCATATGCTGGGAGGAGGCAATCAGTGCCACTATGTGCAGAAATCAATTCATGAGTGGCATTTATGTTTGCATTCTTGATAAAACTATCCAATCAGCCTATTTTCTTATGTAAAGAACAGAACAATTATTTTCTTGGCATTTAATTGTAAAATTCTTGATTCTCTGAGTCAGGTCTGTGTTATTTGAGATTCACATTGAACACAAGAATCATCATCCAGGCAGAGTGTGAGTCCCTGAAGTCCCTCTTTCCCTTTCCAGGGACACGTGAACAATCCACACCTATTGGCTGACTGAGAGAGTTAGTCCTTTCATATAACACACTTTCGAAACAAAAACAAACACATGCTTGCACAGTGCTGTGCTACTGTGTCCAGCTGTCCTCTCAAGTCCCCTGAGCGTCTGATGTGCTGTCAGAAGGGGCTTCTCATAGCTCATGTGGAGAGACCGGTGGATTAACTAATTTTTCATCTCTACATTTGGTTTATATTTAGGAGATGGAGTGTTTAAGTATCAGTATACATATACTAAGTCCCACTTCATAACATGCCTAATGCCTCTTAGCTGATATTAAATGACAGTAAGCTACGACCTCTCATGTTTTATTGTTTTTAGCACCATAAATACATAGTATAAGTTAAAGTAACAGTGACAAATTAAAAATCAACTAAATGTAAAATGAACTTCTTTACAAGATATATGTATTTATATTTTAATCCATTTCAGTCCTTTCTGTGAAGAGAACAGACATTTCTGTTTAAGTCTAGTTTTAACTTCTGACATGTCAACTTTTTCTCACTTTCTACTAAGTGTGTCTAAACAGACCCAAAACAGATGGATAAATACACTGTAGATTAACAAACTTCAGCGGCTCAATCTTTGAAAAGTGGTCAGGTAAGACACAAGGACTTGAGTAGGGATTTCTGGTGACAAAATTGATTTTAAATGGACGTATTTATCAAGTGCATTGCATGATTGTTGCCACTCAGACATGAGGTCTGGGAAAACTGGCTTGTAGAAAACAGCACAGCCACTTTAACTTTTAGAAATGAAGCATACTGGTGGAAACCCCGTTAACCTGAGGGCCATGTGAGGGTTTATATGTCTTTAGAGAGGTTATGGTATGGTTACCAATAGCATTACGGAGTGAAGGGAGAAGAAAAAGATTTCCCTCCTTCTTTTCTTGATAAGTATCTGTCTCAATCTATTTTATGGCTTTTCAGGACCCATGCCAGGGCACAGAGGGGAAAGTCAGGTCTTGTAAGTAAATTACAGTAAAATGGCAGGTATTTCTCATCAAAATCTAAACTGACTTTTACAGGCTTACTGTCAAGGTCTATTACTTCATATAAAGGAGGGCCACTGAGTTCAGTTGGTTTCAAGCAATTTTACACTTGGGTTCAAAATGGAAAAAAAAACACAGCTCAATAAGAGATATATGTTTTTGATTGGTAGAGCACGTGAGGTACAGGGATAGGGGTATGATTAGGGAGCAATGAGAACAGGGGTATATCTGGGATGGATGGAGATCCAGGTTGACATTAATTTGGGCCTGGCCTTGACTAATGTAACTATCTCCATGTAAGAGTTCAAGGGGCTTTTCACTGAATGAATAGGTGTCAGAAGATGGATTTTCCACCTTCCTTTGTTGAAAAGGAAAGGACATCAACTGAACAATGAGAGCTAGAGGTGGAAGGTAGGGGTGACAAAACGTTAAACAAATAATTTGTTACAAAAAGAGAACTAGAAAATTTCTACAGTAAGTTGTAATATTTTAAATACAATACAAATGAAATATACATTTCTTGAAAACAACTACATCGTTGCTATTAGGAGTAATCATCAATACCACAGAAATACTGAGTTACACAAGCTGAATTTAAAGTAATAAAGACTGTCATGTACATAGTTAACATTAACTTAGCATGTTGTTTGCCCTAAGTGCTATAGAACAATGTGAAAAAGGGCTGGAAAAGACAGTTCCTTTGTTTTCTTCTCATTAGAGAGGGCCGTCTCACACTCCACCCTTGACTGCCTTGTTATTCCTTTAATTAATCAGTTCTCATCAACGGCACCCTTTCATTCTTTCAAGAGCTCTACATCCCGCTATTTACTGCCTCCATTTTCCTCCAGCAATCCTGCATGAGTTTCTTTTATCATTTCGAAAGGCTTTCACCTCCCCCAAAAAGTCCCTGTGTCCTCCTGCCTTCTCTGCCTGGGACCCCTGTCTGATTATTATGCCATTAAGCCTCTCCTCCTCTCCTCTGAAAGAGCAGCAGGGTCCCTCTCCAATCTAAAGAAGTCCTGGGTTTTTTTCCCCTCCTTTCCCTGAAATTACCCGGCGACGCGTGCCTGAGTTTCTAATTGGCATGCCCGTCCCTGGAGACGGCCCCCTCCCTTCTTCCTAATGAAAAGCCTCGGCCTTAATTACACTTTCCAAACGCTGATTGTTATTGACAAAACTCCTGTGGCTCGGACAAACGACGGCAGATTAGCTCCATTACAGGCAGCCCTCCAAGAAGAGAAAGAGAGGGATTTCAAATCGACAATGCAAAGTGTGGGGGGAAAAAAGAGGAGCTTTCAATGTTTTTTCCATGTACCTTCGCCTTAATTGTTTGGGCCATTGCTCCACTTAAGACGCTCCTTTTTTTCCCCTCAATGCCTCTTCTCTTTTCCATTGTGTTGCCGTCAGTGTACTTTTAGTGAGGGGACAAAAGCTCAGTTATGTTACTTGAGAGAAAATGTTCATCTTTTGTCAATAGACAGGATTGCTGATGGCAGCGTGGGCAAACATGAGGATTTGGCCTAATGCTTTTGTTTGCCTGCAAAAGGTACATAGACTGTCTAAAGCTGATAGGGCTGTAAGGTCCAAAATCAACACCTATCAATGAGACAACCTGCTTTCTATTTAATGCTTGCCATTATTTGTTGATTAAAAAAATTATCAAAAGAAACTCAAAAGTGTGTGATTAATATAATAATACTTTTTTTCTTGTGTTCTGAATCATCTCATTTCACTATACACCCTTACAGGCTTATTTTTCCTCTTTTGCCTGGTTTTCCAGTGCACATGTTCGTCTCCTAAACCGGCAGGGCTTAGACCTGGGCAGCTGTGCCTGTTGTGCAGATTTTTTTCCAGGCTCAACAATATCTCCCTCTTCCTGATTAATCTGGACCACAGCGCACAGTTTCACAGTGGGGGACCTTTCATTGCCTCTCTAATGAGAAGCTGTGATACATCATGCCTTGCAGATAGCCAGTCGCACCCTAGTCCCCAGACACACACAAACACAAAACAAGACAGGAATAATAAACCGCATTCTCTGAGCCCCCAAGGCATTTAGTCAAAAAGCTACTCCACTCCCTCAAATCTGACCTCTGAATGATGTCATGTCCACTATTTTAATACGCCACCATCCAGCACCACCCCTGACAGATGAAGTCATCAATGTCCCACTAATGGCCTGTCCCATATCAAATTATTTGTGTTTAGGTGTTTTTTGTTAAAGTCTGATATAATTAACAAAATACAGGCATGACAAGTACATTTCTACATTAAAACACACCAAAATGACTAGAGCCCATTTTCTTTGGTTCCTTATCAGTAGTGTCATATTGTTACTATCATTACTGTCTCCTGTTTTATTAGAATGAAAAGACATGTAACATCACTAAAAGTACTGGGACTAAAACTTTAATATATTACCTCTGATAGTTACATCTGCAAAAGTGGTAAAAACAAAAACTCCCATAATCCTTTACTATTCCACAAAGTCATTAAACTCTTGTATATTATTGTTTTCACAGAGAGATCCTTCACCAGAGAAATGACATATTGCACATTTAAATCATTATTTGGTATTCAGTGATTAAAGAAAATATACTACATGTTTCGAAATGAAAGGAATAGTATTTTTATATATCATGCTGGTCCCAGGACTAACAGATAACATCTGCCACACACTAGTGATTTTTTTTGATCTCTTGTACTATGTATGTCTTAGTGTTGCTGCAAGGCCAAGGGTGTCTTCTACTGAAGTGGTTTTGTTTGTGGTGATGCAGCGACATGGGATGAAATAAGTCATACTGAGTGTGCTCAAGTGTTTGTAGGACTGGAGTGAGAGAAAAAAAAATACCTTGTATTGTCCTTTTAAAAAAGGCTTTGCAAGCCTCACAAGAGGCCACCCCATAGTGATACCCCGAGGCAATATCTCCACAGACCAGGCACAGCCTCTTGGGGAGGGAGTTCAACATGTATTCGCACTTTATGGATGAGTCCTCCATGATGGTGCTGGAGCAGTCGTCATAGCGCTTGCGGCAGGTGCCAGCACCTAGCCCACTAGGAGTGAACATAGGAGGAGAGTCCAGGCCGTTGGAGTGGCTGTTCATGGTGCTGACATAGCCACCGCTGGCGTCTGAGTTGCCGCTGGGGCTGTGATGGCTAACTGTGTCGATGACTGAGGAGGGACTGGATGGCTCCGTCTTGATGTAGGACCCACAGCTGGAGGGTAGGTGCCGGTCATCAGCGGCCATTCTATTCAGCAGCCTGGTTTGAGGTGATGGGAAAGGGACATAGAAGAAGAGGAACATTATTCACAGAACTCTTCAAATCAATTTCATAAAACAGTGTGTTCATGGAAATGAATGAACAGCAAACAAATATTAAGCCAGCCAATTTTTTTAATGAGCTTACATTACCAAATACACTACTGTCCATATCAAACATATCTCATTAAAGCAATTAAATCAGGAGAATATTTACTAAACTAAAATCTATATGCAGTCTCACACAAGTTCTATGAATTTAACACAACATTTCTTGCTGTATTTATTCATGTGTACACAATACAAGCTCCTGTGCTGCGATTATGTGATGCATATCTAAAATTGACATGTCTTTTCTCTCATTCATTCCAATTTTTCTGTCATTTACATCACTATGTGTCCTGGCCTTCCCTATAAACCAGTCAACCGAGGTAAGGATGCTAAGTGCCTCATTAGCCACACACCATGGCAGCTGCAAAAGAGCTTCAGTGTACAAATACACACTAACATACCACACACAGTCACTCATGTGCCTACATGATACAAACACACAGATGGAAGGAAAAGTAAAGGAGAGGGAACGGCACAGTGTCTGTGAAAAAGGACAAGACAGAGAGCACTCAAATAACTTAACACACAAGTGCACACACTCCTTGACACACACACACAGACACACATCCAGTCAGAGGCATCTCCATAGTTTAGAGAGCAGATTGGACCTTGGCTTGTCTCCTTGAGTCAGCAGTCAACCAAAAGGAAACATGATGGCAAGATATTGACTTTTTCAGTGTCTGCCTAATAACTGTATTTTGGAGTACATGCAATCTGATACTGTAACGTGTGCAGACTAAAGTGCAGTCTTTTGGCTGTGGCCAGAAAGTGCCCTTTCCTGCTTCTTTGCCCATATAAATCCATTTCAGTCTTGATCTATAACCTTTAACTTGAAATTGGGGAGAACAACTAGGAAAAACTTGGCTCAGACATGTACAACTCATTTTACTCAGGAGGTGGACTGCTAGAGGAGATAGATAACTCAATGTATTGGAGATGCCGTGTAGACACAGTGACCTATTAGGGTCAAGGCAAGGTTATACATGAACATACACACACACTTCTTTGCATTGGGTACCACGGTAGGGGTCAAAGGTCCCCTGCACTTGCCTGCATTAACAAAATTGAGCCTTGCATGGCTTATGCAAATCCAGACACAGGGGCTCCTAGTGAGTGGCAGCTAGACAGCCCAAGTTGTGCCTTAGCACATTAGCTCCATTAGCATATTGCCAACTAATGGTAATGTTTACATATTTGACATGTCAGTTTACCATCAGCACAGAGAGCGGGGGATGTTCGCAACTGGGCGCTTTCTCCCTGATTGGATGATGGCTGTCGGTCTCAGAGTGCCTCAGAGGAACCAGGAAACGAGAGGCCTCTGCTATGTCCCCTATCGGTCCACTGGACTGCCTCTTGCTCTCTGAGGCTGATTTAATTGTGAGGGTGGGTGACGGAGGGGTTCAGGCCCAGGGGTCAGTGGGTCAACCTTATTTTCTCACCCTGGCTTCCTGGGCCCGTGGAGATGGGGGTCAGCGTGTCAAATTAAATCTCATTCCCGGGTTTCCCTCCCTACTGTCATGTATATTCATCGGAGCTCCAGGTGCCTACCACTTCTGGAAATTCAGAAAAAGGTTAACTGCTAAAATAAATAATAAAAAATGCCCCCTGTTAAAACCGTTGACCTTGTGGAATAAGCCCTTTGTCTGAGCACTCTTGGAATTCGTCTTGCAATATATGGCTACCACTGTATAAAAATGGACAAATACATTTTTACTAGAAAATAGCTGTCCAATTCAGTGTTTCACTCTTAATTTCAAACATGAAGAACATGTCTATTTATATTAGCATTGGCCTTATGAGAGGTGGTTCAGGTGTTTCAAAACTGTACTCCACTTGTACTCTTAAACGTCCTTGCCAAAGAAATTGAAAAAGTGAATTCATTTCATGCCTGTTTAAAATAGAGCTTACCGCTCTTGATAATAAATGCAGATTGCATCTCCATAAATTAATGCACAGCTCTGTATTCATCTGCTTTATGTTCTCTGTTTCAGATGGATATGTGCACCTGTGCAATAGGGCACCTGCACTTGGCTTATTAAAGGCTATATATTAAAACGTAGGAGCGCAAGATGGCTCCATTTAGCTTTTATTTCACAAATTCAGAGTAAGCTTAACCCTGGTTCAAAGGCCATCTTCAGGGTGACACTTAGCATAATTGCATAAGTGTCTTAACTGTTTCCCCTCCGGCTCAATGTGGTCATTTATAATAAATGTGCTAGCTAGAATCCCCTTAACTCATTCTGCTATGACACATTCTACCACTGCTATGCTTATGTTTTTAACAAGCCTGCATATATTGATTAATGATACTCAGGGAATACTAACCACTTGAACCTGGGGTATTAATCAAATAGTCTAAAATATTTCTATAAATATTCGTAATCTCTAATGGGACAGGTCCAATTTAAATCTATAAATACCATTGTAAGGGAAAATGAATTATGAACATTAAATAGTTTGACAGCAGCAATGGTCCTAATAAATAATTCAATATGTGGGGCAGATGCTAATTAGCTTGTGTGCTACACAGACACAGCAGACAGGAAGAGGTGTGCTGAACTAAGTGAGACTTTATGCTATAAAATCTATAGTTCTGTCTTACTTACTTCCTCAAGGTAAGAGCATTTCAAATTCTGCTGCCTGGCTGCCCAAAGGAGCACTGCTCGTCTAAGATACACTATCTCCCTTTCTCTCTTTTCTCTTTCTGTTCCTCCTCCTTTTGTTCCCTTTGTACCGATCAAAATTCATGCTGAGTAGTGGGTTATGGGCCTGCAATCGCACACTGCGCAGTTTGGTTTTAATTTGATTCCACCTGGCCCTCCTAACAGCATTTCAGATCCCTAATATCATTCCACTAGTGCTGCTGTGACCAGGATTAGCTGGCCTAATGATCTGGCAGCTCGTCTCACACTCGCTCTTCCTCGACTTCCTGGGAGGAGAACCGAGGAGCACTCGTTCCCTCACGTCTCAGCACTTCCCTCGCCTGCGAGCAAAACACTGAACATTAGATGACACTGTCGTATGAACACAGAAAATCCAGAAGCTAATTGAGCCAATTTGTACGTATTCCTGCTGAGAGTTTCCTGCTCACTTTGTAAGGAGACTGACATCCTGTGCTGTTCTCTCTGTGCAGCTTTTTTCCTGTTTCATGTGTAAATCACAAGTAACAGTGAGTAAATTCTTGATGTCCTTTTCACTCTCAAGGCTACCAAATGCCCAAAACACCATTTTATAACATTTGCTAACCTCATCCCAGAGTGTCACATCCCTGCTACCTGATCAGACTGTGTAAGTGGAGGGCAAGGTGTGGGAGGGGGTTGACATCTGCAGGCAGGGTGATGGTGATATCAGATGCCCCAGTAGGGGCAGATCTGTCTGCAGGGCCCCAGGCGATGTGGCCTGATAAGCCACTGGCCCCAGAGTCAGCGCTGGTAGGACGAACTCAATTAGCTCCTGACAGACCTCCTCTCGGCCCAGCTCGGCCTCCTCGCCACAGCCAGAACTTGCTGGCAGCTGCCACACTGACCTCTCCTCCTGGGGCCACTGCCACCTCTTACCGCCCCGACACACAGGCAGGGACTCATTTTGGGGAGAGCAGAGACCATGCTGAATATCTGCACGGAAAGTCACAGAAATACATACAGAATTTTGTGTGCCACCAAGGGTGCGAGGTGTGTGTTCTCGTGGGGGAAAATGTAAATGAAATAAGATGAAGGGTTGGGATGACCCATGGGGAAAAAGGGTGGAAATGGAGGTTCCCAAACATACTCAGATGAAATATGGAGGACGCCTCTGTGTCTAACTGGTTCCAGGTTAATGACCATCAGGGGAATACAGGGCCAAAATACTCAGGGGGCAATGTGCAGGAGTGTCTGCACCAACATTGCATTGGCTTATGTGCTCAGAGATGTGTATTTTTGTGTTGCAGGCTGAATATGAAACATGGAAACGTGGTGGAGAGAGGGGGTTGACGGCTGTGGTTTGGTTGGAGGCAAGCCCGGCACTCCACAGGGACCCATTCTAATCTATGAGGGAGAGGCCCCTAATTTTGGAGTTTCTCATTCATTAGTCCTGCTCTGGCAGAGAGGGGAGGGAGTGGTGGGGTGGACCTGAAGGGAAGGGAGGGGCCTCTTTATTAACAGATATGCCAGACACTCAGGAGAAGCTGACAGAGATTTATGATGTGCAGATATATGGAGGCAAACAAAAGGGAAGTCGAGAAGACAGAAAAACAGGAAAAGAAGGAAACAGAAAGAAAATGATACACGAGGGGGGGGGAAATAAAGACAGAGAGCGAGTGCACTGTGTATCGTACCACTCGAGGGCGAGGGCCCCGGATCAATAGTCCGTAGGCTAGGGGCTAGTGCAGGGTTACCACTGGGGGGACCATGCTGCTCTGTGGCTTGAGCAATTAAGTTTTTCAGTCTCCAGCAGAGTATTATATTTAGCTGCTCCACAGCGATGTCACAGTAGTCTTTATAAAGCCATGAGCTCACTCCACTATGACAACATGAGCCCCATGCTCCAGCGGCACCACAAGATAGCGCTGGCAAAGAAGCAGATCACATCTATTGATTCCCCCCTCCCGCTCCTTCCTGTTCTAGAGATGCTGCTGGCAGGAAAGAGAGGGCCTCTTGTGATACAGGCGCTGCTGTTTGTCTGACGTAAACTGTCTGGGCCGCACTGGGCAGATCTAGTTCTTATAAGGGGCTGAGTTCAGGATGTTGAGAGAAGCAAATGGCTAATGATTGTCAATGGGGGATGTAAGAGACTTGCTGGTTATTTAAACTTGGCACTTTGGACACCAAACAGTTAACAATCTTCTGCGCAAACCCAGTGGGAAAGCTCCCTGCAGAATTGGACAGCTCATCATACAGAAAGTACAAAAAAAAAAATCTGAGATAAGTCTAGCCTACTATGCAGTACATTTGGGATCAAATTCCTAATTCTGCCTTTTCATTGGAATAGATTAGTTTCTGTTTCGTCCATTATATGGCACGGTCATGGTATAATTTAAGAACATAAATTTACAATAGCACATGATATCTCAAAAAGTAATTATTTTCAGCTACTTGCAAAAATGACCAACGGCTATTTCTCACTATAGTCTCCTCCATTGCAAGCGACCAGATGCATGTTTGTAGGCAATGGCATCAGACATAATCTGGTGTTGTGTGATATGTAACAGATACACTGGCGCCAATATCACAAAACATTCCCTGCAATATTAAGTCATAGGCGGATATTCCTACCTCGTCACTTACTACAAATGACTCATAACTCGTCAGAATTATGACAGTCTAGTTTTTTTGTCTTTTTATTGCAAGATGACATCTCAAAATTTCTGCTTTAGTTCATGTTATTGTTGCTTAAATGCTGCATGAATTTTATCTCTATGAAACTAGATCCAACAAATGAATGCAGCTTTCTTATGAATACGGGTTTTGGAAAAATATCTTGACAGTTTTTCTGTTATACAGATAATATCAAGTTTTTTTGTCTCAATAACCTGCCAAGTACTATAGAGTGAACTAAATAAATATTTTTTTAAAGTATATAATTTGCATGTCACAGTGCTGTTTATAAGTTGCTCATTTTATTTGTGGACCTTCTATCAAAAATGATATCCAGTGGCCTTAGTAATTATGATAGAATATGAAGGGTATTCCTAATTGTGGTTCTTTTATTCAGTGTGTGTGTATGTGTATGTCACAAACAGAGAGAAATATTATTACAAAGGGTTAAGGCTATTTAACACAGTCCAGTGTAAATCACAGGTTTAGACACAGTGACTATGCGTACAGAGGGACGGAGGCATAAAGTCATGCATGAAATTACTTCATTAATCTTCTTCTTAGGGGGGAACTCTACCTGCTTAAAACAAAGAGCCCATCCCACTCATGCCATAAATTATCCTCTTCATCAAAAGAGAAGCAAAATACAAACAGATAAACACACATTCATGCACACTCATGCAAATATAAAAAAAAAAAAAAAAAAGAAAAATGAAGAGCCAAAATTAGCAGGTTTATCAGGTGTCTGGGATAATTTAAACACAATCAGATGTGTAAATGTTTGTACAGGCTCACAGTCAGTGTGCAATCCCAGTACACAGGTAAGATTAAAATCATGTGCATTACAGAGAATGCTCAACATGATGGTAAAAATGTAACTGGATTTTTCAACAATAAAATGTTTTTGGCACTCAATTATATACACTTCAACTGAGCTGATGGAGCTCAAAACACTATTGGTATGACTATGTGTGTGCCTCAGCAGACATAGTCATTGCAATAGCCTCTAGGTTTTTACAGGCTCATCTCTACCAGCTGCCACACATTCCCCATAAATAGTGCTGGTAATAAAAAGGCGGGTGGGCCTAACTGATTTATACGGCAGTGTCCACCATCACACCATTCAGGAATAATTAAACTTTGGGGATATTTCCTGAATTAATGTGTCTCCTTCAGGGGGCAATCTAAACATACATTTCAGCGTTCACCATATCTGGCTCCACCGGACGTACTGGAAGGGAGGGACTCTCCAAGTGGCAGGTTCAACAACCAGCCACTCTATATAACCATTCGATTATACTTAGCGCTATAGGGGTGGTCTCATAAGCAGGCATTTTAATGTGAACATGTTTTGTGACCAACAGGCAAATATATAAGTACACAGTCATATAATTTGAAGGCAGGCGAGAAAACACACCATGCAACACACTGACTTACACAAACTAACACAGTAAAGAGCAAAAAACATGTAGCATAAAGGTTTCACAAAACAAAATGATAACACATTGTACACAGTGAAAGATAATATACAAGACAGAGACAGAACTAACTAATTTTGGACTGTTCTTTTTTTTTTCACGTTAACAGTTTAAGCTGCTGAAAAAACATTAGACATATAAAGCTAAGTAATAATAAAATGCTCAAACTCTGATGATTGCAACTTCTTATTAAAACTAATTTATCCAAAATAAAAAAGACAGAATAGATGCAAGCAAGGGTTGGTGTTATTATATCAGATCTTTGTTTGCATTCTCACACATAATGACAATAAACTAAACTAAACTGGTGTCACTTCCAAGGTTGTCTCCCGTATTTGATGTAAGAATTATTTAAAGCAATAGTTGGGTTTATTTCTCTAATGCACAGGGGATAAGCTATGTGACCTGTGAGAAACAAGTTTGTCAATAGAAACTCCTGTTGAACACACAAAGTAGGCCCATAGTAACTGGCTTTTTGCACTCTGCTTGGTTAATGGTCAGTTATTGGTCACATCTACTTGCCTCAGGCAAATCACACGAGGGATGAGTGCTCTTTCTGCCAAAGACACACCCATAACTCTAGTAAATGTGCACTCTGAATCTGTCTATTTAACATTACAGTTACAACATTTGATGATGCTGTGGCCTGCAGCTTTTCTTCAAACTATGCACTATGTGAGCAAATGCATTGTGCATTTGTTTATAACTTTAAAGATACAAAAGTGCTGGGTCTAAAAGCTGTAATGGGTGCAAGGCTTATTCCAGCCATACAGAGAAAACTTGGTGAAGCTGTCAGTGAGAATCAGAGCTGCTACTGTGACGGACAGTTTCAATATTGATTTCATAAATAAACAAAGCTAACCATCGATCCTAATGTTATTTTGCATTTCAATTACTGCTCTGAAACATAACCTTCAAACAACTGGCCGCTCAATACCAATAGCTCTGACTGATAAACACCCACATAGTAAACCCCACCTTACATCACATTTTCTTACCAAGTGTGAATTCATAAACTTAAAATATTACCAACTTTAAAATTATGTGTACAAGTAGCTGAAAAGCAGTAAGATTGTTGTTGAGTATTAACTTTGTACAGAGAAATAGTCAGTACAAAAATGTATATGTATATAGAAATCCTTGTTAAATGGGACAAACTTGCTAAACATGAAACTTCATTTTTAAGTGTTTACATAATCTCAGTGCACACTGCCCTTGTAGTTTTCTACATTTTGTCTATTTTTTCCTTGACTTTCTTAATTTTATGAACTTTTATATTACTTGTTGTAGAGCTTGTATATAGCTATGTGTGTGTCAGGAGCCCTTCAATGTTGGAGCAACAGGAAGAAGTGCTGACGCACCGTGTCAGTGATAGCACTCTGCTGCCACAAGGGCATGAAAGCCCACGTAGGCTAGCATTATCCTTCTAGACTAATGGACCTGGTTATTTTTAAACAGATTCTCACACTGCGGTGAGGTGTCCAAGGTTACTATAGACGAGAAATCATGAAAGACACACGCAGTGACAGTTGGTGCTTTCTGTGCAGGTGGATGTTGTGAAATGGCCAAAGAGGCATGGCAGCTAATCACAGCAGGTGTAAAGGCCAAACATCAGATGGGGTCACATAAGAAGGTGGGTTACATTAAAATAAAAGCTACCAAGTTGTATGACGATATCAATAATTTTGCAAATCGCTTAAATGCTACGTTGTTGTTGTTGTTTTGTTTTGGGTTTTTTTTAAAAAATATATTTAAAATTAATTTCTGAGCCCCCCCTTGGTGGCGTAAACCACTATGTAGTTTGAGAGGTGGAAAATAAGATTCTAATGAGGCAGGCCATAAACCCAGGAAAAAAGCCAACCTAAGCCTTAACATGAACCGGGATACCTCTGGAGCTACAGAACAGTGAACATCCAGAGTGTGTCAATATACGCTGCATCCCCATTTGGCCTGAAGAGAGATAACATGCTCCACCCTCCCCCCACTCAGTCCAAGCTGAGTGACATATTTACAGTAAAAGTAATGATACTAGATACCAGAAATGAGAGGGCTCCAGCGTGGCCAGTGGACTCAGGAATCTCTCTAATGAATTGGACAACAAAGCCCTGTTGGCACAAGGAAGAAGTATTTAGAATTTTGTAACAAAGTGAATTTAAAAACATTAGGCTTTCTTTTAAAGGCTCACATCCCAGCACCTCCTGAAAGCCCACAGTGAGCAGGAGGGTGGGAGTGGGACAGGTGGACTGGTTGGTCTGCTGGGCTGGACGCTGCTGCTACATAGGCCACCAGCTCCTGGCTCATAGCGGGGTGGTCATTCTCGGCCAGGAGCCTCTTCTGGTAATGTATTCTGAAACCAAATTACCGTAAGCTGATCCCATCTGGATAGTGTCTGTGCACGGCTGCTTTGGTTACCCACCACTGCCTCTAGCCTGCGATAGCATCTCCATGAAGACAGCAAAAATCTGATTAACCCAATAACAATGAAACACTTGGTCAAAGAGCAAAGAGCTTTTAACTTAAGATACACTAATGCAATTCCCTCGCCTTGTTTTCTGAAACCTAATAAGAATCAAGCAGACAGACTGCTAGAGATGGGTGTTTGCAGGCTCTAATGTAGCAGGCCGGGAATGAAGTCAAATAAATTGAAATCTAATTCATCATTGTGTGCTAACTTCTTTCTGCCTTTCTAAAAAATACATTAAAAAGCTCTTATTTCATGAAAGGAAATTGGATAGCCTAGTTACTTTATAGCAATGGCTATGCCAAGGCTTAAGAAAAGCAAGAGTGTTGATGGAACATTTAGAACCAGAAAAAGAGTCACATCTCAATTCACTGCCGCTCAGGCTGTGTGTGTTTTCTTCTAAGTACTGAGCAACTCAAACTGACAATCCTCAACATTAGCTGAGTTCAGAGTGGCGCGAACAGCCACTGCAAAACAAGATCAACAATAAGGCTGTCAAACTCATAGAGAGAAATGCTAATTCTCACTGCACAAGCCAAGAAATATTTAAACAACTAAGCAAAGTAAAGACTGCATACGTACTGTGTAGACTGCATACAACAATCAAGCTGATTTGTCACAGTGATACAATAGAGAGCTCAACTTTTATCAGAGCTTGTATTATCAAAATTACTTTCATATGCTCTTATTGTCACATTTCTAGATACCACTGGTCTACAGAGGTATGACACATGTCTTGCTATTTGAAAAACAAAACTCAGTTTCAGTCAAATACCCAGGCAGTGGAGATGCCCTCAGGTCAATCTATAGAGTGTACACTACAGTGATCCCACAACAGCGCTGCGCTAATTACAAGGAGCGTATACGTCCCACTAATCCTCTCAACAAAACATCACAGCCACATCCAGCCCACAGTGAGAGGCTGAAAATGCCGCTGTACAATTAGCAGAAGAGAGCTACTGCTGAACCAAAATTAACAGCACACTCAGGCCAATGCTAGACAGCTCCCACAAATAACTAGCTGTTGGTAGGCAGACCTAAAAACAAGAAAACACTAATTTTTTTATTATCATATTTTTTTTAAATTACTTGGAAAGGTGTTTAGTTTCACAGTGATAAACTAAACTATGAGATTCACATTTTATTAAGAATGTTTACAATAAACAATCTACAAAATCTGAGATAATTTTATTATTTTTAATCAAATCCCTGTTTTCAACTCAGATTTGAAAAAAGTATTTTTTTATATTTCAGTTAAAGTAATTTAATTTTCATTTAAACACAAGGAGGCAAAGCAAAACAAAAAAAGTCATTCCTTTCCAGTGTATAGAGTGCGATTAAGTATTTATCACATTCATTGTATTCATTCTAAAATAATGACGATTATCAGTTAATGTCAAATAATGTTACAATTATACTGGTTATGCTGGCTAATACTATAAAACTAATATTTATAAAAATGTTAATATACAGGAGAAAACTATTGAGAAGACATATGTATTTAAATCTGAGTAATTTACTTGTGATTTTTTTTTTTTTTTTAAGAAATCCACTATTTAAGTGTAAAAATGTTATTAAAACAGACATCTGAATTTTAAAAGAATAAAAGAAAAGAGACAGAGTGGAACA
>JAPTGZ010000047.1:0-10913 GCA_029814645.1 Fowleria isostigma
TAGATGTGGCAGTTATGTTGACAAACATTGTGTGTACACAGTATGTATAACATATCATTCTACAACACGAGTCCCCAGAGTCGTCATAGTGTCACTGCATGTAACTTCCATGACATCTGCTCAGAGAGTTGCTGATAAACCGCTCGTTGCGTGTTGTCCTGTCAGGCTCACACTGAATCTTTTCATTGTCCATCAAGGACAGAAATGTCAGAACCTTGTCCATCACATTAATTATCATTAGTTATTTTTTTATTCAGTACATGATGACTTATTTAATGTATTTAAAAAAAAATTCAAGTACCCCTGGGGCTTCTTCCAAGTACCCCTGGTACACATACCCCCATTTGACAACCACGGCTGTAGAGTAACTCCACTTGCTGCTTATATTCCCAGTCTTGTTGTTTCAGTCATTACTCAGACGTCATGGCCATACGATCATTTAAGGACACTGGAGGGCTTTGACTTTTAGGAGTTAGTTTTACAGAGTAAGATAAATGTATTTGCTACATTTCCACAGAGCTTTTCCTTAATACGATATCTGTGTTGTTCGCGGCAAGTTGATGCTTGTGTAGTTTTGTGAGGTGAACAACCTTTAAGCAAAAGAGCTGCAGGATGTGACTTACACACCAGGTACACGCTACAAACCTCAGATCAGTGTTTTTCCTCCAGCTGCTCCCTGTGGGAAGCTGTTGTAAGATACGCAGTTCGTTCAAATTCCCTGTAGCAAAACGCTTTGAAAGCCGACACAGACGTTTCACCAAGGGACCGCCAACAGATACGCAAGTAACATGCGAGAATATGTTCCCCTCATGTTCCTCCTCTTTTGTTTTTCAGACTTGGCTCATTCCTGTATATCTGTGCGAGACCTTTCAGTTAAGTTCCCTGTGGAATACGGCAGATTTTGGAGTGATCTTTAAACCTGGATCACTGCCACTCTCTCCAATGCAGATCCAGACAATAATCCTCGTCAGTCTCATACTATCAGCACCTCCAGATAATCATCCATGGACTGTGATGCATGATAAGGGAATGTCCCCGATGAGCCCGAATGGTGTCAACTCACCGTCTCCACATCACTGTCATAAATCAACAAACTGTTTACAGGCCAGAGTTCTGTTTGCCTGATACAGATTTAAAGTTTTTTAACTGTGTATTTTATTTTAGAAAGCAAGCAAAACATCATTTAGCTTTTGCCAAAACCAGATATTTAAAATTTGACTTGGGATTTACAAAGCAGTCATTGTCCAAAGTTGATATAACAGCCTGCCAAATAGCGCTCCAGGACACATCACTGTTCTGTGATAAAACTGTGGAGTAACAGTGCTGCTAAAATTTAATATTCACTTGACTTTTTTTTTTTGTGCCACTTTACATCCACTTTTTAGAGTCCTGCCAAGATGCTGTTCAGGAATTTAAAAAAAAAGGTTAATAAAAATTTAATGATACTCCATGTGTGAAAATGACATTTTCATGCACAGGGGTGCTGGAGCCTATCCCAGCTACCTATGGGTGAAGGCGGGGTTCACCCTAGACAAGTCGCCAGCTCGTTACAGGGCTGACATATAGAGACAGACAATCAGTCTCACATTCACATCTATGGTCAATATTAGGTTGACCAATTAAACTATCAGTACATGTAATTGGACAGTGGTGTGCACCATTGTTGAAAAGCACACAATAAGTACTCTCTTGGGAGCCAGAATACATGCTAAAGTGCCCTCTTGGAAGCAAAAACACATGCTTAAGTGCCCTCTTGGGAGCTACAGTGCCCTCTTGGGAGCCAAAACTTGTGCTAGAGTGCCCTCTTGGAAGCCAAAATGCATGTAAAATGTCCTCTTGGGAGCCAAAACACATGGTAAAGTTCCCTCTTGGGAGCCAAAATGCGCTCAATATAACTTATTTTTTTCTTTTCACCCCTGCCCTTCAAAAGGTCTGTGTAACTACTGTCTTTGAATGATGGGAGAAAGTTGGAGTACCTGGCGAGAACCCACACGAACACATGTAAACTTCACAAAGAAAGGTCCCTGGTGTCAGAATTGAACTCAGAACCTTCTTGCTTTTGTAGCAACCTATATTACAATACTGGAAGGTCTCCAAACGTCTTTCTGGGTAAGGGTAGAACATGGACTCCAGCAAAATAGGGCAAAAAACTAAAACAGAAGTTAAAAAAAAATAAATTAAAACTAGAAAAGCACTGAGAGCACAGACCTCCGCCAAGCATGATAGCTCCTCCCATATTGAGACTCACACCAAAGTCATTTATTTGTATCAGTGCTCTGTTTTTGTTTTTGGTTTTTTTTGCTGAAAATGGTCCTATCTCACAATGTTAAAGAATCCTTTAAAAAAATCCGAGAATTTCCCCAAAATCCGTCCACTAGTTTTTGTAAAGTTGCTAACAGATAGACAGACAGACTGCCCTGTATCTGCCCCCCACCCCATCCCCCTTTCTTACATACACAGTGAAGCGCAGAGACATTCAAACCGAATTAGCGCATTTGAACAGGAGTACCGGCGTACACTGAGTGGCAGAGGGAGGGGGAGCCCCCCTCCCTGCTCCTGCTCCACCTGTGAGTGGCATGGGGAGGGGCCAGGCAATCAGAAAACAGAGAGTGAGTAAAAATGCACCTAATTAGCACATTGAATGGGAATAAAATGTCAGATCATCCCCAAAATCTAATCAATTGTTCCTTGTGTCATTTTCATCATGTCTTGAAAGTTTCATCATATTCTGTCCAGTAGTTTTTGCATAAAGTTGCAAACAGACAAACAAATAAATGCCGGCAAAAACACAACCTCCTTGGCGGAGGTAATGAAGTAAAATTAATATTCAGGGATATATCGTCTGTGAATCTGAACTTTACATTTATACTAATAAACAGTCATTTTCAGTCAAAAACAGGCCATGTCCTGTCCCCCTACGCCTCAAAACTATGTACAACAGACTTCCTTCATTAGTTGACTTGGGTTTTTTGTTGAGTTTTTTTTCCTTAGGTCCATCTGTTGGTGACTCACTGAGCTTCATCATGGTGACAGTGAAGAAGCACAAGTGTTCCAATGGGAGGGATTCTGAACCAGCTCCATCCATACTCAATGTTTTCCTTCTTCTTCTTCTTCTTCTTCTTTTTCTGCAGATGTGGACGAGTGTGCGACCAACACCCACAGCTGCCGTCCCAGCCAGCGCTGCGTCAACTCAGTGGGCTCATTTGTATGTGAGCTGCAGGTCACATGTCCTGCAGGATACCAGCTGAAGAACAATGTCTGCGAGGGTGAGCTCATACTTCCTGATCTTTAAATGACTGTCCCCAGCCTTCAGCGTTGATGACAACACTAAATATTCAGTTTTTGACCTTATTCTGACAAACACTGCACTCCTACTAAGCTGTTTACACGGCTAATGAAAATGAATATTCCATTGATATTCACATTTACATGCAGCCGCGCTTACTCCAATTAATGACGCTGTAACATGTCGTTTATCAAAACAAATTATGGAGAAGTGGTTGGAGCGTCTTGTGCCAAAGTGTTGGTTAATTGGATTTTGTGCAACACACAGAGCTGAAGGTAAACAGACCAGAGACCACGCACCACAGACACATGTTCAGAATGTGATGTACATATGTAAAAAATGTTCCCAAATCTGAATAATACATCAGAAAGCACTGCCTTCAGAATACGATTGGCCTAATTCAGAAGATTGAAATGTTTAATGCTTTTACATCATGGTTACATATGAATCGGTGAATTCAAAAGGGGCCCAAGTCCAAGAAATAGGTTTTCGCAGAAAATCAAATAAATTGCATATCTCAAAGGTTGTCAATGGCAGATGGTTCATACTCACAATACTCAGATATAGCACATGATCATAGCTTATAAATGGTATAATATGAAGCATTTCACTTTTTTAATTTTATTGGATTTGCAAACTGAAGTCTCTGGACTTGGACCCTTTTGGAATTCACCGATTCATATACACTGTGGCCTCAAATATTTTTACAAAGTGGCTATCAACACAGTACTGCGGCACAAAATATGGGTTTGTCTCTTACCAAGAGCCATTTAACGCCCTTGTTACATCATATGTAGACTGGCAACTTTTCACTTTTCACATCCTGAAACATCACATCACCACCACCAGAAAAATACCAAAGCAATCAGAAGGAAAGGCAAAGCAAATTTATTTGTATAGTACCATTCATACACAGGGTAACTCCAAGTGTTTTACAAAGGCATAAAAATCACAGAAAAAAGCAAGACATTGAAATGACTCATAAGCTACTCATAAGCACATGAAAAGAGGAAAGTTTTTAACCTGGATTTAAAAATGTTGACATTTGGGGCTGATGTCAGTTCAGCTGGTAGTTTGTTCCAGTTGTGTGTCCATAACAACTAAAAGCTGCTTCATTATGTTTATTTGGAACTCTGGACTGGACTATGTTACCTGAGTCAGTCGACTTCAGAGCCCAACTGGGTTTCTTACCTCTGCCAAGGAAGTTATGTTTTTGCCAGCATTTGTCTGTTTGTCTGTCTGTTAGCAACTTAATGCAAAAATTACAGGACAGATTTGGGTGAAATTTTCAGGAAATGATGGAAATGACTCAAGGAACAATCGATTAGATTTTAGAGTGATCTGACCTTTTACTCCCATCCAAATGCGCTAATTCGTTTGAATGCAGTCATGTCTCTCCTCTTCTCCATGCGGGTGTGGGTGGGGCTACCTGCACTTCACTGAGCTGTGTGTGTGAGGAAGGGGGAGGGGCCAGGTACCAGGGCAGTCTGTCTGTGTCTGTCTGTTAGCAACTTTATGCAAAAACTATTGGACAGATTTTGAGGAAATTTTCAGGACATAATGGAAATGATACAAGGAACAATCGATTAGATTTTGGGAGTGATCCAGATCACCGCCTGGATCCAGAATTTTTTTAAAGGATTCTTTAACATTGGGAGATAGGACCATTTTCGGCATTTATGCATATAACTCCACAAAAATAAATAAATAAATAAATAAGTCAAGGCACTGATACAAATGTCGGATTATTACTTTGGTGTGAGGAACTATCATGCTTGACGGAGGTCTACGCTCTCCAAGTGCTTTTCTAGTATTCCATTAACTTCTCATTCATATATTCTGGACCTAAACCATTCATTGACTTGTAGACCAGTAGCAGAACTTTATACTCTATTTTGTATCTGACTGGGAGCCAGTGTAAAGACTTTACAACTGGCGTCATATGATCTAATCTTTTGGTTCTGGTCAAAACTTGAGCTACAGCAGCTGCAGCTGTTTAAAGCTCTTTTGAGGGAGTCCAGTCAGAAGACCGTTACAGTAGTCCAGTCGACTGGAGATGAAAGCATGAATTAGCAAATAGAAAGCAAATAGGTCACACTGGAATATAGTGGAGGTTTGGGCAGTTGCCAGATTCTTTTTTTTTCTATATTTAACCTATTTTAAGTGTTTTATCACCATTTATTTAAATATTCTTCTTTTTTTTGTTTTGTTTTTTTTCAGTGTAGCTCACGTGATCTCTTATATTTAATTCAGATCATGTAGATGTTCATAAAACCTCAGAGTAAATTCAAAGGTCATAATTTCAGGAAGAGAGAGAACTGAAGAAAAAGGGACGATTTCAGTAAAACATTATTACACCAGTAGTTTTTAGTCTTTCTCTGTCATCCCCCCTTTTGGAGGATGTAAATTCTCCAGGCCCCTCTCAGCCTCAACAACATTGTAACAGTGGTGCAATATTGTATTAATACGTTTTATTTTTCCTGGAATAATTTGTTTTGGAAAGAAAAATTAATGTCAATTTTTGCTTGAATAATACAAATAAACTCAACCAGACTGCTCCCTGAGACAATATTTATACAAATAGAAATAGGAAATGCACAATTATTTTATAACTATGTTACTTTAAAAAAAAACCAAAAAAAACAAACAGATTTTGGTGACACAGATGAACATGTGACAAATATCAGTGGTTCAGTGAGTCCGATTCCAGTCCAAATCTAGAACATTAAAGCACAAACTGTACAAACACAAACATGTTTCTGTTCCAGTCCAATTGTTGTCCATTCAAACCTAAATTCTTTGTCTAGTCTAGTGACAAATCACCATGGCAACATATTGGTTTGGTGTGCATTTCTAAAATGAGTCCAGGGTGCTCCAGTGCTAAAAACATTAGTTTCACCTGATACATATATTAACCTGAAGGAAAAAGAGGACCCCCCCGCAAACCCCATATTTTGAGGAAACATTGCATTAACTGAACATAACCATAATCGATGTTGTAGAAGATGACAATATTTCCATGGCAACTACAGAGCCTCTGAACGTTCAAATGGCTCAAATCAGATAACTATAAAAATGAATAACTTTACTTTACACCAAGTATTTACATGAAATAGTGGAATTAATGATCAACAGGTATTAAACAGTTTATATCAGTAGATGGTTTTGGTCACCAGTGGCTGTTTGGATCTTTATGTGTTAATAGATCATGGCATAAAAAACTAAAATGACTTTTACCAGTGTTAAATATCTTAAATTATGTTTTTTGTAAATTACATTTGATGCTAAACTTCAGGACATTCCCTCATAGAACCTGAAAAACTAAACTAAAATGACTACATTTCTCCACAATAGAATTAAACATGAGCTAATGAGAGTGCATTAAAACTAACTAATGCTTAACTGCAATACAACCGCAAATGGAAAGACAAAATAATATTAAAAATTAATTAAATTCTAATGATTCCCATCTGTGTCACATTCAGATTATTGTCATATTCATCAGGGCTTTTTCAGAGTAATAGACCCGCCCTCAGCATGTGTACAATGCCTTCAACGCCTTTTCATACCAATCCCTTTAATTATATGATCGGGGGCAATGGTAACTATCATGTTGTGCCGTTACTTTATCACACACACATATCAACCTGACATAAATTTGCTGCGTCCCTCCTGCCAACAGTTTAAACTCATTAGTTGGAGATCTGTGTGAGATTTCTATGACAACCGACAAATAAAGTAGAGGAAAAATCTGTTTTCTGTTCTGGGAAAATAACACATCTGTCAGAAAGAGGATCTCATAAGCACCATGAAACAAGATACTAGACATAAATGACACGTTTGTCGCACGTTCAACCTAAAAATGAGTTTGGAAGAAACATTAGATTAATAAATTAGTCATCTGATTAAAAAATGTCATGTAGTTTATTCTGAAGATTTAACATCATAGAACAGAATCATTTCTTTTTACCCCATCTGACCTCTGATCAACTTTTAAAATTGTAATCAAGTCAGACTGAGCAGAATACTAGACCCCCCCCCCCCGAAAGGGTTATATGTATATATAACATTCACCCCAGTTTTAACGACATTTTTTTGGCATATTTTGTCCATAAAACCCCAGCTTGTCCAATGGTATTGAGTTTACCACCTGTTCTATGTTTAAGAATTACTTTAAGTTGTATTTCTTAATTAATACTCACGAATACTCGACAATAGTGTATCGAGTATTGTTTTTGGTTTGGTATGGTTTGTTTATTTTCTTTGTTTAATAATTTAGCAGCCAAGTTCATAGCAAATTGGGTTTATACACTGCCAGCAACCCAGAATAGATGTGATTACATTTTGGGAAAAGTAGGTCAAAGTTAATTTTTTTTAATGAATTTTAAAAAATCTTTTAATCTTTTTAAAAGATCTCAAAGTACCACAGAGAAAAGGAAGTTAAACATTAAAAAAATAATTTAGAATATTTAGAAAAATATGTGTAGAAATAAATTTTTTTGGAGTTTATTGCATTTTTGGATGGATGGATGGATGGATGGATGGATGGATGGATGGATGGATGGATGGATGGATGGATGGATGGAAAAGAGAGAAAGAGAGATAGATGGATGAACACACAGACTTACTTGCTTACATGTAAATTTTCCAATTAGACATACATCACCAATTTCAGGCTTAACTAGACGATCACAGATACCTACTAACTGAAAACAACAGTAGTCTATTAAGAGGAGGGAAAAAGAAGAAGTAGAAAAAGAAGAACAAAAAGGAGAGAGAAGGGGATAAAGAAGAGGGGAAAAAAATAATGGATTTTTAATGACCTTTTCATCCTTTATTGATCATTTTGAATGCCTGAGTACATTTAAAAATATTATAAAATAAATACAAATCCCTGATTCTCTCATTCATTTATTTGGGGAGAAAGTTGATAAATGCTCTGGTAGAAATTGTAGTTGTCCAACATTTCAGATTTTATCCTAAACTATATATCTGCAAATTGTATTATAATTTGGACACTAGTATCCTTATCAAACTGGATACACATATCCGTATTATATTTGTTATAATATGGAAATATTGGAATTATACTTTAAATCTATTAATTTTCTTAATGATAAAATAGGTATTCACATATAATAAATATACACTTACTTTTTCATTAGTGCACTTGATATTTCTAATTTTATTTTAATTTCTATAGAATAAAATAGAGTATAATAGAAGAATAGTATTCGTTGTTTAGTCTAGTCCTTTATTCTTAACATACACAAAATGTCAACGTTTCTGACTCTTACAGGAAAGGATATCAAGGAGCCAGCGCTTCAGCAGGTATCTGTGATCGTCTAGTTTAGTCTTAAATTAATGACATATGTATGATTGGAAAAAATTACATGTAGCGTGAGTAAAGGTTGAACAGTGAGTGGAAGGTACTGAAGTGAACGGTCAGATTTACAACCAAAGCATGGAGTTTGTGCTCCATTATAGTTTTTGGTGTTTACGTTAACCCTGTAAAGCCTGAATCATTAAATAACTGTCAGAAAATTCCAAATCTTTGAAACTGGAACATATCAATTTCCATGTATGAGTTACTGCAATTTGTATCATATATGATACACTGGGTGTCAGTGGTCAAATACATATATGTTTGGTTTTTTTTTACAAATAAAAACATAATATACCACAAACATATCTAACAAATTGGTAATTCCAAACATTTTCCACCTCTACTATTATTCATCAATGAGAAATCTACTAATGAAAGTCTGGAAGACATGTTGTAGTATCACTAGAAAGGCCTCTGGTGAACCCATTACTGTCCTCTGGTGGATTACCCATGTATTGCATGTATATAATTGTATACATCAGGTTTTTCCAAGGAAAAAAAATACTCAAAACTCATGTATCAAATATGATACATTTGGCATTATAGGGTTAACTATTTGCCCGTTATCAGATCGCTTCTTGTATCTGCGCTCTGTTTATTAAAGATTCCAATAGGACGCCATACTCTACACCAGGTAAAAATGTAACTTTATGATCTGGTGGAGTTGTTCTGTGATCGGTTCACGATCATTTATGTGCAACTTTTCCATTTGTTTGTGGAGCTGTGAGAGTTGATGGAGGAGGTTGCTGCATATTCCTGATTAAAAACTAAATAAAACTAAAAAATGAAAACTAAATCAGAGAAGTGCATCTATACTCAACATCACATTCATAAACAGCCTTTTTTATCATGGATTCTGCATATTACCTTCAACAGTCGTCCACTTTTGACCACAGTATGGTGCTTATTTATGTCCAAAACCAGTGTTTGTGTAGAGTTATGACTCTCAGTGGCTCCAGGTTCTTAAAATAACCCAACATTACACCAGTCGGTTTCGGCCCGAGGGTGAGGATGCTCATGCACAGACTATTCTGGTCAGGAGGTTTGGCGTCACTTTCCCCTCTATTGCTCTCTCTAATTGTATCTGAGAAAATCCAAAGTAATTTGTCCTTAAAGGGCCCCTTTAGGACTCGCAAATCCCTGAATACAAGAGCGTGGTGTAATACATCATAAATAGGAGCCGAGGCTGTTCAAGTGTTGTGGCGTTGTCGATGGCAGACAGTTGTTTTCAGACAAACAGGATATATTTAGAACGCTCGCTTTCAGCCTTAATCCATGTTTAGAAGAGCACAATCCACAGAAAACAGCTCCGAAAAATGTCCAGAAATCACAAAAAAAAACTCAGACATGATTACACGCATACATATTATTTTAATGTATTTATTTATTTATGTATTTTGAACAAATCTTTATTCAACGAGGTTTAGTAATCAGTCAATGTGTTCAAAAAAAAGAAAATAATACACGTTTGCCAGGGGCACGGGTTATACAATTATAATATAATATCAAAATCAGAACAAATATTAATGTTTTTAATATTCTTTTTATTTCCAGATGTATCTAAAAGCTTAAAATAATGTTCAACATCCTTCAAAAAGTAAATAAAATTTGGTTTTGTGTTATAGAACTTACATTTCTGAATGAAGAATTTAGCAAGTAAGAGAAATAAATTATTTTTTTTTACGTGTCTTTCTTCCTCTTTGGGGTATCTATAGAAACAAAATAATATATTTATCTTTTTTCTGATTTATTTATATTTTATGTCATTATCAAACAGCGAGAGTAAACAGTAAAATACTTGATAAATCATTGATTCCTTTACTGATAGACAAAGAATAGGTACAGAGCCATATTAACCCATAAGGACCCATTATGACATTTATGTCACTTCCCAAATACATTTTTCTCTATATTTAACCATCCTTCAGTGGTTTATTGCCATTTGTTGCAAAATTACCTTCTGTATTTTGTGTTTTTTCAGTGAAAATCAGCTACTTTCCAACATGTAATTTACTAATTATGTAGGTGTTCATAGAGGTTTAGTGTAAAATTGAGGATTATTATATCAAAAACAGAGAAAACTGATGAAAAAGTGACCTGGAAACACTGTCTTCTACAACATTGATCCAACTCCATGGGTTTTACTGGTGAATTTACTGGTTGTAGAAGATGACGGTGTTTCCATGGTAACTACAGAGCCTCTGAACATCCAAATGGGTCATATCTGATGGCCATGAAAAG
>JAPTGZ010000073.1:0-10910 GCA_029814645.1 Fowleria isostigma
TGGCCTGGAAGGGGTCAAAATCTTGAAATCCATGTCAAAAATTATTTAGTGTAACTCCATATGAGTCACCTCAAATAGTTTTAGAATAATAAGTCCACATATCTACAATAACAAATGTCTAAATGACAGGTGGACATTTTTGTCCATGAAGGGTCATGGATGGATAAAAATGCATTACAGGTCAAATCAGGGATTTTCATGCTGAAAGTTGGGATCCTCAAATTAGACCCAAAATGAGCCCCCCTTTCCAAAAATCACACTCCTGTGACCTTTGCTAGACACTTTATAGAAAGTGGACATTTTTGTCATGGATGGGATAAAACTGCATTACAGGTCAAAACTTGGATTTTCAGGCTGAAACTTTGAATCCTCAAATTTAACCCCAAATTACCCCCACTCACCAAAAATCTTCCCCCTGTGACCTTTTACTTGACACTTTTACACTTTTTAGAAAATGGACAAAAATGTCCACTTGAAGGGTCATGGGTGTAACTTTTCTGCGGGGTAACTCAAGGGTTAATATGAGCTGTCAGGGCCAGTGCAGTCACATGCAAACACCTCCAGTCAATGTTCCCTATATTAAGAGTATGCAAAAAAGGAGATACCACACGTTATTACTCAAGTTAATCTACAGTAATTATAGAGAGCAGCGCAGAACAGATAGCCACAGATGAGCTGCCACTATGGCTGCATTTATCCCCTATTGGAATAATTACTGTGTAATCATAGAAGACAGCCTCCTCTAGACAGCCCACCAAGACTCCACCACTAACTTATTGTCATGTCTGAAAAAGCACAAGAGATTGACTGTGTGCGTCTCATATGTGTGTGTGTTGAGTGACAGGTGCTTCATTTTACCAGTTCTGGAAGTCAGATGAGGTTTTCATTTGAAAAGCAGCTGTCTAATAATGGATGAATCAAAACCCTGATGAGGACACAAGTCAGTTTCAATCATAGTCACGCTCCGCTGTTATTACATTCTCCTGTACTCGTCCTCGTCTGTGGCCGAGTGACAGCGGTAAATGGAAACTTGGCGGCTGCATCAACCTTTCATTAGCCTGATGTGTGATCTGTAGTTCAGAGGCAAGTTTCCTCCTCCAGCTGAGGGCGTAGACCTGTTTAAACATATGACCTCTTTAGTACATCACTGGTTTCCACTTCGTTGTATTGATATGCAAAACTCTCAACAGTAGGAGGAAGTCATACACCAAAACACACTAACAACCAAAACTGCCAAAGGAACAAGGCTACGCATCCACACACTGTCAAACTCACTGAAATAAGGATGAAGCCCATTGTATGAGGGCTGCACAATATTGGAAAAAGCTGACACTGTGATTTTTTTTCAACCCTGTGATATATATTGCGATATGAAAAAATACTCAGGAGGATATAATAGCTGTGTGGTGCCAATGTAAATGGTCAAACAAATTAGTTGTTAATTCTTACGGTGTCAACAGATGTAAGGCAGTGTTGACACAGAACACATGTTTTAGTATCGTCCATCTGTAGCCAAAATAATTCCAGATAACTGATGTTGCTTTTCTTTTTGGCCCCATGTCTTCGTCTTTGGTGATTTTCTTGTGTTCGTTGCTCATTTTTCCGTGTTGTTACCAGTGACTCATTCCAAGTGTAGGGGCGTGGTCTGCTTCAGCAAACTGATTAAGAATGATTGTGATGGGTGGATTGCTGCACATAATCTGTGTCAGGTTGAAAGTAGGTGAAAACATGTCGAGTTCATTTGCCTCCTACATTTGCAGGACTGGCAATATGACTACCAGGCACACGTACATTGCGATAACAATTTTTAAATGATATATTGTGCAGTTTTAATCTATATCATGGTCAAAATATCACTGTCTTATAAGCTTCATGTGCTGCATCAGCTGATAGTTAGGGGCAAAAGAGAGCCCAGGCCACTACTGTACTCCCATGCATATATTATTATTCATCTTCCAGCCACTTTCTTTGCCTTGCATCTCCTCCTTCCAACTCCCACTGGAAATAGACCCAAACATATTACGGGAAAAATGTGCAGCCTGCTCTGGAGATGAGTGCTACGACTCAGTGTGATAATCTGATGCATGGATTTTGTACAAGTAGCAAAAAACACATTGAACCTGTCCAACTGCAATAAATGATGCTATATTCAAGTGGCTGTCATTCCCAAACAATTTATCCAAAAATTAAAGTGCCATGCAAAAAATGTTTGTCTTGGCCCAAAGAGTTTGTATCTCATTCATCATTCATTTTCTGAACCCGCTCTATCCTCACTAGGGTCAGGGGGGTCGCATGGAGCCTATCCCAGCTACTTAAGGGCAAAGGTGGGGTACACCCTGGACATTTCACCAGTTCATCACAGGGCTGACATATAGAGACAAACAACCACTCTCACATTCACACCTATGGACAATTTAATTAACTTCTCAGTGCATGTCTTTGTAGACATGTAGACACGGGGAGAACATGCAAACTCCACACAGAAAGGTCCACCTTGCCTGATGCTGGGACCGAACCCAGGACCTTCTTGCTGTGAGGCATGAGTGCTAAACACTACACCACCGTGCCGCCCAGACTATGTATCTCACACATCGTAAATATCTTTAGAGTCTTCATTTAAACTTTCAAATGCAGGAATGTCTGTCCTCTCTGCAGGGATATGTTTGTTATGAGGATGGGATTTGTGGTTTTCGATAGGTCAGACTTCCAATCCCCCCTGGTTTAGTCAAAATCTTGTTTACATCAGCTGTTACTATGGTGATGAGCATTCCAGAATCCAGCAGGCACACACACACATAGCACACAGTGCCCATCACCCTCAGAATCAAGCCCTCATGCCACGCCCCCATGCCCCTCTCGCAATTTTCAAATGTGGAAATTATCTAGTTTACATTGTAGCTCTGTTAATATAGCTCTGTTTTTGGTCAGAAAACAGCCACAGTTAAACTATGAATCACCTGTTTTTTGTAGTAGGTGTTGTCAATATCTGCACTAAAGATTTGTTTGGAATCATCCAAACCGCAACAGAGCTGTCTGAAGAATTCATTCATTCATTTATTTGTTTTGAGCGGAAGAAAAACAATGAATGTGTGACTGATGTCTAAGCTGCAAACAAATTACCCACATGGGGTAAATAAAGTTCTCTGAATCTGAATCACAACAAGATGAATGAAATATTATTTTATTTATACGTATTACATGATTCTAAAAAGGTTAATGAAGCTGTCAGTGTCTGATGAATCCTAAGTGACTGATCGTAGAGAGACGGGAAAATGTTGTCAGTGCATGTTGTGTTTCATAACCAGAACGTACATACGCTTTTTGGAGTGATGTGAGAAGACATTAAAAATTGCAGCTATATTGCAACATGGCTGATTTGAAGCTGATGAAAGAAATTTGACGAAAAATATTGATGACACATGTTAACACTGCAGGAAAAACTAACGACGAACCTGATTCTAGCGCTATTTTAGCCTTGTAAATCCAGCCCTCTGTTGTTGACGCTGAAGACCATGCTGCCTTACTCCTGCTTCTTCTCATTATTTATTGAAGTTAATTTAACATAACTCATCCAACACACACTCCATGTAAGAACTCAACAACATGTGAATGTAAATATATATATTAAATCTATAATATTGGACACTTTTAATGCAGTACATCTATTAGCCAGAACCATGACTTTAAGGATTGATATTA
This sequence comes from Fowleria isostigma, assembly GCA_029814645.1. Lineage (NCBI taxonomy): Eukaryota > Metazoa > Chordata > Actinopteri > Kurtiformes > Apogonidae > Fowleria > Fowleria isostigma. Next base: position 3,700 of record JAPTGZ010000073.1, read on the forward strand.
AAAACACATCCTGAAAGTGAATAAAGAAACATTGGAATGAAAAACATTATTGTAAAAAAAAAAAAAAAAAAAATGCAATGGCCTCAAAACAGGTATTGGCATTGATGACATTGAAAATCATATTATCATATTTGACACACTTTTTTCAATGACAGTTTATAATTGCGATGACGTTTTTCTTTATCGATCACAGTTCTTACCCTTGGCCATGCCAAGGGAAGGCCAGAGTATTGTCTTTGGTTCAATGTCTGTCTGTCCATCCGTCTGTCCATATTCATCAAAAACTTTGGCATGCAGTGACAAGTCAGGCCACTAGGGACAGTCCGCCACGGATCCATATTCAACATTAAGTCTATATTTCGGCACATTTACGGACCATAATAATAACAGTGTGACATTGTACTGGAATGTGACACTGCAAATAACTTTATTTTCAACAACAAATAGCGGAGTCTCAACTTTCTGTTCAGTTTCACTGCAGCTTCACAGTAGCAACAGACTGGATGGAGCGGAGGAAAGGGTAAGAAAAATGGAACTACACAAGAATAACTTTCACAAATATTTTGTTCAAGCCTGTGAAATTGACCCTAATGTCAATGTGTCCATAAAATTGACCCTAATGTTAACGCGACCCCGCGAAACTCAGGTCAGCTCCCCTGGTTGACCTCTTCACCTCGCCCAGGGAACAGAATCGGCCACACACAGCTCCGGTCCTCACTCAGGGGGGGAGAGAGATCGACCGGACGAGCCCCGGCATTCGGGAGCCTGGTCTGGTATCGGAAATGTGTGTAAACTTGGTGAAAAAATGTCCAAGATGCACTTTGTGCTACTCTTGAATGCTACGGTACCAACCCACCCACCCTCCAGGGCTCGGTGAACTGCTCCCCAGGGACTTGGCAAGGCCAACAACATGGCTTGGTGAACCAGCCCGGGCTGAACCAACGACATTTATCAGAATCAGTTTTATTGACCAAGTATGTGAGCACTAGGGGAAAAAACTGTTCTTGTGTCTGGATGTTTTGGTGCACATTGTTCTGTATCACCCGCCAGAGGGAAGGAGTTCAAACGGGTGGTGTCCAGGGTGTGATGGGTCTGCAGAGATGTTTCCTGCCCATGTCCTGACTCTGGAGGAGTACAGGTCCTGAATGGTGGGCAGGGCAACACCAATGATCCTCTCTGCAGACCTGATTGTTCGTTCTAGTCTGTACCTGTCCTGCCTGGTGGTTGAACCAAACCAGACAATGATGGATGTGCAGAGAACAGACTGGATAATGGCGGTGTAGATTGAATTTAGTACAGTTTTGTGAAATATATAAAAATGTATAAATGACAAGTAAATACTAGTACAAATGCATTGAAATCAAATCGCATCGTGGTGATTGTATTCAGTGGATCAGGTTGAATATCTGATGACTTTTGAGGTATGGTTTATGAATGTTTCTGGCCATTATTCATACAAATGTTGTTGCCATATTAACCATGATGATTTCTTTGAGAATAGAATAGAATAGAATAGAATAGAATAGAATAGAATAGAATAGAATAGAATAGAATTACCTCCAAGGAGGTAATGTTTTTTCCGATGTTTGTCTGCTTGTCTGTCTGTTAGCAACTTTACACAAAAACTACTAGACGGATTTTGAAAAATTTTTAGGACATGATAGAAATGACACAAGGAACAATCGATTAGATTTTGGGAGTGATCTGGATCACCGCCTGGATCCAGGATTGTTTTAAAGGATTCTTTAACATTGGGAGACAGGACCATTTTCAGCATTTGTGTGTATTTTGTTATACAATAAAGAATGCCAAAAATAAAAAAACAGTAAGTCTCATCTCTTTGTATATATGTTCTTGTATATGTTATGTTTGCTGTAAAATATATACAAATAAATGTAGGATTATTATTTTGGTGTGACTCACAATATGGGGTGAACTATTATGTTTGGCGGAGGTCTGCGCTCTCTGAGTGCTTTTCTAGTTATTATGCAAAGATAAATATTATCATGTAATGATCAGTTTTCCTCATTGTCACAAAAAATAAGAATAAAAACAACAAATAGAGCGCAAATCTAATAAGAAAAATATAGTCCAATTTCATTTCAAATCCAACATCGAACTGACGCTGTAATATCATGATATTTGATTGTAGTTGAAAACATTCTTGTCACTCAAACACATCTTTATTATCTTTCTTTTTTCTTAAAAAATATGTGAAATTGTTCATGGTTTGTAACATTCACTCATTCAGTGAAAAGAGAGACTGCTTATGAGAGGGCTTTTGACAGGTCATTTATTTGAGACCAGCAGATGGTGCATGAATGTCACGACAAGACGAAACATAAATCGATGTTTGGTCTTTTTTACAGATCATTGGCTGTTGTGCTTGGAGTCTTAACCTACAAAGACCAAAACAGCCAAAAGCATCTACTGATCTAAACTGTTTAATACTTGGTGATTCAATTACCCCATAAATACATGTAAATGATTTGTGTAAAATGCAGTTTGTCATCTTTTCATGGTTATCAGATATGGCCCATTTGGATGTTCGGAGTCTCTGTAGTTACTATAGAAACACTGTTGTCTTCTACACTGATTCACCAATAGGGGTGTAAAAAAAATTTTGTGGCATGAAATTTGGCAGAATAAAAAAAATGACAAAGTAAAATTCAAAGACACACAAAATAAAAATCAAGCTTAAAAAAGTTTAAAGAACACAAAAGGGGCTACGGAGACAGCTGATTTTTTTACCCTCTTGCCAACTGTAGCAGCACTCTCACTTCACCTGAAAATGAAAGAAGACGAGGAAAATAGTGGATACTAGGTCCACCCTGCATGAGACAATCAGCTGTTATGGACCTCGGTTTTGCATTGGCGCTGACTGCTCTTTTTAAGTCGCTCCACTGTCTCATCTGTGCAGTAACTACACACAGTATGGACATAAGATACGGGCCATGGCTTGTACGTCTTTCCCTCGCCTATGTTTATGTTTAAGAAATACTAAAAAAGAACCAGTGGGATGAATGAATGATTGATTTATATTGGGGATGTAAGGATATATCCTTAATCGGTTAAAAATTGAAACTAATAAGAGGAATTAAAATCAATACATCAAAAAAGGGGTGTTACTTCAACAATAGGAGGCGCTGTCCGTTGTCACTGCCCAGTGATCTATTAGCAAGCATCGTGGACTCCGCACCACCCCTATTCATTTCTATGGGATACATCCAAACACGTGAAGACGCTTCTGCAAAGCATTGTGGGTAAGTGGCTAAATCAATGGGTCCGTCATGTCAAACCTACCGGTGATCCACTAGCAAGCATTGTGGACTCTGCTCTACACCGCCCCTATTCATTTTGTCAAGACTGGCTCTGAGTGCTTGATGAATAAAGTGCACAGAACGGGAATCTCCTGTATGAGGATATTTATTAGCATGGTTGTCTCAATTTTTATGGAACGCGTTCTGACACGTGAAGACACTTCAGCAAAAAATTATGGGTACAATGGGTCCGTCACGTACGGCATGTTTTGTTTTTACAAACTCGTTCTCTCTTCAGAACAACTACTGGACAACACATCGAAAAGGTTCTGAAGTCTGCTAAAGCAGAATGGGAGCTTGAAACTAATCACGAGATAGCTGTTGTAATGGATAATGCACGGAACATGGACATTGCACAAGCTAATTATCATGTAGACACGCATTGGAACAGCAGTCTGGAAGGAAAAAAAATCTATTTGAATTGGTATCATGGACCCAAAATCAGGATTCGAATCAAATCATGGGGTGAGTGTATCCTTACATCCCTAGTTTACATTGGTTTGCACATCAATCATCCACCATTCTACGGAAGCAAAAGTCATGTGTTAAGTTGTATAAATGTGATGAGGGTGGGATTTAATAAGTTTTCTTCTTCCCACTCCTTTTTGAGCGTATTTTTTGATTTTGTTTTGATATTACTAGTGTACATGGCACTTGTCACATCGTCTTGAATAATTTTTTTATTTGTTAATGTATTTCTTCTATTATCAAGTTTCTTGAACATTAAAAAAATTGTTTTGTCTTTTCTGCTTGAAATAAATGAAATTAACGTGAATAATTTTCCTGTATATTTCACTGTATAATCTGTGCACGTTCTAAAAGTCTACGTATTCTTTTTGTACATGTGCACATTCTTTCCAGGTATGTCTGTGTACACATGTATGTGATGTATATGAACAGTATTGATTGTTGTACATGTATATGTAATTGTACATGGAAGCTCAAACTAAACTAAACCTAATACAACAAACACAAAAACCAAAAAAGGAATAGGCCAGAAGCAAAAGCTTATTTTAACACATGGTAAGATCAATTAAGTCTTCCTATCCTACCCGAGACCAAGACAAGACCAAGACCAAAGTACATGACATGACCGAGTCCACAAAAGTCTGGTTTCGAGGATGACATCATTAGGAAATACACACAGACAGTACTAAAGACTACTGGGAAGAAAGTGATAAGGATTGCTGTCCTTTTTAAACCCTCCATTCTTCATCACATCAACTTTCAACTTCTTTGAATGTGATGAAGAATGGAGGGTTTATAAAGGACAGCAATCCTTATCACTTGCTTGAGAAAAGGACTTCAAGGTCTCAAACACTTCACAAGTCAAGCAGTTGGACGATAAACACTCCACACTCAACATAAAACAGGACACATATTTCTCTCCTGTAGCAATTATAGTATCAAAAAAAAACAAAAACCTGCTCTCTCACTCATTAGGGAAGGGTAAACATCAGAACTTTTCATTGTCAGGACTCCAGAGGAAAAGAATGAACATAACATGGTTGTGGAGGTTGTCTGTCATCTTAATGAGCCATGTCTGTAATTTGTGATGTAAAAAAAATACAGAAACAGAAAGAAGCTGGAAGAAAAACCCTTATACTTTTTAAGTCCTGTATTTTCTTTTTAATGCAACTGTCACACAGTGTACAGATTTAGCCTATGTTTAGACAGTAAAGATGTGAACCAAAAACACCAAAGTGGTTTTTCATTCTCACTTTTAATTCCATGTTTAGCTGTTCATTTTTTGAGGGAAATCTACATGCAGACGGACATGCAAATGTGTGAAATTTCTTATTTATGGATGTAATATGCACACCAAGTGGCTGACCAAGACAAATGCCTGCATAGAACCTCTCTACTTTTCTTTCTGTTCTCTCCTAGCATGAAATACAATCACAAAAGAGGAAACGAAACACTGCCCTTGATAAAGATTTGTGACAAACACTGAAACAACCCTTAAATGTAAATTAGAACATCTAGGGGAAGCTGAAAGTCTGTTGCTGGGAAATAATCTGACATGTCAACGTGTACCTGTGATTTAAACTCTACATAAGAAATTGTAGTTTTGTGTTTTCAACCCATTAGACAGTGATGTGAGAGTAGAGTGTTTTTCAGATTTCCACTCTAGGAGGTGGTTTCACTTTTTTGCATTTTCAACCCCCAAAAATGCCAAGTCAAATAAATATTTTGTCATTTTCACCAGAGAGCAAGGTCATGTAGACCGGGCCTTAAACTTTCAGCACAAATTGTTCACCCAAGACAGACGTTCTCTTGTAATATTAGGACACATCTCTGTCATTTGGTTTCATTTGCATTTCTTTTATATCCTCCACATTTATGCTTCCTATTTTCTGGTCAAGAACTATTGACACTGGCTGGGTTTTGAAGTTTTAATATCGTTTTGGGTACAAATTTAGGAGGCTTGTGCCATAATATATCTAAGCAACCCATTTGCTGTAAAAGGAAACCTGAATTAATCAGAGGAGAAACATCTCAAAGTATCAAACTGAGTAGGAAATGTCACTTTACTTTGCATCAGGTCTAACAGTTACACCTGAGTGGCAGCTTATTAACCCACAAAGCTCCAAACATCCACTGGTGACCAAAAGCATCTATTGATCTAAACTGGTCATCCACCAATCCTATCAATACATGTAAATAATTGATGGTGATTAGATATGATCTACAACACTGATTCACCAATAAAACCCATGGACTTGGATCAGTGACAGTGGATGAACTCACTGGGTTTATGTTTAGTTAATGATTAATTTGCTGAAAATGTGACTTATTTTTTTTAATTTTTTTCTGTTTTCATATAATAATTTTTGAATTTTTTTTTATGAATAGACAGTCTATAAATGACTCAGAGGAAAGTTTTCTAAGAAAAAATAAAAATCCACTTTATGACACACAAAAGTAAGCAAATATCCATGTCCTTCAGAATGTGATTTAACTACGTCTGTAAAGTGTCCGTTGAGTGACCTGAAAGGCGCTTTTAAATAAAATGTATTATTTAAAATGTGTGAAAATTTTGCACAGGGGTAAAGAAGTCAGTTCCACTGAATCACAATGACTCTTACCTCACCAAAAGCAGAACATACAGTTGTTGATTAACTTTGAGCTTTTTAAAACTCATCAAAAGTTTCAGAAAGGCTGCCATTATTTCCCTTCGACATTTCTTTCTTTCTTTCTTTCACATAACGTTCTTTTGTTTTCTCAGACAGGAAAAGAATGAATCTGTTGACTGCTGAGTCACCATGTCAACAGGAAGAAAAACTCTGATGAAAACTTCAGAAAAGTTATAATAAACTAAATAAATAGATACATCAAATGGATGATGTGCATTTAATTTCTATTAAACACAACAAAGGAAGTTTCAGCAAACAGCCATGACAGAAAACACAGTTTATTGATTTCAGTGAGAATGTAATGAAAAGCTGAAATGGGAAAAACTACAAAAAATAATGATGAATCAAAAGTCACAGATTTCCAGATTCATTTTTAATTAGATTCCTCTGTGTCTCAGGTGAAAGAATTAAGCTATGATGGTGTTAAAGTCAGATTAAATCCAAGTGTCAGATCTACTGGGAGCACTAGTTCTTGACAAAATGGCTTTAAATGACCAAGTAAATGATGCCTTGAATTTTTATTTTTTTATTCCCCAAAAAAGCATGAGACAAACCCAGCCGATTATGTCTTTGTCGAAGTCATAGGGCCTGATCCACTAAAACTGCAAATACAGTCAAACCTGGATAAGACGACCACTCAAGGGACCAACAGAAAGTGGTCTTCTTACGCAGATGGTCTTCTTACAGAGGACCATCCCTTGCCCCCCCCCTTAAAAAAAATTAAGGAATGATTAATGAAATTTCCAAGTACATT
>JAPTGZ010000144.1:0-10905 GCA_029814645.1 Fowleria isostigma
CCAGAGACTCCATGATTATTTTTAATTTTCCAATAACCATAATCTGATGATATCCTTTAAAATGTGATTTTCGTTTTCCATTCATTTTTTTCTGTGACTGCGGTAAAACTCTGACCAGGATGTTTACAGACACACAGAACAACAGCTGTATTTATTTTTACGTGTTCGCTAACGACTGGGCGTGGCTTTACTGAGCGTGTGTTAGATTTACTCATCTTTTCTTTAGTCGTACTCATGCTTGTGGAGTTGTGAAGTTTTATATACTCGTACTTTTTCATGTGATTCGTTCATAAGTGGTGGAACAGATTTGTCGTTGAACTGTTCTTGACGGCAACTGATTTTTCATCATATCTTGCATCTAACGTTACTTCGACCAACGTCAGTCTTGTCAAACGGAACCATTTCCAGTTTAGTGACGTGAACTCAACATCCCACTGTTGAACCATCGGCTGAGTCGGGACACCCCTGTAGACCTCCTCCATATGAGTTGGGACACTCCTGTAGTCCTCCTCCATATGAGTTGGGACACTCCTGTAGACCTCCTCCATATGATTTGGGACACTCCTGTAGACCTCCTTCATATGAGTTGGGACACTCCTGTACCTCCTTCATATGAGTTGGGACATTCCTGCAGATCTTTTCCATATGAGTTGGGACACTCCTGTAGACCTCCTTCATATGAGTTGGGACACTCCTGCAGATCTCCTCCATATGAGTTGGGACACTCCTGTAGACATCCTTCATATGAGTTGGGACACTCCTGCAGATCTCCTCCATGTGAGTTGAAACACTCCTGTGGATCTCCTCCATATGAGTCAGGATACTCCTGCAGTTGGGACACCCCTGCAGATCCCCTCCATGTGAGTTGGAACACTCCTGCAGATGTCCTCCATATGAGTTGGGACACTCCTGCAGACGTCCTCTATAGGAGTTGGACACTCCTGCAGACGTCCTCCATATAGGTCAGGACACTCCTCCACATGGGTTGGGACACGCAGGTTTCCTCCTCCAGATCTCCTCCATATGGGTCGGGACACTCCTGCAGATCTCCTCCATGTCAGACAATGTTGTCTTTTGGTTTCCATCAAGTCTCAACAGACTGAATCCTGTCAGCTGATTGGCTCCTAAGGCGTGCATTTGGGCCAAGGAAGACTCTAATCCTCCTCTCCTTTACATCTTTGCACCGTCCATTTGTTTTCTTTTCCAGAGTATGAATACTCAATATTGTGAAATTACGCATTATCAAACCAACAATTACGCTACTATTGTAGATGATATATTTGATCCACCTCTACGGCCAACATGTGGGTCCTCAAATCCTGTTCCATCCAATTCAGTCTTTTATTCTTTTTGCTCTAATGCACTGTTCCCATAAAGTTGGACTCACATATGTTTAGTCTCTTCTTAGAAAATGACTGTGACTGTGTGTGTATCATAGATAAAGTGAACCTGGGAGTCGGTCTGAAGGACGTACACCTCGTCAGAAGTGATTATTAATGTATACAAACAGGACCAAAAAGAGTAATGTGTCTGAAAACAACATTAGTTCACCTTTATGTGAAACGACCGTTATTGAATAAGGTTTTTTATACATAATTTGAGTGAATTCAGTGAAACAACCATCATTTTGACGTTGGATTATTTCCACACAGTGATCAGGGACAGGCGAATGAACACCAGGTACAACATCTGAATAAAAGCCCACACATGTGAGTGGTGTTCCTACAGAGACGTACAGGAGCAGCCGCTGCACCTCAGCAGGAAAACCCGATTTAGAAGCAGAAACAGCAGCAGCAGCAAAAAACACATGAGGCTCAGTAATTGGAGGGACAGGTGTCATTGGGAAAGTCTTTCCAAATACTGGAACTTGACCCCATTCACTCACATTTGTCTATTTTTAACTCTTCTCTTTTGCTGTGCCATTATTTCCTCCTCTAACCTTCTCTGTTTTGTCATTGTCGTGCCTCGGTGCCAGACAAAGCCAACGACACAGCTGGTATGTGTCTGTATCGCCCATCTGTCCCACCATCCATCCATCTGTCTGTCTGCTCATACATCAGTCTGTCCCACCATCCATCCGCCTTAATAAATGCCTGCATTTTCTGCATTTTAATGTGTTGTATTTAGAAATATAGTGCACTGTCGCTGGCAGAGACTACCCAAGTAATGACAATAAAGACTATTACATATATATGTGTATATATACATATATACACATATATGATTCTTAGGGGTTTTTTTGCAAAAAAAAGAACCAAATATGGTGATTTAATTAACCTTGATTTTCTACGTGACAATAAGAAATGTGCAAGCATTTCACCAAAGTACTAAAGTCTTGTTGTGTCCAATCACACACTGAGGGTAAGAGTATTTCTGAGTGAACTCTAAAGGGTTAATGGTTTTTCTGTCTGCAGAGTCATGCATAAACCCCTGCTATGGGGGAAGTTCTTTTTTTTTAGCTGTCCATGTTTGACCGGTGGCTGATGCGGTCTGCAGGGGAACATCAAACCAGAGGATGAGAGACGGTTGGACGAACCGCTCCAACAGTCGACCGGGCATTTGGATGGAAACTGGCCTCACTGGGGAGAGTAGAGGATACATGAACACTGAATGAGGTGGAGGAGACGGAGGGCCAGCCTCCTCACCACACTCAGCCAATCAGGGAAACTGCAGCAGTGAACATTCCACCTGATAAAAATGCAGGGCTAAATTTTACAGCTTCAACCCCCTGCATCTGAGAGGAAATAAAAAATAAATAATAATTTTAAAAAAACGTGTGATGGGTGAAAGGAATTAGACTTTCAGAAGATTCAAACCTGCCTTTTGTACCATTAGGCCAGGTACTGGACAGCGCTACGGGTACATATGCTTCATGAACAGGTTCAGCACTGGACAGCGCTATAGCTACGTGCGCCTTATGACCAGTTTCAGCACTGGACAGCGCCACAGTTACATGTGCCTCATGAACAGGTTCAGCACTGGACAGCGTCACAGTTACATGTGCCTCATGAACAGGTTCAGCACTGGACAGCGCCACAGTTACATGTGCCTCATGAACAGGTTCAGCACTGGACAGCGCCAAGATGGCTCTGTTCAGTACAGTAGAGCAAATATATGCAGCCTAAAAAGAAATTAATATAGAAAACAGTGTCTCCAGCTCTCAGGGAGGAGGTGGCTCCTATCATTCACATGACAGACATGATTCTTAGAGCTGTTACATTTATGAACAATACATCACTAATTGGAATACAGGCTTTAACCTCATCCATCAACAATTGAAACCAATGACTTAAACAGTTTTTGACTGAGTAACAAAAAATGAAACATGATCACCATAATCTTTAAACTTGGAGTTCAATTTTTAAAAAAAAAGACTAAATAAAATTTTTAAAAAAAATTAATTTAAATACTATATTAATATATAATATAATATATTATATAATAAAATTCATGATCCCAAAGCCACAGGGAGCCCCTGCAGAGAGATGAAAGGGCCACATGTGGGTTGACCCCCCGACTTAGACCTCCATGTATGCTGATCCACACACCTGTCCACATCCACATTAACCCTTTAACATCATTCCTTCCATTAGTACCATTACTTCATGGTACCTAACAACGCAGGTCCACTCAGTGTTCATGCAGAGGTGGACCTTACAGACCCTGGAGAACACATTGGGCCTCAGACTGGGGAACCACTGTCTGGACTGGGACTGTCAATGTCATTAGTCACTTTTCCATCAACCCTCAAATTGTGGGAATGTAACTTGTGAATCCAAATTTGTCTAATGGAAAAACATTAATTTTGAGGGTTAGGGTAACCACCCAGAGTTTATGTGGGGTCATTTGAACTTTGGATGGTCACCTTAGGAAAGGGTTAGACAATAGTAGCTGTGGGTCTTTATGGGTTGGGGTTGGGATTGGGATTGGGTGTGAGTTGGTACAAGTCAGTGTGAAGACTTGGATTTGTCTTTTTTATCCAAACCTAATTTATATCAAAGGGTCAGGGTTCAGTGCTGGTTTGTAAAAGTGTATGTACCATACAGGTGGGATCTGAATGTGTCGTTATTCATGTTTAGCTCTTTCCATATGAACACAGATCAAGGAGGACGTGGGGGTCATGTTTGCATCACTGAAGCTCTGTGGATCTTATCACTGGTGTTCAAATACATGAACGTGTCTCACTGACTTATGAATGGACTTTCATTTTCACACAAATGAATAATAGTCATTTCATTTCTATGGGACCATCTGGTTGAAGTTCATGCCGTTGTTTTACCTCCATGGGTTGATCCAACTCTAACCCCGACAGTGACGAGGGGAACTGTTCAACGCAGGTTTATCTGTCCTTTTTGCTTACAAACTGCTCTTTTTTTTTTTTTTTTTACTCTGAAACTGTTTTTCCTTTTTTACTCTTCCTTTGGCTGTCATGTAAAAGGATGTGGTGGGTGTTTGTGGTGGTGCTGAACAGGTGTTTTTGTGTGAGATGACATGAATCCTGTTACATCTGCTCTATTTAATGGTAGGCTCTGTGTCTCGGTCCTGTGGGATGACCTGTTTCTTCTTTTGTTTTGATGGTCAGGGTTCAGGCTGAGGAGGCGGGAGGTGTTGTGGGTGTCCAGCAGTCCTCCAGACACCTGCCCCCATCTGGTGGAGTCCATCCCCTGTGAGGATCCTGCCTGTTACCAGTGGCAGGTGGAGGAGGACACGTGTGTTCCATCCAAGAACCCATGTGGACCCGGGACCGCCGTCCAGAATGTGACCTGTGTGGACTCTGAAGGTACGGACTTCTGCTTCATACAGAACCTTTACCTGCACTTCACCAAACAATGACGGACGGGTACAACACATTCACTGAACTGATGGGAGGGGCCAGAACATGTCAGTCAAAACAGTGTGTGTGTGTGTGTGTCTGTGTGTGTGTGTGTTGATGCGTGCTTATGCCCCCATGTCAGTCTAAGCCCCCAGTCCAGTTTTTTAATGGTTTAATTTTTTTTTTTCCTTGACTGTACTCTAAGAAACGCTAAAAATATTATAAAATATCCCAAATATAGGCAAAAATACACTTAGATACACTAAAAATACAATACAAAAAACTGTGATAAAATGTCACAACATATGCAAAACTACACTAAAATAAACAGACACACCAAAAATTCAATATCAGCAACGCAGGCAAAAATACACTAAAACACCCACTAAAAATAGAATAAAATGTTTCAAACATAGGCAAACATACACTAAAAAACACAAGAAATGTAATGAAATAGGCCAAACAGAGGCAAACATACACTAAAAAACACAAAACATACAGTAAAATATCACAAACATAGGCAAAAATACACTAATATACACTAAAAATACAATAAAATGTTTAAAAAATGGAATAAAATATCACAACATAAAGAAAACTACACAAAAAAAACACTAAGAAATGATACAATAACCCAAACATGGGCAAAAGTACACTAATAATAACTAAAAATGTTACAAATATCCTATACATAGGCAAAAATACACTAAAATACACAAAAAACACCAAAAACTCAATAAAAAATCAGGCAAAAATACACTAATATATACTAAAAATACATTAAAAATACAAAAAATGTGATAAAATATCAAAACATATGGAAAAATACACTAAAAATGCACTAAAAACACTAAAAATATGATAAAATACCCCAAACATAGGCAAAAATAGACTAAAAAACTCTGCATTGTACTGACGACACCTTTGACCCATTCACTGTTTTGTGTTTTGGTCACATGACTCACACAGGCATTAGAACTGGATTACACTGACGCTGTTTTGAATGACTGCTGGTGGTGGAGTATATTTTTTCCGTAGCTGTATTTCCTGTTAATAACATCTGAGTTCAAGTGTAACACCAGTGTGTTCTGCTGTTGTTTACATCTCATTTTTTGTTTTTTTTTAATGTTGTTAAATTGACGGTCTAAACCCAGACGTCCCGGATCTCCTCGTCGTTCCGTCTCTGGATCTGCCTGTTGTCGGTTCGTGCTCATTAGTACCGGTCCGGGTTTGGACGTTTCCGCTCATAAACAGAATTCGACTGGCTGTTTGACGTATAATAACATGGAGTTAAAGCCGTGTTGGAGCCGTCGCTAAAGACGCGCCGCTCAGGTATGATGTGATCCTCGGTTCAGGTTCGGGTTCAGGCGTTGGGGGGGGTGAAGTCGACGGAGGCTGAATTATTCATCAGGGAGCGTCTCTGCGTTTATGTGCACAGGAAACAGCGGCTGATTAAAAGCCACTATCATAGCTTCCTACAAGGCATTAATTGCTCATCTCCATAGATTATAAACCTAATTGCGGCCCTTTTTTTTTCACCCGTGTTTTATTATTCTGTCACAGTGGATGGTGAGCGTGTTCATCAGGGAGGCAGCGGCGTCCACATCCATTAACCGCCAGGAGACGCTAACCAGCTCTGACAGCAGGAACACCCATGTTTGGGGGAAAAAAGGCTTATGAAATAATCTGCAGCGGATTTATTGTTAGTGAATGTTGACAAGTTGTTCACTGTTGCTTCCTTAATTGGCTTATCGGACTTAGCAAACACACGGCGCTAGTTCCACACAGTCACAACAGAGTCGCGGCCAAGTTGTTCCGTGATGCAAACTTCTGTAAGGGTTGTGTTTCCTCCACCGCCGCCGCGCCTCAGCTGAGCCAGCGTTGAGGAGTAACAGAATACATGTAATGGGATTACATATGTAGAATACAAAATAACATAGCAACTGTATTCCATTACAGTTACAATTTTAATACATGGTAACAGAGGCGGACCGTGACATATTACAACCCTATAGCAACCTGACGTAAAGATATATTTTTCTTTTTGTAATGCAGTGGTCCCTCGTTTATCGCGGGGGTTACATTCTAAAAATAACTCGCAATAAGTGAAATCCGTGAAGTAGAGTCAGCTTTATTTTTTACAATTATTCTATATATATTTTAAGGCTGGAAAACCCCTCACCACACACTTTAGAAACTTTTCTCAGACAGGCATTAACATTTTCTCACATTTCTCTCTTGTTTCAACACTCTCAAAGTTCAAACCTTTGTAGATTTTTAAAAATAAGTTAAATATTATTATTAGTGACTCACGCATATTTCACATCCTTTGACCGTGCGTCTTCGTCCTGTCTCCGCTGTAGCGTCTTATGATGGTCTTGTTGCGGACAGTTACAACCCTTTTTACATCCTTGTTCACATGTATTGCTGCTGTCGTCCAGGCTCGGACTGGTAATCTGGGATTTTGGGCATTTTCCCGGTGGGCCGCTGTACCACAGACATATTTTGGGCCGGTCCTCCCGCGCACTCACCAGCCACTCTAAGTCTGTTTTGATCGGCCACTAACATTATGAAACTATAGTAACTGTGGGTCCAGTGTGTCAACCCACACAGGCCTCTGCAGGTCCATAAAACCGGCTCCGGCATCGACCAGGGCCCGGTGGTCCGGTGATGAAGCGGAACACTGCGGTACCTGCACCCACTGCGCCCGGATGCAAGCCGGCTCTCTACAAACAAAAAAAAAAAGAAGCCCATCATGCAGAGCGTGTGTGCTGATCCGCTGCAGAGGCCGCATCCTCCGGGTCCTTACCTTGTGCTTTCATACGCTGTAAAAAAAACAAAAAACACAGCGTGCAAAATTGCACAAAAAAAATCCGCGAAACAGCGAGACCATAAAAGGTAAACCACGATATAGCGAGGGAGGGACCACTGTAGTTAATATTTTTTAGCTCTTCTTCTCCTGCATGCTACTTTTTTAAATGTGACTTTGTTTTAACTTCTTAGTCAAATGATTCTATTCAAATTTTTGTTACTTATCTTAAACCCCGTTGTTGATTATTCAGTGTGGGTGAAGTCAGACGTTTATTATACACAATAACCTGTTTCTTTACTGTTCACATGACAATAAACACTTTGGATATTTGATTTATGAATGTTCTCCATGGACCAAGATGTGTCAGGTAGAAATTATTGAGATCACAACAGGAAATAAGATCACATAAATGAGATCGTACAACAGGAAGTTGGTCAATTTAAAAAAATAAAACACAGCCGACAGATGACTAATTTATTCAACTGTAATTTCTCCTGTCTCCGCTTCAGGAATAATGTGTTGATCAGTGAATCAACCTCAGACCAACACATGCAGTAGTAGAGGCTCAGATCTGTCAGACAAAGTGGACTAATATGAAGAAATATTTAGCTTTTTGCTCTCATGGCAACCATACGATGCCATTTCCTGGTGAATCTGAAAAAATCTTTGCAACAACGGCCAAATAAGTGATTATGTACGTTCACTGTGAATATTCTGAAGATGAATTATATATTTCTTGCTAGAAATTTAATCAAAACGCATTTATATGCAGAAACTAACTCAAAATATTGATTTTTTTTTTTTTTTCACTAAAAATGAGAGAAATGTCCACCATGTTTTTTTGTTCTCATGGTCAGAGTCTTGAAAGTCATGTGACTCTGATGCAACCCCATAGAAAAGAATAGGATCCAAAAACGTGAACATTCAACAGTTTTCAGGGCTAAATTGTGACGCTAGTACATTTTGCGGTGTGGACCAACGTAGCTATTTCACATTTTACTCTGAGACTGGGTTGCATTATTGGTGCTGAAGGCAAATCGTGGCGGCAGCCCCCCTCCCCACCGGGGGGTACGTTACCCAATTTATGTTCAAACCAAAACAGAAACTCACCAAACTTAGAAGCAACCTGACTTCACACTTTACAAGACTTGTGACTGTTTTAGCTGTTTTTACTCTATTTTTGCTAGATCTGCTGCCGGGAGGAGCAGCTAAGAGGGGTTTCCCAGCATGCATTGGGGCAGGGTATGTAAGTAAGTAAGGTTTATTTATAGAGAATCTCTCACAGACAGAAGTCACAAAGTGCTTTACAGTGAAAACAGAGTAAAAACAGTTAAAATAGGGTAGTTACATGTCTTGTAAACCGCGAGTCATGTTGTTTGTAAGTTTGATGACTTTCTGTTGTAATTCCACCTCATGCAAAGTAGAAACTAATGCATCTGTTATGAGAATCAGTGTATTTATTTCAGTTACTCTTATAACATAATTGGGTGAAATGAAAAAAACATAAATATAGTTAGTTTTGAATGAACAACTCACTTTATAATATTGTGAAAAAATCAAGAGGATTTAGACTCATTTTAAAATTTACTCGTCCTCCTCATTCCTTCCTCCCAACAGGTGGCGCCCTAAGTGGCCTTCTAGTCCGCCTATACCATGGGCTGCCCTGTTTGATAATCAGAATATAGTTACATCTTTAACCCTTAAGGACCCAGTTTGACATTTGTGTCACCCCCCAAATTAATGTGTCTATATTTAACCATCATTAACTGGGTTATCAACATTGATTATAATATTTTCTTCTGTATTTTGTGGTTCTTTTTTTTTATTTTCAGTGAAAATCAGGCAGTTTCCAAGATTTAATTACTAATCATGTAGATGTTCATAAAAGAAGAGGAAATAAACAGAAGTGGGTGGAGCTGAGTTCTACCAATCACCAAACACCATCTAGTTCTATTTCCATATATTTCCGCTCCTTGTAGCACCGCAGTTTTTAAAACTAACTGTTGTCATTTGTCAATATTCAGAGAGGAAAGTACGGTTTGCGTCAGAACAGTCCCACAGAATGGACCGGGTAGACCTGTGGGCCGGCTCCGCTGTGATCTGAGCCCTTTAGCTCCGTCGCAGCCGCTCTGACCTCAGATCACGACGTACCTGAAGGACTCAGATTATAATGGACCTCAAGGACTCTGTTCACAGTGGACCTGAAGGCCTCAGATCACGGTAAAGCCACGCCGGCCTGGCTTGGCTGTGAGCACCACCCCTCTGACCCAATAGCATCTCGGGGATTATTTGTTTTCTTACTGCCTGTGAACGCAACATGAAAAATTTCCCCTGGGGAGAGGAGTTGTAAAATTATAACAGAGGTGGATAGTTCTAGAAGTTCATAGACCTACTGTGTGTGAAAGCACCAGATAAAATGAACAAAATGAATTAAAAGTAACAAAAATAACAAAGAACATAAACAGAATGAGTCAAAAAATGAACAAAATAGACCACGGATTTGGATCAATCACAGTAAATGGACACATTGGGTTTATATAGATTAAAAAAATCAACAAAAATGAATTAAATATTTTCAAAATCCTAAATAACAAGAAGAAATAGGCAATAAATTAACCAAAATTAAGTAAAAGAGAAAAGAAAAAAGTTACAAAATTTAACAAAAGCAGCCACAGTGGTTAATAAAATGAACAAAACAATTTTTTTTTTTTAAATTACAAAAATAAGAAGTAACAGGAAGAAAACAAGCCACAAACTAAATGAAACTGAAGAAAAACTAATAAACCCATGGATTTGGATCAATGACAGTGGATAATACACTGGGTTTATGTTCAATTAATAAAATATTTAACTGAAAAAGTCTCTGTTTATTCAGTTTTCTCTGTTTCTGTTAGAATAACCCTCAACTTTAATCTGAGTTTAATGAACATCTACATGATCAGTGTTTTAAATATAGAGAATACATGATTAATACTGAAAAAATACAAAATATAGATGATAATATTAAAATAAATGGTGATAAATCAGTTAATAAAAGTTCAATGTAGAGATGATTTCATTGGGAACTGACATGAAGGTAGTGTTGGGTCTTCATGGGTTCATATTGTTATCGGATCGGATCAGAACATGAGCCTTTTGTCCAAACGCGTCACCGTTCCTCAGTCATTCTGTGAGCTTCACCCTGAGGGATGATGATGATGATGATGATGATGATGATGATGACGATGACATGAGCGACGGGTGGAGACGGGACAGGTCAACACGCAATTTGGTGCAATCT
>JAPTGZ010000158.1:0-10904 GCA_029814645.1 Fowleria isostigma
AAACATTAGTTCCACTGGATACATGTTCTAACCTGAAGAAGAAAAAAAAAAAACATGCAGGAGAGATCCTATGACCCCCACTGGCAAGCCTTCATGCCCCCCTGGGGGGCCCGCCCCACAGTTCTAGAACCACTGATCCACAGGGACAGACCTGTTGAATATTCCCATTGATGCCAACCTCATCTTAATATTTGTTTGCTGTTGGCTCGTTCATTCCACCTGTGACCTTCAGCTGAACATTAACATGACAAACAGCTGCTGGTTCAGTGGAGGGGTGTGGAAGCCCCGCCTTTATCAGATTAGCGCAGCAGGGGGTTCGGCCCGTGACCTGAGGCCCACTCAGAGTGGATCTCACCCTGTGGTGGTCAGCGGTGGACGTGGAGACGTAGTCCTGAGTGGGAGGACGGACTGCTGTATGTTTAATTCATCAGCAGAAGGCGGTGCGTTGCTTCAGGAAGCACACGGAGACCTTTAGCACGCCGCCTCGATTGTTTACGCCGCTTTATCTGGGGTCCATTATTTATAGAAACAGGTTGATTCATTTCCATAAACTTGCTGTAAAAGCCAACACACTGGTCATGACTACATCGACAAATGAGTAGTTTATGGTCAGTGTTAACCGCCGTTATGAAACAACATTAAATCTGATCTGTACAACAAACACTTATACATACCCATGTTGACCAGTACCCATGTTCTCCACTGCCCACGTTTACCAGTACCCATGTTGACCAGTACCCATGTTCTCCACTGCCCACGTTCACCAGTGCTGTTCTCCACTGCCCATGTTCACCAGTACCCTTGTTCCTTAGTACTCTTGTTCCCTGGTACCCACGGGGTACATGGGTACTGATTGCCTGCACTGTAAACCAGATTACCAGTTGTCCGGACCATGTCAGAAATAAATACAGTAGTAAAAGTCTGAATCCATATTTTTCCCAGTGTGTACTTGTACATGTTAAGGTGGATGTTTGTATTTCTGTCATATATTTCTTGTACACATGAATATGTTGGTCTTCATTTTCTTGGTTCCAGATGTTTCATTTGTACTGAAACTCTTTGATTCTAAAACTTGTTTCCTTAGCGTTCTGTTTTTCTACCTTTGTTTCCTGATCTGTGATTGTGTGTCCATTGTGTGGCAGCGTTAGTGTCGTGTAGGTGTTGGCGGTGTAGACGTCTTCATCAGTGTCAGCTCTTTGTTTTCCAGTGATGCCTTAAATAGATGGTCAGGTTTCATGTGACCTTTAGAGAAATGCTGCTTCATCTGCATTTCATCGACTCTTGGATGGAAACTAAAGTTCAGATGTGAGTCCTGGTCCTGGTTTTATCTACTTTTGAAGTAGATGTAAATCCATGTGCTCGTTCAGTTCCAGTCTGATCCTCCTAATGATGTGTTTTAATCCTCATGTTTCCTCCTGTTCCATCTGAGTCTGAACAGAAAACCCAACACTGACCTTCACTGAAACTCACACCTGTCATTAATTCAACAAACGGGTCTAACAGTCGAAGTACAGCTTCATCCACTGAATGGAGATCTGAGGTCCTTCAAACTGAACCACATCCAACCTGGTCTGGGTCTGAACCTGTTTGTCAGTGTTTCAGGTGTAAAAGGGTAAAATATTCAGAGACAAAAGAGAGAAAATTAATTTATACAAATGACAAAATAAGTACTACTTCTTCTTCTGTTTCTTTTCCTCCTTTTTTCCTTCATTTTCTTCATCTTTTTCCTCATTTATGTTGTTTTCTTCAACTTCTTTTTTTCTTCTTTTTCTGTTTTTTTCATCATTTCCTGTTTTTACTTTTTCTGGTTCTTTTTTTTTGTTTGCTTCTGCTTTTTCTTTTTTCTTAATTTTCTTCTTTCTCTTCTGTATTTTTCGTTTTCTTTGTTCGCATGCTTCTTTTTCCTCATTTTCTTCCTTTTTTTCTCTTCTTCTCCTTCCCCTTTTCTTCTTCTTATGGAAACACATATCATGTTCATTTTTTTTAAAATTTGTTTTCAGAGGAGGCTCAGTTTTAATTTCTTGATAAGTATTCTGTTCATTAACTCTGACCGTTTAGTAAAAGTGATCTACACTCCTCAGACACATTTATCTTCAGATTCAGTTCATCTGAATAAATCAACAGTTTGTGATAATTCATGGTAATATTTTATTTAGTATTTAAATATAAAACCGTTCATACAGATGCAGATAAAAACATAAATACAGCTGTTTGCCTTGACCTTTCTGATTCATACTATGCATCATGGGACAGTAACACCAAGGTGTAAATAATAAATGAAGTTTCAGGTTTAAAATGACATGGGGAGGGTTGGGTTTATTTGTTTGTTTGCAGATAGAACTTAAGTTTTATGATAATTAACTGTAGCCATGACTTTCTGAACCATATGAACACATCAGATTTTTACATGAGAGTTTATGTACATCCTATAAATAATTGATATAGTTAAATAGAATCATATATTTTGGAAAACATATTAATATGCATAATATCAGTGACATCTTAATGTGTTTACATGTTAATATGTTCATTATTTTACATCGGACTGAGTTTAAATCATTCAGTAACTAGTGCTTGATAAGAGATCTTCAATGTTTGCTGTTTTAAAGTCAGAAACATTCACCGTTTTATGGAGATTAAATAGATAAAGGAGGCTAAGTATACACAGTGTAGTTGTATTAAACTGTAGCAGGGATTGAATCTGAGTAAATTTGATCCTGTATTAGCAATAACGTTCCTTCTGAGGTTTTTATTATTGAAAATTAATTAAATAATCCAAACAAATGGTGAAAACACATTTTTGTTAAATAAAATCTAAATAAATAATGAGGCTTTAGGAGAATAAAGTGTTGTAATTTATAGATAACATGTTGATTTGTGTCCATGTGTTTCCATCTGTTCATCATTTAGTGAAATTGGAGATGATTTACATGAATCATATTTCTGGGGTTTCTCATGTTTTATCTTTTTTTGTCATCTCAGGATTAGATTGAAGCATGATGACTCACATGATATAGTAATGTAAATAATAAGAAGAAAGAGAATGAGAAGAAGGAGAATGAGAAGAAGAATCAATAGGAAAAATGACACCAGCATCAAACAAACAATACACACTGTATAATAATTGAAATTAACTGTCATGTTAAAATTGCTTGATGGTTCAAAACAACATGTTTTATGTGAGGTTTCATCAGGGTTTGATCTGGATTTGATCAGGTGACGCCCTGAGTTGGATGGATTTGAACCACTTTGCATTTGTATAAAAATAAACGGCCTGTGTTCTGTTCACAGCAATCAATGAAATCCACAGATGAAGGAACAGGCGGAGGCATTTCAACAGCCTCACAAGAAACCCCAAAATAAATATCCCAGACTGGTCCTGGTGTTTAGGATGGACATGAATCTACTGTCGGTCTGTTCTGTCAGTGGAGGTCTGAGGTTTATGTGGTGAAACGTTCCATATATGAAGTAAAACACATGATCTGTACTTATGTTGATTCCTCATCAAGTCAATACGAAAATAATAATCAACACATGTTTTTTTTTGGGTTTTTTTTTTTATCATCGTCCTGTTGAAGGTCCAGATCTGTGTTTGAATCCAGGTCTGGGTCTAGTCTGGTGCAGGTCTGGTTTATGTCTGGTTTGGGTCTGGTTCAGGTATGGTTCTGGTGTGGTTTAGACCTGGTTCAAGTCTGTTTTATGCATTGTTTGGGTCCGGTTCGGGTCTGGGTTATATCTAATTTGGGTCTGATTTAAGTCTGGTTTGGGTCTTGTCCTGGTCTGGTTCAAGTCTGGTCTTGTGTTGATCTGGTTCAGGTTCTGTTTAGTTGAATATTTTTACATGAGGAAACGTCATCTTTAAATGACTAAACTCAAATGTTTTTCTAATTTAATACCAGTCATTTATGAAGCTCATTAACATGTTGATCACGTGGTGGTGTTTCCTGTTAAATGAAGCGTCTGATTGGGACGCCACTGAGCTGCAGAAGTGGGTGTGGCCTCATTACTCCATATAAATCTGATTGACAGCTCATTTATGATGAGGAGTGTTGAGCACACAAACATGGCGGCGGTCCATCCTGATTGGTCAGCAGAGTGGTGGAGACACAGGTCGTTTGTCTTCCATCAGCGGCAGCGGCGATTCTCATTATTAACCGGCGAGTGGCGGCGTAACCTTCGGTGTCACCGTGGGAACGCCAATGCCATCCATTAAAGTGACAGCAGTAGAGGCGTTGACAGGCAGGAATCATTAACTTTGACAAATGGTGCTTATTATGTCACCTCTACTTACACAGGTTACCACGGTGACGCGGCGTAATGCGCCGATCAAATACCTGATGATGGATGTGTGTGTCTGGCTACATGTGTGTCGTATGATCATCTGTCAGCCAATCACAACACACCTGTAGCACACTCATACCTGTCAATATCCACTTCAGTGTCACGTTAACAGATCCTAGCGGTGTGGGTGTCAGGTGTCTATCATAAACACAACTGACAACCATCTCTCACAATCATGAGTAAAACACACAGAGACAAGTGTGAGGCCGACACATTATCAAATTCAGCAAAAATCACTTTAATCTGAGTTTAATGTCTGGAAAACCAGGGAATATGTCCAAGTTGAGACAACTCTACGGTTAGTCAAAAGAACTGGTTATGCTGGTTCACATACATGTGTTGTTCTGTGGTGTTTACATTAGTTCATATGCATGTTCTTCTGTGGTGTTTACATTAGTTCATGTGTGTGTTCTTTTATGATGTTTAGATTAGTTCACATGTGTGTTCTTTGTCTATGGTATTTACATTAGTTCATATGTATGTTCTTCTGTGGTGTTTAGATTAGTTCATATGTGTGTTCTTCTTCTGTGGTGTTTACATTAATTCATGTGTGTGTTCTTTTATGATGTTTAGATTAGTTCACATGTGTGTTCTTTGTCTATGGTGTTTACATTAGTTCATATGTGTGTTCTTCTTCTGTGGTGTTTACATTAGTTCATATGTATGTTCTTCTGTGGTGTTTACATTAGTTCATATGTATGTTCTTCTGTGGTGTTTACATTAGTTCATATGTGTGTTCTTCTTCTGTGGTGTTTACATGTGTGTGTTCTTCTCTGTTATGGTTCTGTGGTTCCACATCTCTGAGTGTCAGAGTCAAATGGTGATGACAGCTGTAACGTTTTCCCGCCACCGCCCAGCCTCGTAGCGTTCCTCACATTTCACGGTTTACGTTGGTTGGATCTACAGGGTCGGTCGGTGGCCAATTCCCGACCTCTGGTTTCAGAACCTGTCAGGGATTCAGGTTTTATCTGTATCTGTGGAAATGCTGTGTTCAGCAGTCTGAGCAAATGTGCAGGAATTAGATTGTGCGACTCCGGAGACCAACACCGCTGCCGCCGCCATCATGTCGGCATCCACGAGGCGCTTTGTATTCTGCTGCGTCATCCTCCAGGAAGCTCAGTCAGCTGTCCAATCACACGCTGAGCTGCGTCCACGTTTCTGCTGAATAAACACTGATGAAATGGGCTGTTTAGTAAACATGAGGCCGGTACTAAGCTGGAGGTTAACCTGTCAGGACGCCGACGCTGCCGGAGCGTCACATCACAGGAAACACTATGACCATTGGGTTTATTCATACTCCACTTGGGTTTAATCTGCAGCAAAGCATCATGGTCTATATTACGTCATATGTGTGTGTTAGCCTTTCATAAACTCATGCAGATGCATTTGAGGATGTTCTATATCTTAATGCAGAAAAAAAACCCTGTTTTTTTAAAACAGTATTTTTTGATATAAATACTGTTTTTTACCATTTACTTTCATGATATTCTTCTGTGGTGTTTTGGTGCAGGTTTATTCCCGTTCTTTGAGCCTTTTATTTCAGTTCCATCTGATATAAATGTTAAATAATGTGAATGTCTGTCATCCACAGACCAGAGGAAACCCAGAAATTATCTGTGATACTGACTAAACTAAAGCATCACAAATAAAAGATGATGTGTGAAAGCTATGAAATAAAAACATTTTTAATGCTGCTAACCTAATGTTTTTTCACATTTTAATATTCTCTAATATTAGTTATTACTCACTTCATAGTGATAATATAAAAAAAACCTTTTTGTTCAAGAAAACTGTTATTTACAGTCTGATAATTAACAAGTGATGTAAAATATGTTAATGTAGATCAGATTCATCAAAAACAGCAAAGTTAAAGTTATTTGTATGCAGTATGAATTGTAATTTTTGGCTGATATGAAACTAAAACAATATAAGAATAATATTGATAATAATAATAATAAATAATATACAAACGAACTGCTGGAGAATAGCTGTCCACTGCTGTGACCCATATGCATGAAAGGGTTAAACATTATGATGTTCTGGACATTGGGCTTAATACATATTCCCTGACTGGACCTCTCTGAATTTTAGTTGATGACCCCTGATTTAGAGGATGAGGATGAAGATGTAGAGGATGAAGATGCACAAATGCTTTAAAGCTACAATGACAAGTTTTTACCCCCAGCCCTCGCCAGGGTCTTGTCATCAGTTTGTCATTCGTCTGTCTGTCCATCCGTATGTGCAAAAACTTTGACGTGGATGATAAGTCAGGCCGAGGGTTTTCAAGTGCATGGATTTAATGTTTAGAATCTGATTTACTTTAAATTAAATAATTGAACTTTTCATTAATTGCCTTTTGTTTCTTTGTCTTTTCTCGGTTCTGCCACTGATTCTCCTGTTTGGACGGTAAAGGTAAGAAAATCAAACATCCCTCCTCCTTCTGTGGTTTATTCTTCTGTGGTTTCTTCCTTTTCTTCTTCTTCCTATTTGATGGATTCACTCATGTTTCCTTGATGCTAAACATGTCACTGAGTCAAACACTCAGACTTACTGACGTGATTTTCATTTTATTTGTGTTTTTTTGTGACATAAAACAGATGCTGGCTGTGATTTTTTTTCTATCAGCGTTCATTTGATAAATGTTTGAAATGACAGATGGAGTTTATTAATCCATAAATAACAGACAGACGTACCTGTTTTATTGACGTGCCTTTATATTTGGGTTTAGCTCCGGGCCTTTCTCTAGTTTTCTTTTCTTTGTGATTATTAAATATTTCCTTGTTTTTATCTGCTTGTTTGACACGGTTTGGAACAAACAGGTTCACAATGCGAGATTTTACCTGTAATTTATTCGGGCCAATTAATTAAAAAGAAAGAGAGTCTGATCTACAGGAAATTATGTTTTTTTCTGTGTTTAATATGATCTTAGAGTAGATTTAATGTCAAAATGACTCAAACAAGCAAAAAATCAGACTGATGGTGTGATTTTATTTATTTTTTTAACATCTACTATCAATAAATTGTCACTCAGAAACAAAAATCCTTATCATTTATCATAATAATTATAGGTGTGTTGATGTGAAGATGTTTTTTTGTAAAAACATTTTTTGTGTCTGTGTATAAAATTGTTCTGATTTGTTCCAGTTGTCTTTTCTGTCTTTTTTATAATTTTAGATCAGGCATCATCACCTACATCAGTTAGTTTTTCTTATTAATAAACTTTATTTACTGAACATCTTTCAAACAAAATACAAATTAATAAAATAAGAGAATTAAAAGAGGACATAAAGCGATGAAATAAACCTGCAGGTCAGGGTTTATCCTCTGGTAAAAGTGGATTCATTGTCAAAATGAGCAAAGTAAGCAGAAAATCAGGGACTGTAGTTGTGTTTTATCTCATTATTTATTTTTACATAGTTTTTGTCTTGCTTCGTCACTTTTGTTAATATCTGGTATCCCTTATCTTCTGCACAGCAACAACATTTATATCAATAACTACTAATATTGATGTGCAGATTTAGTTTTGTCTCTAATGGAGGATGTTTGATGGTGGTTTTAGACAGATGTTAGTTCTGGTCTGGGTTGGTTGCTCTGTCATGGACCGGTATCTGATGTGGACTTGGATTAGACCCGGGTCCTGGTCCAGTTGTGGATGTTCAGTCTCTGTATTGTCGTCTTTCCCATTATCTGGAGGCCATTGTTTCTCTGTGAATTATCCTCATACCCGTTTAATAGCGTGGAAATTGATTAAACAATTAGCATCGAGCCGCTGTATTTAGATCCGAGCAGATCATCACATTACGTTGGGGGAGATTAACGCTGCCCGGGGCCACAGGGGGAATAATGGCTCCAGTAATGGGACGGCGGTGAAGCGGTGCTCGGATCCACTAACTGTTTTCACTGTGAAATGTCCGGTTTAGACCCGGAGTCGAGACTCCAGGTGATAGACGGGTCCGCTGTGATGGGGATGGGGATGACGAGGACAGAAGAGTCCAGTTTAGATCCAGAATCACAGAGACTCCAGGTGATAGACGAGTCCGCTGGGATAGGGATGACAAGGACAGAAAGTTCGATTTAGACCCAGAATCACAGCGATGCTAGGTGATAGATGGGTCCGCTGGGATGGGATGGAGCGGACAGAAGAGTCCAGTTTAGACCCAGAATCACAGAGACTCCAGGTGATAGACGGGTCCACTGGGATGGAAATAACACGGTCAGAAGAGTCAGGGTTAGTCCCAGAATCACAGAGACTCCAGGTGATAGACAGGTCAGCTGGGATGGGAATAACAAGGATAGAAGAGGCTGGTTTAAAGCCAGAAACACAGAGGTGTCAGATGATAGACGGGTCCGCTGGGATGGGGATGACGAGGACAGAAGAGTCCAGTTTAGACCTGGAATCAATAGTCATCTACAATCTATCAATGATCAATATAAATATTCATCATTGTCTATTCCTGGTCCTGGTCTGACCCTGGTCCTGGTCCTGGTCCTGGTTTGTCATGTTTCAAGTATTTCTTCATTTTTTCCTTATTTTTCCAATATTTTGCTCATTTTATCCTCATTTTACACGTTTTTGTCCAGTTTAGCCTATGAATAATGAAGGCCAAACTATATTTTATACCAGTTATTTCCATGGATTGACAGGATTAGTAGATTAACGGGTATAAACCCTTTCATGCATAACGTCTACATTTGTGAACACATAGTTTAACTCACTTTCCAAAGGATTCTAAAAGCAAAATTTTCCAAACCACATGGGGGCAGTCTCTGTAGACCCTAAACAAAACAATAAAATAAGTATCATCTTAGTTGTAGAATGTTGACGGCTTTGTAATGCTATGGGTTTCCATTTCATCTTTATGGACAAGAGTTTCACAGCTTGATACAAAAAAAAAAAACCATGACCACTGCAAAGGACATTCCATGCATTTGTTAAAAATGCTTCTGAAAAAAATGTTGCATCAAGATATTTCCAGTATAAGCAATTATTTAATTTTTAAAAAAAAAAAATGCCCAAACTTGTACTTTCTTGGGTCTTATGAGGTTAAATATCTTTTTAATAAAACCATATTAAAAAAAAAAAAAATTCTAAATTCATTTCAACTTAACCCTAATTTTAACAAGTAAAAACAATCTAAAATTATCTAGATACTTTTTTTTCATAATTAATGGATGAAAGGGTTTGACAGTTCCATCAGTAGATGCTTTAGGTCAATAGTAAACTGTTGCTCTATAAACTCTTCCATATTCGGGGTTTTCTGTGTTTCGGGGGATTTTTAAGGGTCCATCTGCTCAGAAAACTGAATCTTATTAAACTCAGAGTTAGTTTTTCTACGTTTCTTCTGTTGGACAGACTATGGTGTACTGGTCTAGTCTTCCTCCTGCAAGAACATCTCACAGTTTTAATAAAAAATAGATGATTCCACATCATTTTGGATACTGTTATTGCATATCTGTGTGCAAAAAGTTGGAAAAGCCCGAGCAGATAATAAATAAATAAAAAATGCCCAAAAGTTTAAAGACAAAACTTGTTTAAGAAGTTGACTGTGGACCGACTGCAGACACCCAATCCAGGAAAAGGAGATTTATGAGTTTATGAGTTTATGAGTCGGACGCTTCAGCGAAGCCTCATAACGGAAAAAATAAATAAGTAAATAAATTAAAAAAAAAAAAAAAAGAATCTGAAATTGTGGAAAACATTCAAATACTCTTGTAACATATACTCAAATATACTGAAGAAATACTGTTAAAAATACAATATTATAATAATAATAATTATAATAATAATGAAAAAAACAAGAATAAACAATAACAACAATACTACTACTAATAATAATAATATCAGTAATAATAATAATAATATAACAATATGACTTTATCTATCCCACCATGGGGAAATTTTACAGTTAACAGCATTAACATACAGCAAGTAAACACAGAGAAAACAGATATAAAGAGAAAAATAAGAAATTTGGTATTTATATAAATATGTACAGAAATGAAGACAACAATTCTATATTATTGACATAAACATTGCAGTTGCACATGCAATTTACAAAGTATCATGATTAACGATTTACCAGCCACGTATTTTTCAGTGTAAATCACGTATTCTCTGTATTTAATTCACTGATCCTGTAGATGTTCATTACAGCACAAAGCTGAATAAAATTGTCTTTTTCAGTCCAATCTCTCATTATATAACACAAACCCAATCTGTCCATCCACTGGCATTGATCCAACTCCATCAGTTTATTAGTTTTATTCCATTTTGTTCAGTTTGTGGCTATTTTTTTTTCTTTTGAGGCTACTTGTTTTTGTAATTAGGTTTGGTGAACTAAAACATTTACATCAAAGAACTATTAATGTTATTATTCATCACAACTGAAGTTCAATGTGTTTCCAACAACTTGGTTAAAAACATATTTTTATTTAAGTATCAAACTCCAGTGTCAGTATTTAATGAGGAGGAATGTGTTCAGCGTCTGCATCTGTGTGTGTGTGTGTGTGTGTGTGTGTGTGTGTGTGTGTGTGTGTGTGTGTGTGTGTGTGTGTGTGTGTGT
>JAPTGZ010000190.1:0-10901 GCA_029814645.1 Fowleria isostigma
AAGTAGCTGGGATAGGCTCCATGCGACCCCCGTGACCCTAGTGAGGATAAAGCAGGTTCAGAAAATGAATGAATGGATGAATTATTTAGAATAGATTTTAAATATCAATGTCAATGACTAATATGTGGCGGCTGTGGCGCAGTTGGTAGAGCAGGTCGTCCAATGATCGAAGGGCCCGTGGTTTGAATCCCGCCTCCAACTGTCCATACGTTGAAGTGTCCTTGGGCAAGACACTGAACCCTATATTGCTCTCAGTGAGGCCTGGTAGCGCCTTGCATGGCAGCAACCGCCCATTGGTGTATGGAGTGTGTGTGTGAATGGGTGAATGTGAGGCTTGTATTGCAAAGCGCTTTGGGTGCCATTAATGGGTGGAAAAGCACTGTATAAGTACCAACCATTTACCATTTAGCTAACACAAAGTTGCTATGAGTGTTTTGAAATCCCCCTTTTAATCCATAGACCCAAACATTAACCCTGATCTAAATTTTTTAATACCTGTTGATCCATTAATCATATCAATACATGTCAGTAATACGTGTAAAATACAGTTATTCATCTTTTCATGGTCACCAGATATGACCCATTTGGATGTTCAGAGGCTCAGTAGTTATCATGGAAACACGTCATTTTCTACAACATCTTTCGAGACCAAGCTGGCAGCTTTTTGTAATATGTTTTCATCTATTTCCAACGCTTTGGGATGCATTTTTACCAAAGTTTTTGTGTAAGTCATAAGTCAGTCTGACCAACAATAGTCCCCTGTGACTGTGTAAGCACAGAAGGAATAATGTAAATATCTATAGTAAATGGTGTTAATGAATAAAATAAAAACATGAACATCTAAAATAAAAATGGGAAATTAAACTGAGGAACATCCATAATTTACACTGAAAAATGCAAAAATAGAAGATAATATTATATTAAATGGTGATAAAATGCTTGAAAAAGGTTAAATCTAAGAGAAACACTCATTTGCGGACTGACACAGAAGTCAAACTGGGACTTTATGGGTTAAACAGAACTTTCTCTGCTGTTTCAAAAGGACAACTAAAGGACTTTAACTGCACAATATGGATAGTGAGGCAAAAAAACACAAAAAGGCATCTGTGACATCATATCAAAAGGACCATTTTCTTCCAATCTGGACTTTCTGCAGCGCTGGCCGCAGTGGTCAGCAGCCTTTGGACTGGTCAGCGTGGAGAATCCCCTGTGCTCCATCATTCTGAGAGCTGTGTCCAATTGCATTATCCCGGAGCAGCAGGTAGCTCTGCTGCCGGAGGTCGCAACCCTGACGGCCTCGTCCCATTGGCCCAGGGCTCCGGCCAGGGGTCAAGGGTCAGGGCCTTATTCGGACACAGGCTGGACCCCTGACCAATGAGCAGAGCCGGTCAGCGGAGGGAAGCAGAGCTGGTCAGGCTGTTGATTTGTAGACAAGATGGCCTGAGTGAAGACGCGGCGTTAACCCATGAAGACCCAGCTCTACTTTTGGGTCAGTTCTCTTTATTTAACTGTTCTAAAGCAATTTATCACCATCGATTATCATATTATTGTCTATATTTGGCATTTTTCACAGTAAATCATGTGTTTTCTTATGTTTAATTTTCCATATTTAATTTAAAGGTTCATAAAAACTTCAAAAAAATTCAAAGGTTATCATATCAAAACAGAAAAAAATGGAGAAAAAGTGAGTTTTTCAGCAAATATATCATTAATTTAACATAATCCCAGTGTGTTCATGCACTGTCACTGATCAAAATCATGGGTTTATTAGTTTTTTCTTCAATTTCATTCAGTTTGTGGCATATTTTGTTATTGCTTATTCATTTTGATGACTTTGGAGGTTTTTGTTCATTTTGTTGCCTATTTTATACATTTTCCTTCAATTTTGTTCAATTTGGGACTTATTTTGTTTATATTACTTACTATTGTGTTGAATTCTTTTTTCACATTCTGTTTTATTTTGGACAATTTTCATATATTTGTGCTCATTTAATTTATTATTGATCATAAAACCCAGTGTATCCATCCACTCTTATTGATCCAATTTCATGGGTTTATTATTTTTTTTCTTCAATTTTGTTCAGTTTGTGGCATATTTTGTTCTTGTTGCTTAAAATTTTTGTTAACTATTTACTTATTTGGTTCATTTTATTAATTAGGCTTGATTTCCTATATTTAATTTAGATGTTAATGAAAATTTATAGTAAATTCAAAAGTTATTATACTAAAACAGAAAACTGAAGAAAAAGTGAGTGTTCCAGCAAATATATTTTTAACTGATTATAATCCCAGTGTGTCCATCCACTGTCATTGAGTCAACTCCATGGGATTACTGGTGAATCAATGTTGTAGAAGATGACGGCGTTTCCATGGTAAGTATGGACACACTTATTTTGTTCATTTTACTTATTTTTTTTTAGTTTTTGTCCATTTTGTTGCATATATAAATTTTTGTGGTTTGTTTTCCTCATGTTACTTATTTTTTTGATTTATGGTTCATTTTTGTTCAATTTGTTACCTAATTTGGCTTTTTTGTTCATTTTGTTGCTTAATTTATTAATTTGTTCTTTATTTTAGAGAGCTTTTTGGTTATTTCTTTTACATTATTAATTATTTTGTAACCTATTTTTACCGATAAAGGCCCAAACATTCACCATCTACCAAAATCATGTACTGCTATAAACTGTTTAATACCTGTTGATCCATTAATCATGTCAATACATGTAAATAATTGGTGTAAAATACAGTTGTTGGTCTTTTCATGGTGATCACATATGACCCATTTGGATGTTCAGAGGCTCCATAGTTACTGTGGAAAGCGTCATCTTCTACAACATTGATTCACTAGTAAAACCCATGGAGTTAGATTAATGACAGTGGATGGACACACTGGGTTTGTGTTAAATAAGCTTGACTAAAATGAAAATTAATAAAATAAGCAAAAAAAAACCCAAAAAAAATAAAGTTAAAAAAAAATGGACAAGAAATCAATAATACAACAGGTAATAAGAACAAAATAAGCCAAAAACTGAACAAATTTGAAGAAAACTAATAAAGTAAGCAAGAAAATGTAGAAAAAAATTATGAAGAACAAGCAATGATTCACCAGTAAAACCCATGGTTGGATCAATGACAGTGGATGGACACAGTGATCAATAAGAAACAAAATGAGCAAAAATTTATGAGAAATGCACAAATTAATTAATATCATGAACTAAAAGTTAAAGACAGAAAATAAGAAAATAAAGAAAAACAATAAAATGATCAACAAAATAAAAAAAGATTAATAAATCAACAAAATAAGTAAAATGAGCAAAATAAGCCACAAACTGAAATTTTAGAAAAAAACCCAACATGGAGTTGGATGAATGACAGTGGATAGGCACACTGCGGTGATGTTCAGTCAATAAATTTTGCTGAAAAAGTCGCTTTTTTTTTAATTTTTCTCAATTTTTTTTAGAATAATACTCAACTTTACTCGAAACTTTTATGCAAATCTGCATGATTAGTAAATTAAATGTTGGAAAATACCCAATTTTCACTGAAAAAACACAAACTACAGAAAACATTACAATACATGGTAATAAATCCCTTAAAGACGGTTAAATATACGGAAAAAATCCTTTGGGACATGTCACAAATGTCACACTGGGTCCTTATGGGTTAAATCTGGCCAAAGTGTTTTGTTTTTTTGTTTCTTGCGAAGGCGCAACATGGTCAAACTTTGGTTAACCCCACCACTACCTCTAGACATGGACTTATTTTCTTCACGATTTTAATTTTTTTGTCGACATTCATTTCACAAATGAGATAATGGGACACCGTCGACTCAACTTTTATCTTCTCTGCATATGTTTCCCCTGAAACTTTCTGTTAATGAACAAAACCTGTGTCAGCTGCATCCTTGGAAGTGCGGTTTCAAAACGATCTTTTGCCAAGTAAAATACGAGCTTGATCTGTCGTGCTGTCGTCAACTGTTTATCGCCTGCCAACCGGTTTAAGTGATTCCATCAAAGTGGGACGCGTCGGCGCTGAGTTCAGAGTCTGACTGCTCCTCTGGTCGTGTCTGCAATGGCCCCGGAGGCCGCTGTGCTCTGTTTGGCGATTGTGAACAGATGGACCTCATACCCACCCGCCCAAATCAAAGATGGCATTTGTTTTTCCACGTTGGATGATTTTAGGACTACACGGGCAATGGAAACAAAGCTTTTTAAACGTCTCACACAAATCAAATCAACAAACGCTCTGCTATCCAGGGTTTACTGATGACTCACTTTAGCCGCGTTCAGCTGAAAAGGCGCAGTAGAAACAGATATTCCAATGTTCAGAGTTATCAATGGGACGGCTAGATTGGCTTTGTATCATCACGTAATATAAACATTTGGCAGAAATGTCATGAAACATCAGGGTTAACAGCTGCATGGGTCAGAACGACGACGATATCAGGCATGGAGGGAACAACATCAGTCTACAGAGACACAAAGACAAGGGGACTGCCTTCACTGTTTAACTTACCCTGATTTATATCCTAATGTTAGAACACACACACACACACACATATATATATATATTATATATATGTTCATAGACATATACACACATATATGCATATATATTATATAAATGAGGTTAATAACACTATTCATGAATTATAATAATAATAACTAGACTTTCCTCCATTCCTTAAGTAATTATAACCTGTTTGTTTGCCTCTTGTCATATTGATGGACTTGTGTCTAGGTGTAAATGCAAGAAATAATACTAAAGACAGACTGGTTATAAAGTCTGAGTCTGAACATTGGCGTAAATGAGAGAAAAATCACCACTCTGTGCACTTAGAGGTCTGTAGATC
The DNA here is from genome assembly GCA_029814645.1 of Fowleria isostigma. Lineage (NCBI taxonomy): Eukaryota > Metazoa > Chordata > Actinopteri > Kurtiformes > Apogonidae > Fowleria > Fowleria isostigma. The sequence goes on from JAPTGZ010000190.1 coordinate 4,853, forward strand.
AAAAACAAAACGTTTCAAGATTAAAATGTGAATAGTTTTTGAAAGAAGAGTTTTTTCAACATTTTGATGTATAAATTGTTGATGAAACCCCAAAAATGTGAAAGTTATGCAGAGTTGTTTGCAGATTTTATAGCATAAAATCCAACCCTCTCGACTCTAAGTTAGAGTGGTGATGATTTCAGCCAATCAGCTGTCAGCATTCTGTTCCCATTGTATGTGAATGGGGTTTGGTATGTTTTTTTGCGAAAACCGTACGAGATATTATGACGTGTCATATATACATAATCTTTGGGCTGGGCCGCACATTTATAGTATTTCAAAATAATTTAGGATCAATTGTGTGTGAATGGTAGACACTTGGAAATGGCCTCATTCATTTTGGATGGACAAGTTTGGCTGTTCTTTCACATCTTTAATGAAATCCATGCATCGGAATGTTAATCCAGATACACCTTTATAGACCAGGCTGCACATTTTTGTAATAATATGTTTTGGTCTATTTCCAACACTCTGGGATGCATTTTTACCAAAATCTTTGTATGTCATAAGTCAGTCTGACCAACAATAGTCAACTGTGACTTGGATTAAACGGAAACGCACGGAATTATTCTCTCTTTAGAATGTCCACCCTGTTAGGTCTATTAACATAACAGGGTGGTATTTTTTGGTCAAAGATATCTGTATTAACTAATGCACATTTATCTAACTAACCTTAAATAGATTAATACACCTTTAATAAATAAAATGTGTTTTTATTTATATTCTACTGACTTAACATTTGCATAACTGATCATAACAGGGTGGAACTTTAAGAGTTACCCATAAAGGTGAAACATGTTACAAATAAAAAAAACGGGTGACAGTGACAGTTGAAGGTTATCTCAGTTTACACAATCCTATTCACAACAAAAACTAATGACGTCACTTCCTGTAATGCCTTTTATGGATTTGTTTTGGATCCATCACATTCTACAAGGTGGAAACTTACTACCGGAACATGTACAATATGAAGAAAATAGTAAATAATAAATACAGTTTCAGCAGATTCAATTACATCATAAAATAAAGTTTAGTTTAGTTGATCAAATTATTAAAGAAAAAAAAAGGTTTTATAATTTTCTGACATACTTCTGGAGGAAATTGATGACGACACTGGACACAATGAAACTGAGCATGTGTCACCAAAAAGATAATTAAAATACAAAATGATATCTGAAATGCATTTAATTTATGTTTAAATGATGACAAACATTTAAACACATCATTAGCCTTGTTTATTAGTTTATGCAATGCACTCTATGTACAATACTAATTACATATACATGTACAATATTCAATACTGTTCATATACATCTCATTATGTATACACACATACATGGGAAGTTTGCTGTAGACACCATATACAGAAAAAATTCTATCAGCAAGTATGCCTAGAGAAATATCCAGAGAAAAATACACATCATTATATACTTTGTTGTAAATAATTGGGACATTTAAAAAAAAAAAATCAGGGTAAGTGAAACACGAGGACACAAAACCAGAATCATCCTTGTAAAGTACTGGCATCATTTCCCACATTCATCGAGTCATAAACCATCCGGTGACGGAGGGAAAGGCCCAGCATGTGGTTTATTTGGGGGGGTCCTCTTAAAGGTCATGCAGTGAGTCTCTGTGCGTATTCTCTGGACACAACTACCAGCTGCCCGGTGCTCGTGGGTGGACAGGTCGTCTCCGTCGCCCCGCGGCGCTGAGGCCTGTGGCCGTCAAACCTTGCTGCCTTTTCATCCTAATTGTTTGTGGGTTGCTTTTAAATTTATTGGCCGTCGTGGTGATGTAGTGCTTCCATTGTGTCCGGGGCCTTTTGTGAACACCATTAACTGAGGCTCCTGTGTCCCCCGGCTGACCAGGGGCCCCTGACCAGTGGGATGCCCAGCGGGAGCACCCTTTCCGTGGGCAGCGGAGGAGACCTCTACAGGTGCCTGTGCTCTGCTCTTAGCAACGCCCTGCTGCTCCAAATTAGCGGTGGTCCTGCGGGTGTCTTTCTGCCGCTGTCAGCTGTGGGTCCCTGATGGGAGATTTGTTGATACGATAACTCGATTAGGCTCCAGGACAGATGACACCGTGCACACAGCCGGTCCTCGGCTCCCGGGGAGGCGCTGACTCTCCTCTTTAACCTCTCCTCAGGAGACCGGCACTCGACACAAGCCAGGCATGTGACTCCCAGAAGCCCTGGTGGAGCGTCGGGTTGTCAGGTTCTCAAGCAGAGTGGTGCGGTTCACAAACGGAGCAATGGATGTGAAAGCCTCCGATAATTTAAGAATAAACGGATATAAAGTAAGACTCACACAAAAGAGATGGGAGTCATTAAGAGCAGGAGGTGTCAGAGGTCCTTATTAAGTGGATTTTATACAAGGATTTACCATCAAAGTCTGCCTGTGTTCTCTACAGTTATTGTCTTAATTGGCCAGGTACCATTTCCTAATTAACTCTAAAACTGGTTGATGATCGCCCCAAATTGGTGCCGGATTTCAGCATACGTCTTAGAAAAAAGCTGGAGATGAAGTTAGAGACTCGGTAAATTGGTAATTAATTTGAAGCCATCAAAGCGCGGTCTGTGGGGGGAGGTAGGAAACGAATCCCAGGTAGTCAGACCGGTATTATCCCGTTAGACCCCGAGGATACGCCAGTGTGTGCTAAACATCTCTGGACTTCCGGAATAATCTGGGCTCAGCGGTGTGATGCGGGGTTACATTCTAAACTCTTTTAGCTGGTGGTTAAGTTGGATTTAAATCAAAAGAGCGGTTCCCCCTGAACGGAGCCGCTACAGGCTCCGCCCAGGTGGACCAGGTCAATCAGGAACCACTGGAGACGCAATTAAGAGACAACGATAAAGCCAAGATCCAACTTCACACACACATTCAACACAACCAACTGTACAAAGAACATGTGTCCTGACAGTTTAATTTCACGTATAAAACTACCAACATGTTCATACAATGACACCGACAGTCAAAGAATCAGTAAAGTTCTGTTCCCCATCTTTAGTTTCTCTGTATCAGTAAAAACCAACAATATGAATCCAGTGAATGTTATGCCCCGATAAAAGGGAAAAAATTATAAAAGTGGAAATAACTACATAATTACAATACATTAGCCTTCATTCAGTGTATATTTTGTTAGCCACCAGCTTCTCTCAGAGAACACGGAAACAGGCATAAATAATCAATCATTGCACAGCTATCTACCACAAACTGACAAAAATTAAAAATACAATTGAGATTTTAAACATAACTTATGCAAGTGCATTTTCATAACAGGTAAGTGAAAGGTTGTAAACAAAAAGTAATATAGACTAAAAGTATTGTATTTATAACTGTTGTTTCCAGGCCTACAAGGCAAAAGTAATCAACACAGAACACATAACAAATCCTCATTTTAACATTTTTAAAATAAGACAAAAGAATTTTTATCACTTTTTTAATCACTTGCTAATTAATTATCCTAACATAGGAAAATTCGCCCTTCAGTAGCTGGGATAGGCTCCATGCGACCCCCGTGACCCTAATGAGGATTAAGCGGGTTAAGAAAATGAAGGAATGAATGAATGAAAAATTTTTTTAAATCAAGTCTTTCCATAAAAAACAAACCAAAAGCAACATCATGTTTGACAACACCTTTGACTGTTTGTTGTGGGAATGACTTTAAACTGTGTGAAAATCCCAGTTTATGGTAAGGTAACAGGACCTGTGTGACGTTAACAAGGTCAACTTTACGTACATTCACTTATCACATGTTTATATGGAACTCATGAGTCCCTTTGGTTAGCTACAATGAAAACAAGGCAAGCCGAATAAAATATAGAACATGGTTCTGCTCAATTAGAACCTAAAAGAAACTCAAATATGTTCTGTGATGGAACATATGAACTCCAGGTAAAGATGTAATAGTTTATTAGTCTTTTAATCATAAGCGGAGATTATAACTATGACACTAACACACAATGCCCTGCTAGAAATAAGCCTAATCTTCCTAAATATGGCGAAATTGTCTTATATTGAGTAAAAAAAAATTGCCAGTTGGATCAGAAAAAATTTTTGACTACAGTTTTTAAAAATTAAATTTCTATCAATTAAAAAAACAATAATAAAATACTAGAATTTTATCACAGTGTTTAGTATAAGAAATAAACTACTCGTTTAACTTGCGTGGTGTTCATATTTGTGTTCTTCATCCAATGTTGGTGGGTGTGGTTGACCAGCTGCAATTATGAGTTTTTAATTCAAAATAATCAAACAATTTTACATTACAATACTCAACAGATTTTTGTCTCAATTACAAGCTAATATAAAAAGCACATATGTATAGTTGCCTTCGCTAGATCACATTTATGAATTAAAGTACCACTCGTTTTCAATTTGTTTTTTTATCAAATGTTGGGTCATGGTCAGTGTCAAATTTCCAGTTATTTCTACCCAATTTAGTGTTAAAATTAATGAAATGTGTAGTGTTTTCACAGAACCAAGAAAAAAATCGCTATTTATGGTTTGTTATTTTACTATTTATAGGTTATGTTATTTAACTATTTATAGTTTGTTAGTTAGTTTGTTATTATTTTACTGTAGATCATATTGATCTGAATATGGAACCTGAACTAAAATGAGTTCAACATCACTGATTGTTAATATCTTCTGTAGAATTTTTGCACTTTGCAAATTCATCCCCTGGGCTGGATTGGACCCTTTGGTGGGCCAGTTTTGACCCACAGGCCACATGTTTGACACCCCTGATTTAGATGAAAAATAAGACAAATGTTCTAGAATAAGGCTTTTTCACTTTTCACAAATCCTTTTTTGCAGTACAAGAATGGAAGATCATTAAATGGTCAGACCACACTCATTACCCCCCCCCCCAATATTTGTACTCAGATCCAGTCCACAGCTCAGACAGGATGTAACACATGTGTGTCGTATTAGGCGGTGGTTCTCAGCCAGTGGACCAGCAGTGACATTAGATCTGGATGTGGCTCGGTGCCCGTCTGTGAGCTGCTGCCCAGCTCTGACACTCACTCACACTCATCCTCAGCCTGTTCACAGCTCCGCCACAGGACGAATGCCTTCACACACACTCACTACAACAGGGAGGGAGGGGGTCCCCAGGGAGGAACCACATGGACAGGGGAGGCCTTTGAGCGCAGCACCGCAGGTCAAATAAGACGCAGACGGGCTGACCCTGAACTGCCCGCATGGAAGAACACATGAACACACACACTGGAGCAGCAGGATTCAGGTGAGCATGGCCATGTCTGTCCAACAGACACCAGGTGGACAATGTACGGTAGCATATCAGGGCTACATAGGAAAATAAAATCACTTGTCACTACGAGAATAAAGGTGTAATATAATGAGAATAAAGTCATAATACAATAATTAAATTCATAATTAAAGTCATAGTTTTAAAAATTCATTATTTACTGAAAATAATGTACTTTTCGGAGATTTAAGTAGTAACATTTTGAGAATAAAGTCACAATATAATACAGTTGTAGTTTTCAAAAAACTCATTTAACAAAAATAATGTACTTTCTGAGATTAAAGTCATAATATTGCAAAAATAACATAATATGACAAAACCCTTTAACAAAAAAAAGTACTTTTCTGAGATAAGTCATAATATTTTGAGAATAAAGTCCTAATATAATGAGAATAAAGTCATAGTTTAAAAAAAAAACCCTCATCCTTTAATAAAAACAGTGTACCACAAATTCCGGACTATAAGCTGCTACTTTTTTCCCACGCTTTGAGCCCTGCGGCTTAAATCACGGTGCGGCTTCTATGATGATTTTCCCTTACTGTCTGCCACACGCCAGGGAGGAATCTGCAGGAATGGGTGATATTTACGACTCCCTGTTGTTACTGATGGCAGCTCCAAGTACCATACTTAGAGAAATTACCATAACATCTGGCCAGGTGTAGGAAAAAAAAAAAAAAAAAAAAAAGTGAGTGGGAGGTTTGGATTACCACCGGCGAAAAATAATTAAGTCCCTTTCAAA
>JAPTGZ010000203.1:0-22179 GCA_029814645.1 Fowleria isostigma
AGCAGGTTTGCTGGAAGGAGGAAACATATAAAACATGCAGGATACCGGCTCTCGAGGACCAGGGTTCCCTACCCCTGTCATACAGATACTGTGAAATGGCAATATTAGCATCCATTCACAACTGTTGTCACAACATTTGCTTACATCCAAGTTCATGAATACACAGTTTTACAACTACACTGATTTAGAGTGATACCTGGAGAGGTTGTAAAGGTAAAATTTGGCTGGTGCATGTCAGCCTTTCTGTTTTCGCCAGCATTTTACTTTCAGATGATGCACAAAGGGCAACACCACCTCATTGCAAAGACCTTATGTCCTTTTTGAGATCTCTCACCGCCGTGATTATTTACATTTCCCCTTTGTTCGGTTCTCTGTGTTATCCTGACTCTCTGCCCTTCACATCTCTCTGTTCTCACTCTCTCCTCCAGCCACCTTGCCAAGGTGATCAGTTGTTATATAGGATGAGACTTGCACTGCTATGAATACACAAAGCAGTGCAGAGGGAGAGTACACAAACAGTGGACCTCTCCTGAATTCACATCCTGTACTTGAGATAGAACTCAAACAGAATTTGGGATGAGGAAAAAACAGAGGCAAAAACAAAAAACAAACACACAGTGGCTGGATTGGCGGAGTGAAGTTGATATTAGAACTGTAGTTTGACTGTATATCTGTGCCACCCTGCTGTAACTTGCAGTAGATCTCCAAAATAATGACTTTCCTCTCCTAACCCAGACCTAATTTGCCTATTTTTTTTCCTAATAAATGCCGTTTCAACATAACATTTTAATGCGTTTTGTTTGCTTCCATGACATCATTAGTAAATATTACTGGCTGTGGAATATGAATACGAAATATTCAATGCAGGTTTGATTTGAGTCTTTATTGAGTCTCTCAGAATATATGAATTGTGCATAATGAGGTGCAGAGAGCAATGTGTACATTCTTGCACATTCCATGCTGTGCATATCGCTGTATAATACAATTACATTGATTCATGGCACCAATTATTTGAATGCTAACATGAGTTATGAATTGGTGCAATCGTCATTTCAAAACAGAGCCTCCAAACTAATGGAAAGGTGTCTGATGAGATGTTGAACACTGTTATAGGAACATCACTCAGCTGAAATGTTTGTGTTTGGAGATCAGGCCTGATTTGTACATTCATCTCTGAAGGTATTGACTATGGATACACTGATGCAACTTTTTCAGTTCCAAAACCAATACTAATGCTGGAGCCTTGAATATTGGTTGATAACCGATAAAGATTTGATATCATACATTTAGAGCAGAGGTGCAGGTACAGGTACAAAAAAAAAAAAAAAAAAGAATTTTTGCAGTTAGCGCAAGTAAAATTAAACAAAATGCAGGCAGGTAGAGGACAAGAAAGTAAAAAAATTAAAAGATTTTGTGGATGAAAATAATGTTTAGGACATTTAATGATGATGATCATTTAATTTGACCGTGGTTGTTCCACAGACCCGGTTTGTTTTATTTTGAAGTGAGCTCCACCTCTGTTTAAATCCGTCCACAAATGGCATTGAGCAACACATATTACTTACCTGGTTTGTCAAGATATAGGTGGTAAAAGACTCTGAGCAAACCCGGGTCCAGGATTAGGGAGAGGGACATTCATGACCGTCCCTCTGGGCCATAACCCCCCCCCAATCATCAACAGCCACCCAGTGTTCACGATTTGTCAGATCCTGGACGTCCGGCACTGTGGACCTAGCCTCCAGCACTTGGTGGACTGAGGGAGTTATGGTCCCGGGGAGCGGTCATGGATATCTCGCTCCCTCATCCTGGATCTGGGTCTGCTCAGAGACATCGTCGTGCATGCAGGTGCATTAGCAACATGACTACTGCTGTATAGTACAACAGTACAAATTAAATCACTCCCTCCCTGCTCATGGACCTCGATCCAGTCCAAAAGTTGTTTTCAGGGGCCAGCAGGTAGTGAGTGATAAGGTGGGAGCTGACTTTCCCACAACTTTATCTACACAGTTATATACCCCACCACGTCTTACACAGGTCCGCCCTGTTACTTTTAGAATTACGTTCAGCATACACTTAACCCGTGTCGCAAAAATTTAAAGGAGATGGATCGGTCTTAAGAATCAGTTGGTTTTACCGATCCCTAATCCAGCTAAAATGTTGACATCGGAGCTGATATTTGATCCCAATATTGGATCGGTGCATCCCTAGTACTGACATCATTAAGGTTTTCATCATCAAAGCTGCAGAATTAATTTAAATGTGGACTCCATGTGTGTTGAAACAGTTAAAGATTGAAGAAAATATATGTAACTGTATCCCATAACACTTCTATATTTCATAGCGGGGTCTTATGGGTTAATTCTGAAATATTGAAGAATACTTTCCACCAAATATACAAATGGAAACATCATTGCATAACAGTCAGGCTTGAAAATAAACTTACCGTTAATCTTTTGGAGGCATCCACTTCAATCATTCCACGGAGAAGGTTCTGACAGTCTGGAGGGATGAAGTGGGGCATGTGAAATACTCCTAACTTCACCTTTTCCAGCAGGTTCCTCAAGTTGTCGTCATCAAACGGCAAGGCGCCCTGAAGAGACATAGGGAAGAGGTGGAGTGTGAGGAACCAAAACAGAAAGGGTGAATACATAGTGGAGCATAGAGGAACTGTTTTCATTGTTCTAACGTCAGTATTCAAGCAGAAAGTACAATTTCACCCAGACAGAAAAGGTAACCCAAAAAAAAAAAGTATAAGTGACTAACAAGGCACTCCGAAAGAAACAAAACCACATTTTGAATCTTAATCCTGCAAGATTTAACGAACAAGCTAGATTTTTCAACTTGTTCAACTCTCTAATTAGAGCATTTTGCCCTCAGCCACACAAAATAAATAATAAACAGCGGTAAGCAGAAAACAGGGCTTTTCTAATAATTACCCAGCTTTCTAATTTACCTCGTTCATTTAGCATTCTCTCATCAGAGTCATTTATCAGAGCGGGCTGACACCTCACAGATGTGGCTGTTTGATGAATGACAACCTCCACCAGAAGACAAGATAGAGGGGGGTGAGAAAGCAGAGAAGGGTAAAAAGACAGAAAGAATGGCTGAGAAATGCAGAGAGGTAGGGAAAAAAAAAAAAAAAAAAAACAGGGCAAGCTTGTGTAACAGATGATCTGAGCGTAGCCTAACTGCTGGGGAGTATGCGTGTCTCCAACAATCAGACAAATGGTTATCTTGCAGCCAGACAGCAGGACGAAAGAGGAAGAAGACAGTACTCATCTGCAGTCAAACGGCGATGAGGAGAAACTTTTGTTTGGAGTGAGAGAAAGTACAGGATGGTAAACAACATCTGGTTTACGCAACACAAGAGTATGAAGGAGACTGTCCTTAGCATGAGTACAGACACACACACACACACACACATAATGAGAGAGGGCATAAGGGAGAAAGAGGTAAAAACAAAGACAAATACACAAGGCCTGTGGCCAAAAGTTGGCCTGTCAGCGTTGGTATTTATTTTGGGCCCTCTTCTTTCAGTTTGCCTCTATGAATTATTCATGGGGCTAGAGTGTGTAGGAACTACAGTACAGCTGTTGATGAAACAGAGCTTCAGGGCTTCACGGCTAGGGAACCACAGAGCTAATATAGCTTGAGAATAGACCTGATTATGGATACAGCATTGTGTGTGGATACAGGATAATGGATAAAAAGATGCTTCTCTTCTCTGATATTCCATTCTGTGAGAGTGATAGGCTTGAGGGTGGCCTATGCAATGTTTTCGGTAAGACCTTTTCAATGTTGCGACTGTGAGTTTACAGCTCTGGGTTTTGATTTGAGGCTCGGGGTGTCATCCTCTCATTCCGCTAAAGTCAACTCCAAGTCAATATCTGGAGCGTGGTCATGTTTGTAGTGTCAAAAGGTCCGCTCGCTTTGGACTCCGGATGAAGTACAAGTGTATAAGAGATGAAACACTGGGGACTATGAAGGGAAGACGATGCTTTGTGGTAAGATTGGCTAATTAGTTTATTTTATTCTGAGCACATGAAATCATCAGATAAAGAACAGACAAAAAAAATTTTAGGCACTCAGAAAGGAATGGGAAGCAATATAACTTATAGACTCCATCCCCCCTTTTATAAACTAATAATTGTATTAATTCAGCTTCCTTTGCTTTACTAACATTTTTTTTCCCAAATTTTTACCATAACACAAAACACCATGCAAACCATTCACCATACACTTTTTAAATCACCTCACACACAATAGATTTGCATAACCAAATTATAATATTTATACGCACTTAAGTATTTACTACAAATACATTTTTAATAAATGTGATAATATCTCCTAATAATGATAGTCTGTCTTAAGTAATTAATTGCAAGTCGGCAATACACAATAATATCCTGTGATGCATCCTTCTATATTATAACTATACATTCAATTATTCAGATGATGATCTATATTTTATTATTATACTGGATTTACACATCCTTTTAAAAGCACAAATTGAAGAAGACATTTTAAAGTTTTGATCCAAATTATTCCACGAATGTACCGCTCACACACAGATACACTGGCTTTTTATGTTCGTTCTACACTTAATTTTCTTCAAGATTTCAGCTCTCCTTAAATTATAATTATAGTTAATGCTACATTTTAGTAGCTCATTTTAAACTTTAAGTCACATCATCATTACTTAACAAAGAATGAGATGACACTCACCACCAACAGGGCAAAAAGAATGACCCCACAGCTCCAGACGTCTGCTTTCCTCCCATCATACTTCTCTCCCTGAGGTCAAGAGTGTGCTTGTTAGCAGGTTTGGACACAGTGTTAGCGCTGGTTAAAATAAGATGAAGGCTTATGAAAGAACTAAGGAGGTAAGACAATGAGTCAAATTAGGAGACTCACCCTGATGACCTCTGGACAGGCGTAGTGTGGAGATCTGTGGGAGAGACCAAAAAGTACAAACTGAATAATCGAGAGAACTACCAAAACAACTGTTAGGAAAATATCATGTTAGACGATGCTCAGGAAGTTAGGCTTTAGGTGAGGGGTTCCCAAGGTGGGGGTCGTGAGATGCCAATGGGGGGGTCACGAAATGATTTTCAGAATCCTCTTGATGTGGCCCCTGGGGTGATTACGACAGATCAATGACAGGGTGTAGCACTTGAAAATTGTAAGTTGGAAGATTACTATGAATGACGAAAGGAACACAGGAATTACTTTTTCTTTACTTGTGAGACTAAGAGCACGGGCACTTAAACACCTTGCCAACGACAAACAGGTGAGGCATTGTTCGACCTACAGGTTTGACTCATGGTGTCACAATAATAAAAGCAAACATAAAAAGACCAATAAATATAGTAAAACACACGCATTAACCTCAATAAACATTACACTACAGTGTCATTTAACTCATATCATGGTTGTCAGGCTGTTCTGGTCTTTTGTGTTGTTATGTCCATGTTTGAATACACCTTTTAGTGCATGAGTTCTTTGGACACTTTGTTTTTTTAATGTTTCAGTCACTTCAGGGATAGTGGAGATCCCCAGTCTCTGATATTATTATTTTGGTAAGTGGTCGTGAGTTGAAAAGTTTGAGAACCCCCGCTTTAGGTCATGTGTCTGAGTCTTGAGTCATAAGTGGGTCACGGTTACATTGTGACATCTTCAGAAGATTAACACCAGAAGTGTCTCTCCTTCGTGAAAAAGGCTAGTGTTTCTTCCTGCTGTGAGGCGCCAACAATGGCACCACTGCTGCTGTTATCCCTGAGGATATCAGCAGTGTTTACCAGCACATGGAGACTGGCTTGTGTCAGGAAAGGAGTATCACCAAACTCTTACCTAACATTGTTTAGATACATGAACCAATGGTGAACCCGATCATATGAGACATACATCATCAATTTTTGTGCACTAGGACCAATGGATTTGACAGATTTCACTCTCTATAAAAACCTAGACTTTATGCTGCATCATCTTCTTGTATGTACTTGACTGCTTGCTGCAAGTAAAGGTCTCCTGATTCCAGAATCCAGCAACTCTGTCTTCTGTGCCTCAGAATTTTTCTGTCAGCAACACAAACACTGAGGACTTTTCCATCGTACACTGTACTTTCTAAACTTCTCCAGTCGTAATACTGTACGCTGCAGCTATAAAATCATGACACAGCAAACATTTAATGGACATACCCCACTGTATAAACTGTGAAAAGAACAATTTAGTTCAACAATAAATGTCTCCAGTGAACATAGATCAAGATGTGCTTTGAGAGTGTAGACATCCTCCGGGTGTTTGGATGTCCTCCTACTTGCTCATTCAAGGGCATCCTTTCACAGCAGACAGTGAACAGACCCACTAATCTTTACAGCACCTGGATGGTGTGACAGTACGCCCAATGACTAGATAGACGACTAGATTGCCATCAATATCATATGAAGATTTATGGAGCTACCTTGCAACGGCAGCTTCATAAGTCGGTTGCTATGGATGAGCAGAGCTGTGTGGAGTGACTTGTTATCCTGTACCCACAGAGTGGCACTTTTATAATACTTTGACACTGTTAGCTTGCTGAAGTGGGTATCTGGTAGGGCTGCACGATATTGGGAAAAAACTGACATTGCGATATTTTTTTAACAGTGCGATATATATTGCGATATGAAAAAAGTACTCAGGAAGATATAATGGCTGTGTGGCGCCGACGTAAATGGTCAAACAAATTAGTTGCATTACCTCTTGTTGCAGCAACAATTGCAAGAAAATGTCGACATAACACGTGTTTCAATATCATTTTTCTTGTGGCCAAAGTATTTCCAGATAACTGATGTTGCTTTTCTTTTTGGGCACCAAGTGTTTGTTTTCAGTGATTTTCCCTTTGTTTGTTGCTCATTTTTCAATGTTGTTACCAGTGACGCACTCCAAACTGATTAAGAACTATTGTGATTGGTGGATGGTTATGCGCACTGTGTCATTTACCCTTGAAATTACATGAGAATGTAATGGACCCACTGAGTTCATTTTCCTCCTATATTGCAGGATCTACAAAGTAACTATTGCACACGTGCATTAAGATGATGACACTCAAACGATATATTGTGCAGCTCTAGTGGGTATCCAGAGTTTCAAAAGGGCACTAATGAACTACCCAACCTTTTAATTTCAAGAGGTTTCCCGGTCTCTGATGATATGACAATACAGACAAAGCAAATCAGACACTTATCTCCCTTCTAAAACCTTGTGATTTGCAAGACGTCCTCCACCTCTACCTCACATCTAGCCTCACCTAATAGCAGGATATTTGGCTCTAATGAGAGTTTATCTGAGGTCTGTAAACATGGTGCCCATTAGTTTAGTTGCCATCTTGTGTACTCATGAAAATCATCCCTGACGGCGGCGCTTCCTCAGGCTGTCAAAATACTAGCTGATAACAAACCCTGCCACCATGTCAATGGGGAAGTTCAAACGCGAGCCTATGCAAATAGGGCCTTCCTGATTGCATATGTCATAGTGCATTATGCAGATGAGTGAGGAATGAAAGAAAAAAGCCTGAGATTTGTGCTAGTTGTGCCTCATCAGAGTCTGAACATACAAACCACAGCTGGAACCAGTGTGATTATATATAAATTATTTTAGGATAGTTTAGGTGGTGAAAGCAGTATGAAGGTGAGGACTGAAATAAAAGGATTTCAGCTTTCTGTTTGAGCCGAATCCTAATGTATCAGTAATAAAACACCAAATTAAATCAGTCAGACAAATCAGCTCTATTCTCAAAGGATACAACTTCTAGTGACACCTAATTTATGTGCCTTATCTTGTTAAATTAAAATAGGTGTCCTACATGGCATGGTGGAAATATGTATCTGCTTTATAATTTTCAATATTGAAACACTTCAAAATGGTTAAATTTTCTATAACAGGTCATATGCTCTTTGAAACATGTGTCTGTTGTAATAAAGTCATGTTGGGAGGATCCATAAGTGGGGCCCATCTTTCCTGGTGTATGTCATCTGCATTTAATGATGAATAAATGGAAAGTGGAAAATAAAGTTCATGCAGTACTATTTGTATTCAAACTCACTAGATTAATGTTCTGCTCGCATATGGACGCTCAGACTTCATGAATATGATATTATGATAAAAAAAAAATAATAATAAAAAAAACATCTTACTAGTCGCACCAGAAGCTCAGATTATAGACAAGGATGCTAAAGATAAATAGAAAGCAATAGGAGCCACTTCCCTCTGACCGGAATGAAAAATGAAGTCTTTTGAGGAACAGTTGCGCGTGGGCTGACATAACATCAGTCTTTTCTCGCTATTTGCTAAAGCTCATTTACTCTCTCAACCTAACATCAGTGATCACAGAGTGAGTACAGAGTTCACATAAATAAAAACAGCCCGACATGACCTGTGAGAAATCTGTTTACATTTCCGAGGCCAAAGAATAGTTTTGGTGCTGTACTTAGTTGCATGATGAGAGTGAAGATACGCACTGCTGAAGTGAAACTCAAAGCACAACAAAGTCATTGAAGCTCAAACTCATATAAAAGAAGTCAGTATAGCACTACCCTACGTCTAACAATATATAAGAGAAAACAACAAGGGCTTTAGACGGGGGCTCCCAAAGTAAGGTACGCATACCTCAAGAGGTACTTGAAATTTCTTGGGAAAAATACATTAAATAAGTCATCATTTACCAAATACAAAATAAATAATGAGAACTAATGTTGAAATTTAAAACCCAATAAATACATTCATAAAATAGCTTTATTGTCAATCATCTTTTTTAAGATTTGGTAACATTTTAAGAACATTTCTATCTTATATTATTCAAAATGAGTTTATTTGAGTAGCTAAGTCATAATTTTTTGTCGATGAAAGGTTCATTTATTAATTAATGACCAAGTTATTTATTTTTCTTATTAATGAAAGAGGACATTTTTCAGTATGTTGCACACAAAATTGACATTTACCCCTGCTCAAGGACTCTCTTCACTGGCTCCGTGCTGTTCCTCGTGTTATCTCCGCCTGCGCAAAGACCAATGTTGAATGTTTGACGCGCCGATTGGCAGCTCACACCTGCGGTTTCTTGCAGCGGGACTTTTGTCTCC
Source organism: Fowleria isostigma (assembly GCA_029814645.1). Classification (NCBI taxonomy): domain Eukaryota; kingdom Metazoa; phylum Chordata; class Actinopteri; order Kurtiformes; family Apogonidae; genus Fowleria; species Fowleria isostigma. The sequence continues at coordinate 9,117 of JAPTGZ010000203.1, forward strand.
CTCTACTGGTCCTCCCCGAGAACATTTTGTCATGTGTGATGTTATGTCTTCACTGTCATCACATGTACTGCCTGGCATAATGATGTGTTTTTTTAACATGGATCAAAATCTCCTTTTGTAAAGGAAATTTTTACCCATCTCTTTTTTTGGCATCTTCCTATTGTGTCTTATCTCTCTTATTCTGACTAACGGCAATGTGTCACCTTGTCTCCCCTATGTTTGTGAATATTTGTTCCCAGTGACATACTGCTCAAATTTCGTTGCTCCACTCCGGTACAATGACAATAAAGGCTATTCTAATTCTGATTAAGGCTGCATATGACATTCATCACCAATTTTTCATCAAATCTGTACAACAGGAGTGATATCCTAAGTATCACGAATCCGTAAGTCTTTCTGTGATTACTTACCTTCATCTCTTCCCTCACAGTGAACAATTTTAAAGTTTACTCCACCATATACAACATCTGTGTATTTAAAAATATGACCGGCAGTAACTCGGGCATTTCTGGAAATTTGTCGCGGCGTTGCATTGTGGGAAGTGTAGTTTCACATAGAGACAACCCCTTTCTTTTGCTTGGTTGACAGTTTTTGTTGCTGCTACTGTGGCTGCATAGAAGTACACTACCCACAATACAACGCTGCGACAAATTTCCAGAAATGCCCAAGTTACTGCAGGTCATTCTTGTAAACACATAGACTTTGTTTATGGTGGAGTACACTTCAAAATTGTTCACCATGTGGGAAGAGATTAAGGTAAGTAATCACAAAAAAAATTTATGGATTCATGATACTTAGGATTTTCACTCAGGTTTTATAGATTTGATGAAAAATTGGTGATGAACATCAAATGCAGCTTTAAAAAATGTGTTTTTTTATATTTTACAGTTAAATATATGTTGTTTTTACGAAGTTTTGTAAATATAAACTGATACCTTTGGCACACAAACAAATTTTGCCCAATTTTTCAATCAACACTGAGATGAGAGTTGGGCTACTTGGCTAAAAAGTAAATTTCAGGGGATACTCCACTGTAAAAAGTTTGAGAACCACTGGCGTAAGACAATAGAAGAGTTTCTTTAAGGATGCGGATAGTAGTAAGAACAAACTAAACTCGTCTACTGTGTGTAAATTTATGACACAACTCATCTTTTTCACCTAAACACGAGCAGCCTGACACTGCATGCAAGATAATTTCCTTCCATTTGTCAGTGCAGGAGAACTAATCAAACAGCACGGGTGAACTCACAGCTGGGCCAGCGCAGACGATGACAGATGGAGAGGGCTCTTCTCTGTCCGTGTGTTCATGGATCCATATTTGTAAGTGTCTGTCAATCCCTGCTCATCTCACTGTATATGTTTGTGTGCATTAATATATGAGCTCCCAGGCTTCCCCCTACTCTACCTGGGGCGAGACTCGTCTTCACTCGGCTCCATTACCCGTGGCAAATGGAATACATTTGTGTCAGACTGTTGCACGGCGAGAGGGGGGCAGATAAATGTGTTTAATTAAAAACTGTCATATCTACACTTAGAGATGGGACAGCCACGAGAGCATGAATAATCAATAACCACACATACAGTATATGGCACATCCACATACATTAGACGCTGGCATTTAGGCACACAATCACAAACGGTGCTTACCCACACGCTATTAGACACACGTGTAAACAGAGAGGGAAACTGTGATAGAGCAGAGAGTGGAACAAAAACACAGCTACTTTGCTTAGTTGTGTGCAGGAGTGTGGGTTTATGCGTGTCTGCGAGCCCGGCTGCTCAGTTCCCACCTGCAACAAGTGCCTTTAGCACTTTGTAAATGCACACGGGGGACTCAGCAGATGCACTGCACCTGGATTAGATGCAGATATACTCAGACTGAAAGTGGAATGCCATCAAATATAGAAACAGTTAAGTCTATCTGAGTAGCAACTGTTGCATATCCTGGGCTTTGTAGGAAAAGAAAACTCCTGTCTTGTCGATTCTGTGAGGAGGAGAATGATATGCTCTTGTTGAATTTTTGCCCCCATGTATCCCAGTTCTGGGCTATGATTCAGAAATGGTTGACCCAAGTTGTAGTCAAGGTCAACATCAGTCCCTTAAGTAGAATTCTAGGAATCTTAACTAACAATTCAGTTAACCTACTAAATACAATTATTCTTTTGGAAAAAAATGTTATTTTAAAAAGTCAGAGTTGGAGAGATCTTTGTCATACTTTCATAAGGTATATCAACAATTTATAAAAGCTATAACAAAAAAAAATATGTTAAAAGTGCACTGTCATCATTTCCACACATTCTGGGAATGTCACAAAATTAACTATTATTGGAAAGACATACACAAAGCCATAGAAATCATTCTTAATACTCATCTACCATTTGATTTTAAAACCATGTATTTAGGAATCATTTCTCCAGAGGTCAAAAACATATATAGATACTTGCTCAGTATATTAATAGCTCCAGGCAAAAAAGCAATAACAAAACAATGGATAACACAAGATGAGCTGACAATAAATAACTGGATCGACATAAACATAGAAATTTATAGGATAGAAAGAATAACCTTCACTGTAAACTTAAACATGGACTCTTTTGTGCAACACTGGGAGGAATGGGTGAGATATGTGAGGCCATTGAGACCCAATTTTGATAAGATGACTGCATGAATATGGACTACAATCCTCAAACTGAAGGAAATGTGTTTTTATTTATTTATTTATTGATTCCTTATTCTCAAATTCTATATGTCAAGGTAATAATAAGCTGCCGATTTATTTTTTTCCGTTCTCTACCTTTACTCTCTGAGTGTAGACAGTTTTAGTGTATCTGTCTAATCTTTCAGTTTCTGTAAAAACTTAATGTTTTAATAAAGAGTATACAAAAAAAAGAAAGTGCAGTGTCATCAGTGGGAGGCGCTTGGTTGAGACTGATTCTTGGAGGGAGGAGGAGGAGGAGGAAGATGGAACCCGTTGGGATGTGTTGTTTTATGTAAAATTATTTCAGGGTATTTTATGACTTCAAGGTACTTTTGTTTCTGCTTATTGTCTTTTAATCTGTTTTTTGCCCCATGTCTGCTTTTGTTTTCTTCCTCATTTTTTCCTTCCTATTTCCTGTTTTTTGTCTATCGACTTCTAATGTGTATATTTTGGGTGTAGGACTCTTTGCTTGCCATCGTAGATGCTCATGCTGGATCCGACAGCCCGGTCACAAAACTACAACCAACTCTTTTAACACATAAAGTACAGCACAGAGACATGCAGTAAAATACACCTCAAGAAGAATTTCATCGGCAGTAGATTCAGAGTAGGGCTTTAATTTAAGACCAGTGGTATGACTACTGGAAATACAATTCTACAAACCTATGTTTCTCTTAAGATGATCAAGTGATGTCTGGAGTTATTGATTAGAAATGGGGGTGGGCTTAAATAAGTTTTCCTCTTCCCACTCCTTTTTGAGCATAAATTAATTAATCTAAATTACTGAAATTATATGGATCCTGTTGAATGTCTTTGCATTATCAAATACTGTTATATGTGGGTCATTTGTGTTGCTTATTCACTTGCTAAAAGTAAATAAAAAAGAATGAATGAATGAATATGTGTGTGTTTGTGTATGGGAATAAAATAAAATAAAATAAAATAAAAAACAAACTCCTGTCTATGCTGTTAGCTCAACTGGGCAAACTTTCCTGCAAACATCTATGCACACTATTGGCCTGATCTCTCCAGATGAGTCATGAGAACTCAGGCACTGGCCAAAATTATGCAACGGTTCCAAATGCATGACTGTGTGTATGGGTGCTTTGTTTGGTAGGGAGAGAGTCACAGACCGGGAGAGACAGACAGCCTGAGAGAGAGAGAGAGAGAGAGAGAGAGAGCGACAACCAAACAACCAGAGGACAAAAGGTCTTGGAGGTCAGGGATGAACTAAGCCTTGCTACCGCTTAGTGCGCATGTGTATTTACAGAATGCACTGCGTGTATGCCAGTGTGTGTAATTTAAATTGCAGCTGATTCAGAGGTATAATCTGGATGGAATCAGGTCAGAACAGTGGACAGATGTCAGTAGAACTCTCTTTGTCCCGGGTCTGCATGCAGTGTCATATGCAGAGTCAAGTTTCTGCCCGAGTAGCAGAGGATGACATGACTGAAATCCTCTACCGTCACATATGTCGCGATAATGGTGAAATGTATGTCATGATAAATCAGAATCAGGAATTTCTTTATTGATCCCAGGGAGAAATTTAGTGCTACAAATGCTCCCCTCACAAGTACAACAGTAGGAATTCAAAGAGTATAGAAGTATAGCAAAAAACAATAAAATAAGCAATAAGCACCAAGAGTAGCAATAAGTACCACAAATTTGAGATAAATATGCATAAGTGAATAATAACCAACAAGTACCAAAACTTGATAAGCAATATTTACATTATTAGTGACAAGATAAAACATGTTAAACAGATATTGCACTATGAAAAGTGCACTATGAAAAGAAAAGTGCTTGTTCTGTAAATTCAATTGAGAAATTGATTTTATGTATTTGATGCATTATGCTTTTCTCTTGTTTTCTGGGAGGTTCTACTCTGTTCTAACAACAACAAAAAAATGCTCAAATGTCATCTCAAGTGATCTCAAGTAAAGTGTGTTAATGTTAAAAATCCAAAGACCTAATTCTTATCTTTTTTGTCCCTTTTTTTGTTACTCTTCTTTCGCTGCTGTCGGCAACTGAGAGAATAATTCTCAAGTGCAGTACCACTTCCATCTGTCACACTCACATCACCTGTTAAATTGTCTAAGTCAGGGGTGTCAAACTCATTTTCTTTCAGGGGGCACATTCAGCCCAATTTGACCTTAACCCTTAAGGACCCAGTGTGACATTTGTGTCAGTTTCCAGGGGAATTTTTCCCCATATTTAGTCATCCAATGAGTACACCCCCTTTGAAGAGTAAGGTTTTAATCAATATTTCAATAAACATAAGCACAATTTCAAAAAATTAGGACAAAACAGAGTTTTATAGAACATTTCCTTAACTGACAACATGATATGTCATACAGTGTCCAGTAGAAAATGTTGATCCTCAAAGAAAACAAAAGGTTTAGTGGCAAATCTGCCAGGGTGTACTCATTATGCAGAGCACTATGTACTATTCAATACACTTTAGGGTTAAAAAAACAAAAGGTACTTCTCAACATAAAGACTTTAGTCCTCTTTCAGATGCACTCCCCTCACTTTGAAAGTGACTTTTGCTGCAAGCAAATTCATTGCAGTCGTTGTGGGATTGATGGGCCTGGTGTGGTCGTGACTGCCACATCATAAAACGCAGCATCAGATACGAGGAGATGGAGAGCAGTAATGTGTGGCCATGGCCCTGGCCCTGCTCACAGCCAGACATCACCGTCTGAGAGAGACACCAGCCGTCTCTCTTCAACAGATCAACGCTGGAGGATAACACAGGCTTTGAGAACACAGCTCCTTGCAGAGGGTTTGATCGCTTCACTCATCATCCTCCTGTGCTTTCTGGTGTGGATCCAGAAACTGTGTTCAATGAAAACTATTTGAACTTCGTCTGCAACGTGTTCTTTTTACCAGCAGTCTATCTAAGTGATATAGAACATTAGAGCAATGGTTCGCAAAAGTTTTACAGTGGAGTGCCCCCTGATATATATACTTTTTTAGCCAAGTACCCCAAACTCTTGCTTCAGTTTTCTTGATTAAAAAAAAGGCAAAATTTGTTCCTGTGCCAAAAGGCGTATGTTTATATTTTCAAAACTTTGTAAACAATCAACATGTGTCTCAGTATATAATTGAGGGACTTTTTGAGTTCCCTTTACAAGGTAACATAGTTGACAGGTATAGTTGACATTTTCTCTAGTTTGACATTTTCTCTAGTTTTCATCCTAAAATCAACATAACTATAACACCACATGGCATTAATACAGAAAGATTCTTTGAAATATTATATATACAGTAAGGCTGCACAATTAATTGATTTTAAATCAAAATCTATTTTTTTTTTTTTAATTAGGACAATTTTTAAAACAGGGTAATCATCAAATTGATCTTATCTCTCGTGTCTCCAAGCCGTGCATCCGCCTCCACCCTTCAGGCTACTCTTCCTCCTAACTGTGACAGCGGTCTTTCACAAAACTCCATGTAATGATTACGGACCTAAAATCTGTGGTGACATCACGGAACTGCGTAGTTGGACTCCGCAGAACACTCAGCAGAACACATAACTGGGCTTCAGCACATTGTAATTGAGTCCTGGACGCTCCGTGCCTGACGCACATCCATCTGCATCTGTCGCCCCAGCTATGATTCTCTTCACAATCACTCATCTGGTCCATGCACACATGACTGATGTCTGTCCCTGACTTTCATTGGTAGAACTTCTGTGGGCTCATCTCAAAACCACAAGCGACTGTCTCTGTGTGTGTGTGTGTGCGCACGAGCACATGTCATAGCATACGCCCCCCCCTCAATTCTGTATTGACCCATATATTTAACTGTACCATGCAAAAAAATAACACATTTTTTAAAGTAAATTTTGTGTATAAAATATGAACTGAAAAGTGCCCTTTTTCATTGATAAGTGAAATTTTCATCTAGAGAAGTTATTTATCTACACGAATAAACTAATTTTGAATAATACAAAACAGAAATGTTCTTAAAATGTTACCAAAGATGATTGACAATACCACTATCATATGAATGTATTTATTATGTTTTATATTTCAGCATTAATTCTCATTATTTATCTTGCATTTGGTATGATGATATATTTAATGTATTTTTCCAAAAAAACTTCAAGTACCCCTTGGGCTTCTTCCATGTACCCCTGGAGGTACACGTACCCCACTTTGGGAATCCCTGCATTCGAGTGAATAAACATGTTTATCTGCTTTACTCACCCGCAGCTCGTTTCCAGCAGACTGTCTCCAACTTGAAGGGAAGCCATGCCAAAGTCTGCTATCCTGATGTTGTTCTTTTCATCTAGCAACAGGTTTTCTGGTTTCAGATCCCTGTGGCTGAAAGACAGTGACACAGGAACATTAAACAGTTAACAAAACATGAAAGAGCTCATCATGTTTCTGCGTTCAAACTTGATGAAGTGCGGTGTAATCCAAGGTCAAACACCTGTGGATGGAGCTTGGATCCACATCATTTCATGCAACGGCGCGACACGGCAACGTAACCTGTTACTGAGCGCCTTCCTGCTCTGCTCGCTGCCTCTCCCTTTGATCTCTGTGTGCTTAAACAAGGGGCTCCCACCTCATCACTGGGCTGGATGAGGTGTGACAGCCTCCTGCTGTGTCCTTTTCTCCTTCTGTTTCCTTCTCTCTTTGCCCCTGCATCCCTTCTTCTCATCTCCAGACAGCCACCAGCAAACAGGCAGAGCAGAGGGCGTCAAGGAGAGCCAGCCGCCGAGGTGGTGTTCATTAGCTGCCATTCATTACCACTAAACCCAGCGAGGGGCATGAACATCCAGCGGACACCGTCTCCCTCTTTAAAAGGCACCGTTGGGAGAGAAATCTTTGTGGTATCATGTATGCTGTATTGCCGTGTCGAAGGTTAAAATATCAATTGATGAGTGACTGTTTAAAAGCAGAGTAGCGTTAGCGTTTAACATTTAACACCGCTCTCTGGGTCGGGAGCAGTCTTACATCATGCAAGGCTGTTCTTGTGATGTCTAGCGGGGCTGAGAGAAGGAACATAGACATTCAACACATGTATATGCACACACCGACATCTTTTTATCCATCTTTCTATTTTACCTACATACGGTACGTGCGCCGCATACCTCAACCCTGTTGATTTGATAATGAGGGGAAGTATAAGAGCTGTCAGGATGTCATGAACTAGTCTTTAATCTCCTCTTTAGACTAATGATATGAAGGGAAGGGGAACAATAGCTTGATGAGTTTGCCTTTGAAGAATGCCTCATCACAATGGACGTTTAACCTTAGATGAAATGGGCTGTTGTACAGTCCGTTTCCTGTCCTGAGGGATTAGCTGTCAGCTGGTTTGTTATCAAACTGGCAGCCTCTGTGATCCCTGCTATAATTGAAATAAAAACATAGATAGCATCTAAAACAGTTGTCCCGAGGCCAACTCCTTTATCATTTCACACAACCAACATTTGGCAATGATGTTAGTAGCCTGAGAGTTAGTTACTTGACTAATGCTCACAAAGGAGGAACCATTTACTTGGCTCAGGGACACATAGGCATGATGAGATGATGAGCATAAAGAGGGTATCTTCTACTTATTACCAGAGGAGCAAAAAGTACTCCCATTCTCTACTTAAGTAGAAGTACAGCTACTTGTCTGAAAAGTAGTGATTCAACCCCTTAAGTAAAAAAGTACAACTTCTCAATTGTAATAATGTAACAAAAAGTAAAACTGCATTTTTTTTTGTCATGAATGAAATATTTATTTAACCAGGCAAAATCATAAACATTTCTATTTTCTAATTCCACAATTAAATTAATGTTATAATTTATAATTTGTATATTAAAATATTATTTAAATTTTATGTACTGTCACATCTGTTTAGTTTGAAAATGTAAAAAAGCCTATTCTGAGAATGTAAGGAATATAAAGTACAGATATTTATGCAAAAATGTAGGGAGTAAAAGTAAAAAGTTGCCAGAAAAATAAATACTCAAGTACAAATACCTAAAAAAATCTACTTAAGTACAGTAACAAAGTACTTATACGTTGTTACTTCCACCTCTGCTTATTACCAACTGTGTGAGTATATACTAGCTTACTCTATTCCACTTGGCTAATGCTCAGTTGTTTTATTTAGCATTGCTAACTAAATAATACATTTTTAAAAAGTAAAGGTTTTTTCCCAGCAACAATGCTCCTTAAGCAGCTAAAAGTTGCATATAATTTCTGACTGGTCTTTAAACCTATAAAACTATTTGTATCATATTTGCTAGGCCGGGTCCTGAGACCTTTATTTTATCAACCAGATCAATACTTTCCTTAGACTTAATATGACCTGATACATGTTTTCTGCCTCCTGGTAAATTATTATTATCAGACTGCAGCTAATGGAAAGTTTTTTGTTTTTTTGCCCTTTTCAATATGGCTGTTAACGTCAAATCACCAAACACACATTTTGTAAGAAAGTCTTTGGTAATTTTCAAAAAGTTTAGTTTAAAAAACATTTATATTGTTATTTGGGTGAACACTGAAGACTATCAAAAAACACTGAAATTACAGTGCCAGTCAAGGAGACAAAAAGGCTGTAAAATGTTTAATGTAAAATACATATATATCACCATAAATGTTCTATATTTTCTAATTTTGCTGGTAAAATTTTCTACAAATCTAAAGTTAACGTTGTGAGCAAAAAGTTGCAAAAAACACAATGTATTGAATGTGATACAAAAAATATATAATTAACAAAATAAAGCTGCAACATTTTTCATTTGGATTATGTTAAAAGGGCTGATAAACATTTCAATGGGTGACGTTTTACAGAGTTATCCCATAAAGACGCAGTGCTACTTTTGTGGCAATTTCCACATAAATTCTTCTTTATATTAAACCTCTGTTATGTAATTTATCAACATTCATTGTAATATTATCCTATTAATTTTGTGTTTTTTCAGTAAAAATTAGGTATTTACCTTTATTTAATTTGATGATCATGTAGATGTTTTTTAGGAGTGATTACTAAATTACTTACATGCCCTGTGTCAATGCATGCTGGGAAACCCCTCCTGGCTACTCCTCCAAGCAGCAGAGCTAGGTTTCCCTGCATGCATTGGGGCAGGGTATGTAAGTAATTAGTAAGATTTATTTATGGAGAATCTTTCACAGACAGAGATCACAAAGTGCTTTACAGTACAAAATAGAGTAAACACAGTTAAAACAGGGTAGTTACTACATGTCTTGTAAACTGTGAGTAAGATTGTAAGTTTGATGATGTTCTGTTGTGGTTCGACCACATTACAAGTATCACTACCCAGCAAGGGGAGGAGTGCCGCTTCTGCATTGTGTCACATTACCACAGGCTGGCTCTGGGTTAATAAATGTTGTAGAAGATGATGGTGTTTCCTTGGCAACTACGAAGCTTCTGAACATCCAAATGGGTCATGTCTATGACCATGAAAAGACAGCAAACTGTATTTTACGTCAATTATTTACACATACTGATAGGATTAGTGGATTGATAGGTATTAAACAGTTTAGATCAGGTTTTGTTCGTCAGTGGTTGTTCGGGTCTTTATGGGTTAAACATCACAGAAGGTCATCCCCTAAGTTTGTAGACACAGCAAATCAAAGACAGGGCCTAGAGGACATTAAATAAATGTAAGTGACATTAGTTACAGCCTTGATTGTGGACAGCATTCAAACACTGTTTACAAATGGCAGTATGGGGACACATTTTCCTGATCCTAACGGACCCAATCAGAAAAACGCAAACTGAATAGAAACATAAATATCAAAGTATGCTCAAACTGTCAGATGCAAAACAGCCCACTTACATCATTATCTTAAAGCCCCATAAATGTGACATAAACACAGTGTAATTGCATTTTAAACACACAAAAGGACAGAAAATCTCAAGAGAGGGATGTACAAAAGAAAAAGGGGAACGGCACATTTATCTACTGTGGCATCAGGAGGACAAATTGCATCTGGATGCTTTATTGGTTGTCAGGTCCCTGGTATCCATAATAGGACATTAAACTGTCTCTCTGACACATTAGGTTGCACTTTGCTACTGTAATCTTGCCCACACAGCAGGCTTTGCAGCAGGGATATCTCTGTGTTACACTCATATGTCATGCAGGCTTGGATGCGGTTAAATGAATTCAGCAACTGCAATGAGCTTGAATAGAGTAATGCATACATAACCTGCACGCCACAAGTCTAGGGGGAAACCTTTCTCTAAAGTATTCTAAAAGAGTGCATATACAGACTGCATATACTTTTGCACATATGACTCCTGTCAAAAGATTACATTAACAAATAAAAATACTAGTCAACGTGCATATAGTCCCATGGAAACCCTTGGCTCATGCTCCACACTTTTATTGTTAATCTTCTACAGGGAAAAAGGGTTTCTGAAAGGAAAAAACAGAATGGGAATAATACGTATTATTTCTCAATAACTCTATTTTAGGTGTCTGTGTATATTTCATTTATTCCCTGTGTGTTTGCATGTAATGTAAGACACAGGGAACTATTGTTCGTCAGACTGACTTATGACTTCTACAAAAAACGTTGGCAAAAAATGCAGCCCAGAGTGTTGGAAATAGACCAAAACATATTATTGCAAAAAATGTGCAGCCTGGTCTTGAAAGATGTGCTATCATCTGGATTGACATTCTGATGCACCAATTTGGTTAAAGTTGTGAAAAAACAGCCAAATTTCTCCATCTGAAATGAATTGGCCGATTTTCAAGTGACTACATTCCCCACACGATTGGTCCTAAAATTATTCTGAAATACGACAAATATGTGGCCCGGCCCAAAGATTATATATGTGAACTGTCGTAAAGATATCTTGTACGGTTTCTGCACAAGGCCACCATGCCAAACTCCATTCATATAACAGAACAGAAAACTGACAGCTGATTGGCTGAACTCTAATTTAGAGTGGAGAGGGTGGGATTTTGTGTTGAAAAATCTACAAACAACTCTTCATAACTCACACATTTTTGGGGTTTCAGCGACAATTTATGCTTCAAAATGTTGGAAAAACTCTTTCCTTTCAAAACTATTCACATTTTAAACTTAAAATGTTTCATTTTTTATGTACATGCCTCTAAGTGCACAGAGCGCTGATTTTTCTCTCATTCACGCCAATATTACTCAGACCCAGACTATATAACCAGTCCATCTTTGGTAATATTTTTTGCTTTAACGTCTCATCTAACCACAAGTCCACAATACGGTAGAGGCAAGCACAAGGGTTAGACTTCAGGAAATGTAGGAAAGTCTAATTTCTGTCATTGCTGCCCTCTATGAGTACATTTTGTTTGTTTTTTCTTTACATATATAGAAATTATGTACATGATGTAAAATGCTGATAAGATAATACTGCCTGAAAATAACAAAAAGATAATTACAAAAAAATATATAAAATTCTAGTGTAGTAGAAAGGTTGTTACAAGAAACTGGTTAAAGTGTGACCCTCCACGACCACAGCGATGGCTGGACATCATAGAGAAAAATATATACCATGGACAAATTGACCTTTCATCTGAGGATTAAGCTGGGAATTTTTTTTTTATCAAAGATGGGAGAAATGGAATACATTCAAGGACACTACTTTTTGTTTCCAGATCTGATACTGAACAGCATCCCCCCTTTTGTTTTGTCCTATTAATGATGTTACGGTGTTGTAAAAGGGTTTTAACCCATAAAGACCCAGTGCCACTTTTGTGTCAGTTCCCAAATGACATTTTCTCTATATTTAACCTTTTTTAACCCATAAAGACCCAAACCTCCACCATCTACCAAAACCATCTACTGGTATATAAACTGTTTAATAGCTGTTGATCCACCAATCCATGTAAACAATTGTTGTAAAATACACTTATTCATCGTTTCATGGTCATCAGATATGACTAAACCCATTCAGAGGCTCCATAGTTACCATGGAAACACTATCATCGTCTACAACATTGATTCACCAGCAAAACCAATGAAGTTGAATCAGTGACGGTGGATGGACACACTGAGTTTATGTGCAATTAATAACAGATTTGTTAAAAAAGTCATTTTTTCTTCAGTTTTCTCTGTTTTTGATATAATAACCCTCAATTTTACTCCAAGCTTTTATGAACATCTACATAATTAGTAACTTAAATGTTGGAAAAAACCTGATTTACACTGAAAAACTCACAAAATTCAGAAGATAATATTACAATAACTGGCAATAAACCACTTAAGGACAGTTAAATATAGAGAAAAATGTATTTTGGAAGTGCCACAAATGTCACACTGGGTCTTTATGGGTAAAAATGTAAAAATAAAAAATTAAAAAAAAAAAAAAAAAAAGCCAATGTAATTTTAGTCCATAGAACACAGGAT